>CM046370.1:11579012-11779719 GCA_025413025.1 Ficus hispida
TTTTAGCACCTCTGAAAAAAATAATAGTAAAAACAGCAGTACTTTTTGTAATATTCAATTTCAGCACTTAAAGTGGGACCCAGTAACATTTAATGTATATCAAATTACAGGTTTACCCTCATCTCCTACACACTCCCAAAAAACTTTTTCAAACTAACATGTACAGTGTTTTTTTTAATCCATCGAAAGATTTTTTTTTTTAAGCTAACATTTTAAGTAAAGGTCATAACCATTATGACCACCGGTCATAATGGTTATGACCAGTTTTTTTTTTTTTTTAATCCATCGAAAGGTTTTTTTTTTTTATTAAGCTAACATTTTTAAGTAAAGGTCATAACCATTATGACCACCCGGTCATAATGGTTATGACCAGTTTTTTTTTTATTTTTATTTTTAATCCATCGAAAGGTTTTTTTTTTTTTATTAAGCTAACATTTTTAAGTAAAGGTCATAACCATTATGACCACCCGTCATAATGGTTATGACCAGTTTTTTTTTTTTTTTTAAATCCATCGAAAGATTTTTTTTTTTAAGCTAACATTTTTAAGTAAAGGTCATAACCATTATGACCATCCGGTCATAATGGTTATGACCAATTTATTTTTTTTTAATTCATCGAAAGTTTTTTTTTTTTTTAAGATAACATTTTAGGCCAAAAAATAGTAAAGGTCATAACCATTATGACCATCCGGTCATAATGGTTATGACCAGTTTTTTTTTTTTTTTTATAAATCCAGCGAAAGTTTTTTTTTTTAGATAACATTTTTGGCCTATTAAATAGTAAAGGTCATAACCATTATGACCATCCGGTCAATATGGTTATGACCATTTTTTTTTTTTTAACCCAGCGAAAGTTTTTTTTTTTTTTTTTTTTAGATAACAGTTTTGACCTATTAAATAGTAAAGGTCATAACCATTATGACCATCCGGTCATAATGGTTATGACCAAACTTTCTTTTTTCTTTTTTTTAAATAAATCGAAAGATTTTTTTTTTTAAGATAATATTTTTGACCATTTTTAAGTGAAGGTCATAACCATTATGACCATTCGGTCATAATGGTTATGACCATTTTTTTTTTTAAATAATCGAAAGTTTTTTTTTTATCTAACATTTTTTATTATTTTCCCTCTCTTCCTCTTTCTCTCTCTCTCTTCCCCTTTCTCTCTCTTCCCCTCCCTCCCGCCTGCCCCCACCCCCGGAGACCCCCCACCCCCGGCCGCCACCCTCCCCCGGCCGGCACCCCCCCGACGACCCCCCTCTCTCTTCCCCTTTCTCTCTCTTCTCTTCTCTCTCTTCCCCTCTCTCTCTTCCCCCTTCTCTCTCTTCCCCTCCCTCCCGCCGGCCCCCACCCCCGGCCCCCAGCCAGCCCCCGGCCCCGCCCCCCTCCCCCGGCTTCCCCCCACCCCCGACGACCCCCCTCCCCCAGTCCGCCACCCTCCCCGGCCCCCCCCCCCTCTCGCGCGATTTCGCGAAATCGCGCCGGGGGTCTGGCTGGGGGCCGGGGGTGGGGCCGGCGAGAGGGAGGGGAAGAGAGAGAAATCGCGATTTCGCGAAATCGCGCGAGAGGGGGGGGCCGGGGAGGGTGGCGGCCTGGGGAGGGGGGTCGTCGGGGTGGGGGGAAGCCGGGGAGGGGGCGGGCCGGGGGTCTGGCTGGGGGCCGGGGGTGGGGGCCGGCGGGAGGTAGGGGAAGAGAGAGAAGGGGGAAGAGAGAGAGGGGAAGAGAGAGAGAAGAGAAGAGAGAGAAAGGGGAAGAGAGAGGGGGGTCGTCGGGGGGGGTGCCGGCCGGGGGAGGTGGCGGCCGGGGTGGGGGGTCTCCGGGGTGGGGGCAGGCGGGAGGGAGGGGAAGAGAGAGAAAGGGGAAGAGAGAGAGGGGAAGAGAGAGAGAGAAGAGAAGAGAGAGAAAGGGGAAGAGAGAGGGGGGTCGTCGGGGGGGGGGGAGTGCCGGCCGGGGGAGGGTGGCGGCCGGGGGTGGGGGAGGCCGGGGGTGGGGGCCGGCGGGAGGGAGGGGAAGAGAGAGAAAGGGGAAGAGAGAGAGAGAAGAGAAGAGAGAGAAAGGAGAAGAGAGAGAAAATAATAAAAAATATTAGATAAAAAAAAAAACTTTCGATGATTAAAAAAAAAAAAGGTCATAACCATATTGACCGGATGGTCATAATGGTTATGACCTTTACTATTTAATAGGTCAAAAATGTTATCTAAAAAAAAAAAAAAAAAAAAAAACTTTCACTGGATTTATAAAAAAAAAAAAAAAGGTCATAACCATATTGACCGGATGGTCATAATGGTTATGACCTTTACTATTTAATAGGTCAAAAATGTTATCTTAAAAAAAAAAAAAAACATTTCGCTAGATTTATTAAAAAAAAAAAAAAGGTCATAACCATATTGACCGGATGGTCATAATGGTTATGACCTTTACTATTTAATAGGCCAAAAATGTTATCTTAAAAAAAAAAAAAAAAAAAAAAGCCTTTCACTGGATTTATAAAAAAAAAAAAAAAAAGGTCATAGCCATATTGACCGGATGGTCATAATGGTTATGACCTTTACTATTTAATAGGCCAAAAATGTTATCTTAAAAAAAAAAAACATTTCGCTGGATTTATTAAAAAAAAAAAAAAGGTCATAACCATATTGACCGGATGGTCATAATGGTTATGACCTTTACTATTTAATAGGTCAAAAATGTTATCTTAAAAAAAAAAAAAAACATTTCGCTGGATTTATTAAAAAAAAAAAAAAAGGTCATAACCATATTGACCGGATGGTCATAATGGTTATGACCTTTACTATTTAATAGGCCAAAAATGTTATCTTAAAAAAAAAAAAAAAAAAAAAAACTTTCACTGGATTTATAAAAAAAAAAAAAAAAAGGTCATAACCATATTGACCGGATGGTCATAATGGTTATGACCTTTACTATTTAATAGGCCAAAAATGTTATCTTAAAAAAAAAAAAACATTTCGCTGGATTTATTAAAAAAAAAAAAAAAGGTCATAACCATATTGACCGGATGGTCATAATGGTTATGACCTTTACTATTTAAATTTTGAAAAAGTTATTTGGGCCATGCGAGGTAGAGAGATTTTGAGTGTGTAGGAGATGAGGGTAAACCAGTAATTTGATATACATTAAATGCTACTGGGCCCCACATTAAGTGCTGAAATTGAAGGTTTCAAAAAGTGGTGATATTTTTAATATTATTTATTTCAGAAGTGCTAAAAGTGAAATTAACCCAATAAAAAATGTTAATCCATTTTTAATTGTTGATCGGATTTGAAACTTTTAAAACAAAACCAAATCAAGTAATTTATAATTAATTTGAAAGGTTTGATTTTTCTTTTTTTCTTTTCAACTTTGAACAGTTTGATTTGGTCAGATTAGACTTCCAAGATTTTTCACATGTAAAATAATCGAGTCAAAGGTACGAAACTAATTAATAAACTTTATTCTATTATTATTTTTTAAACTTGAAAATTAAAAATTTAAACTCTATACTTTATAGAAAGTCAGGTAAAGAATTATTGCTATACTATATAAGCAACCACAACTTTATTCTAGGTCTTATGATTTGTTGAAATTTTATTTTCATCATAACAACATACCGATATTATTAAGTTAGTAAAAAAGTGAGATGTACGAGACTCTAAAGAAATACCTCTAGTTAACTGAAAAACAAAAGGGAAACACAAAAGTATAAGAAATTTTTTTTTTAAATTTCATTAAAAAATATCGTAGATATGAAATTTTTAAACCCCTAATTCAATTAATAATTAAAAAAAAAAAAAAAAAATTCCAACCCATTAAAAGAAAAGAAAAAAGAAAATCAGTTGATTTGGCTTTGATTTAATTTAATCGGTTTTTATTATTTATCGACTTTTAACACTCCATGCACACTTCTAAAAGTCTTTGGTCATCCTAGAGTCAATTAAGTAGAGCTTGAAAATTTTCATCTCATTCGTAGCTATGTTTAGAAGTATATGAGAAAATTAGATGGATTTAATTGCTTTTTCCATTGTATCTCAACTCTCAACTTCCAATTAGCAGCCTCCCAAAAAAAAAAAAAAAGTCAAACTAGGAAGAGAGAGAGAGAGAGAGAGAGAGAGAGAGAGAGATTGCCAACTGTGATGTTTTATATATTATTATACAACACATTATAGTTGCACGTATATTGACCGGAATATACCAACGCAAGCCTTGATCAAGGGGGAAAAAAAAAAAAAGGAATTAGAACTCATACGGCGGAGTTTGGTTAGATGGTTCAAACCATCTAACTCAAAATTTTTTTTAATTTTTTTCTTAAAAAGTTTTTGTTTTTTTTTCAAAATTTTTTTTTATATTTTCTGAAAATTTTAAAAAATTTACTATTGAAACTTTAAAATCTCAACTCAAACTATTCCATCAAATATCCCCGTATGAGTGCTAAAATATCTTTGCAGCTCATACACACCTTCTTGGTCAAATATTGGATCCTTTTTTTTTTTAAGTACTAAAACCTTGTTTGGTTAGAGAGATGGATGGTAAGAAGTATGATTCTTTTTCAAAATAAATGATAGCACTAAAAGATTTACTTTAAAAGAAAAAAAATGATGATTCAAAATAAATAAAAGGGATACTTAATTTTTTTTATTTTAAAAATAATACAAACAACTTACAACAGATCATGGACTAAAAACTCTCATTTCATATCATCACTTTTGAAGCGAGTTCAAACAAGAAATTTTGCAAAGCTTTCAAAATATAGTAACAGTGTGAAACAATTATATATGCTAATTCCCTAAGAAAAACAAAGAGTTTGAAATTTGTTTGGATAGCAATTTGAAAATTCATCTCGTTTTACAAGATAAAAATAAATTATATTTAGAAAATTTTATTATAAAGAGATGCAAAAGATACTGTATAAATTAAATTTGAAAAAGAGATCATCACATTTTTTCAAGACGAGAGAAATGGTGAAAAATAGAGGGATTTTTTTTTTGGGGGGCCTAAAGAACAATCGAGAAAACTTGTGTGTTACACATTATTGTCACACACATAGCTTGACCAGAAAAAAAAAAAAAAAAAAAAAAAAAAAAAAAAAAAAAAAAACCTGTGCCACCCAAAAAAAAAAAAAAAAAAAAAAAAGGGTGGCGAGTTTGTCAAAGGTGACACAAGTAGTAGATCAGAAAGTGCTCGAATTCAGGAGGAATTGACCGATCTTGAAAGAGTCTTCAGTGGAGGCTCACGCTCTGCCCAGCTACCACAGTAGTTGATTTTTTTTTTTTTTTTTTTTAACAAACAATAATTTTGTATTTCTCTTGATCCCACCAAACGTCCTTCTCTGCCTTGCTTGCCTTGGCATTATCCAAGCTTAATTATCATATCTATAACTATTATTTGTTTTGTTTTATTTATTATTATTTTTTTTTTCCAATGAATACTTTTGGTTGGTGGGTTCAACTTAACGTTATCACCAAAAAGAAAAATAAAGAACCCCTTTAGATAAAAAAAAGGAAAAAGAAAAAAAAAACATATTTTTCCTAATTCTTTACAAAAGACAAGAGAATTACTTCACACATAATGTTTTAAAATACGCATCTTCAAACCATTTAGATAAGAAGTTGAAACTCATATTTCGAATAATAAATTTAAATATAAATTTATGTTTTGTTTGACATTTTAATTTAATTCTAATTAAATTTTATTTTTTCATCTCAATTTTGTCTTTTTTTAAAAAATCAACAAAGATTATAATTAGTTTTTGAAAAATTAATCAACTTCAAATTAACAAATTTCATCTTCAACCAGTAAACTAAATACAAACTCGCTTAACAAAATTAATCTAACATGAGGGAAAAAAAAAGGCGCTAAATGAATAAAGACATCAAACTTGATTAAGGTTTGCTAATAATGTAAGATATGTTGAATACAAAGAGAACACAAAAAGAGCTTTGGACAAAATAAATGCAACTCTTACCTTTATGTCTTCTAACGTAATAAAAATAAAAGAATTTAAATAAGACTTTCTTGTCATCATATTTACCAGTTTAATTATTTACTTAGGAAATAGAAAATACATATTAGTTTAATTATTTACTTAGGAAATAGAAAATCCAAATATGTAGTGAAAAATTTAAGGAGAAAGAAAATATTTATACAATAAATAATTACACTAAAGCACATGTTTTAAATTTTTTTAAGTTGAAAATAAGAGATTTCAAACTATTTATCTCATAATAAAATCAGGTATGAAATAATAATTATGTCATGTAATCATTTTTATTTAATTTTATAAAAATGTTATTAATTACAATTTCGTATAGGGGGAGCCAAACGAGGCTAATAATATTTGAGAGTTAACGTGACATTTTAAATCTCAAATCATGATAATTATAAACAAAAATCTCAAATAATTATTAGAAAAGAAAAATTATAATTTTTTTAGTACTTAAAAGATTATAGTTACCTAACCAGCCATTTCCAACAACCAACATGAAAGAGAGGAATCCCAACAACGACATTTTGAATGTGCTCAGATCCGTTAAACGACAAAAACAAGTTTCTGGTCAAAAATATGAAACAATTTATTAATAAAAAAAATTAATAACATTAGAATAAACACCAAAAAAATGTGGAACACAATCCAGTCTACCACCCTCCCTCAATCGTCCTCGTGGGAAGATAAAATACGCACCACTACCTTACTTTAGCGTCCGTCCACCACCTTCTGCTATTGTGCGCTGTTCCTCTTCTCCGTTCCCATGGCGATCGCTTTCCAGCTCTGCCGCATCCCCATCTCCACCCGCACCGACCTCTTCCTCCCGGAGTCCTTCTCTCTCCGGCTCCGGAAGCCTCTCTCCGTCCGATGCTCCGCCGGCGACTCCTCCTCCTCCGTCGCCGTAGACCCCGATTTCGACGCCAAGCTTTTCCGGAAGAACTTGACTCGAAGCAAGAACTACAATCGCAAGGGGTTCGGCCGCAAGGAGGAGACTCTCGAGCTCATGAGCCAAGAGTACACCAGTAATTTTTCTCTCCCGGAGCTTTTCCGGTTTTCCGGTCGAGAAAATTTTCCGGTTTTTGTTAGTTTTTGCTGATCGTCGTCTGAACTTGCTGCAGGTGATATCATCAAGACTTTGAAGGAGAACGGCAACGAGTACACCTGGGGAAACGTGACGGTGAAATTGGCCGAGTCGTATGGATTCTGCTGGGGAGTTGAGCGCGCTGTGCAGATCGCTTACGAGGCGAGAAAACAGTTTCCCGAAGACAAAATCTGGATCACCAACGAAATTATCCACAATCCGACAGTCAACAAGGTTCTAATTTTGCTTTTCACTGATTTTCTGAACAAAATTTGGTCTCTTTTTTTTTTTTTTTTCCTGAATTTTGTTCGGCGAATTTCGTCAGAGGTTGGAGGAAATGGAGGTCGTGAATATTCCGATCGAGGAAGGGAAGAAACAGTTCGAGGTTGTGAACAAAGGCGACGTTGTGATTTTGCCGGCGTTCGGAGCTGCCGTGGACGAGATGTTGACTCTGAGCGACAAAAACGTTCAGATTGTTGATACTACTTGCCCATGGGTTTCCAAGGTAACTTGAACTTTTTGCCTCTTTTAATTTTCTATTTGGCAAGACGGAAAATCTGGAGTTCTGTTAAATTGATGGGTGTTTGATTGTGTCTGTGAAGGTGTGGAATTCTGTAGAGAAGCACAAGAAAGGTGATTACACTTCGATTATCCACGGAAAATATGCCCATGAGGAGACTATAGCAACTGCTTCTTTTGCTGGGACTTATATTATTGTCAAGAACATGGCAGAGGTGGGCGTGGTTTCTCTTTCTTATATAAATACATACATATACATATATGTGTTTGTGTGCGTAGCTTAGATGTTGTGGTTCCTTTGATAAAAATAATCTCTTTTATTTTTTTATTTTTTTTTATTGAGTGTTTCTGCAATCTTGATTTGATCCAGGCAAACTATGTGTGTGATTATATTCTTGGTGGTGAGCTCGATGGATCTAGCTCAACGAAAGAGGCGTTTCTGGAGGTTCAATTATTGAATTTGCTTGTTTGTTTTTATTATTCTTGAACAACTTCTAGGAAAATGTATATGGGTTTGGTGATTTGGTAAGTGATTTTCCTGCAGAAATTTAAGTATGCGGTTTCTGAGGGGTTTGATCCCGATAGGGACCTCGTGAAGGTTGGCATTGCTAACCAGACTACCATGCTCAAGGGAGAAACTGAAGAGATGGGTTAGTTTTTTGCTTGGTTATGTTCCTTGTCTCTAAAGGAAACGCTGCCATTTGTATCGAATGTTACTTATGTGTTTTTGGTTTGTTGTTCTCAGGGAAATTGGTTGAGAGAACTATAATGCGGAAATTCGGAGTGGAGAATATCAATGACCATTTTATAAGCTTCAACACAATTTGCGACGCCACTCAAGTAAGTCCCTTTTCTTTTCATGAATCATTGTCTGGTTTATCACATGTGAGATTCCCTGGAAGAAAAACATTCCACAGCACAAATGGCCCTTTTTTTCTGTTTTCATTCTTTGTTCATGGTTGATGATATTCATAACTGGCGGCGGCCACCCACCTGCTGCTGTTTTGAGGCTAAATCGGTTTTTCTGCTTCACACCAGATTGCTAACCAGTCTAGTTATGTTGAGGATTCTTGAATCTTCTGCGAGATTCAAAGCAAGTAATTTCATATGTTTCTTTTTCAGGAGCGACAAGATGCAATGTACAAGATGGTAGAGGAAGATCTAGACCTTATCCTAGTCGTCGGTGGTTGGAACTCTAGTAACACCTCTCATCTACAAGAGATTGCAGAGGAACGGGGAATCCCTTCGTACTGGGTCGACAGCGAGCAGAGAATAGGTCCGGGGAACAAAATAGCATACAAGCTAAACGTAAGTTCAAAACTAAAGGAGTTCCACCGCAATCAGTTCATTCCCACTTTGTTGCCCATGTACCAATTTAAATCACGTGCTTATCTTTGTTTTTTTTAATCTATGGTGTTAGCATGGAGAATTGGTTGAGAAGGAGAACTGGCTACCCAAGGGTCCCATCACGATTGGTATAACATCGGGTGCTTCTACTCCAGATAAGGTAAATTCCTAGTGGTTTGAACTTGAATCAGATAACAATTTCTTTAACCAAGCTAAAATTCTTAGTTATTTATCCGACATTGATTTTGATCTGATCATCTTGACTATTTTAACCAGGCTGTTGAAGACGTTCTGTCCAAGGTGTTCGACCTCAAACGGGAAGAACTGTTGCAAGTGGCGTAATTTCGAGATTGATTTATGGTCATACTTCACCATAACACCGAGCTTAGTTGTAGAGCTTCATTGTTGTATAATAAGATACGAAAGAATATGCTGAATCTATGTTGTAGAACAGACTCCATGTAACCCATAATTTGCATTACCGTATAGTTTTTGAGTTTCTTTTTTTTTTTTTTTAATATAATATTATTGCTCAAATGGTCAAGTTCTTGGACTCTGAAGAGGTGCCTTACTCCGCAAATAGCAGCCAGGTTGGAAATTGAAATCCTTGACCCAAATTACAAAATTGCCACCTTTTGAAAACGTCAAAAAAGGAAGCAGCAGTTATGAAGAATAATGCACTGTATTCAATTATATTATTGTATTTTCCACAAAAATAAATAAAATAATAAAAAATATATATTTGTTTGGTAATTACAGTAGTTGGTGGATTTCCCTGGTGCGTTTGGTGACCATGATCCAAAATGCCCAAAATTTTCGTTTACATTCAGAAAAGCAAATAAACTTGCTCATCCAAATGTCCTTTGTTTTTTTCTAAACTGCACAATCAAATTGAATTTTTGACATCGTTTGTGTTGTGACTTGTGACCCCAACTTCGAATGTGGTCGTTAGTACCCAACAAGAAGTGCTCTTTTGTTGCATATAAATGACTCCCGGGCTGGGGTGATAATGCCGCTAACTTACTTGGGAGAAGAAGATTCGACTATTTCCGGGAGCTGGTCGAGCAAGCGATTCATCTCGTCCGGAAACTCGGCTTTTGCTCGATTAGTCTTTCCTCCAACCACCACGGCTGTTCCATCTTGTAAAGCCCATATCTTTTGATTGTGCAGAGAAGAAGAGCGCATGAGCATAAGAACATAATTAATAATCTGTTTGAATAAAAGAATCAACAATGGCATAACAAGCACTGCTTTTTTATCAGGAAAAACAATATTAAAACAGTCGAATTTGCGCTCATAAAGTTAGTACAATTTTGGCACAAAGACCAATGCATTTTGTTTGGAATAGATCAAAAGTGGAAGGAAAGAAAATGTTGGAGAACATTGCGTTAGAAATTAATAATTTGAGGTGTCTTGTAGGAAACATGGATGAAACGAAAAACTGAGTAGAAATACTAGAAGGTGGATCCCGTCATATTTTGTCTTTTCACAAATGGGCAGATTTTGTTATGGCGAATTTTGACATCAAAATAAAAGAAGAAAATTACTAAATTGACCTTATGAATCTAATCAAAAGAATTTTGAACATAAAAAAATGATTTATAACATTTGGGTAGAATGGTAATTGTACTAACAATAATTTTTTGGATCCTTTAGTTTTTTTTACAATACCAAATAAGAGATAATAAAATCATTTTCTTTTATCCTTTTTTTTTTTAGACCAAACAACTAAAGAGAAAATCAAAATCTTTTTGCGTGCCTATAATTTTCATTCCTTTATAATTTTTCTTTCCCTCTTCATTTCTTTCCTTCACATCAAATCGATAAAGCATTTTTTAAAAGCTAGCAATGAGTATCATTTGGATTACGTTTGAGACAAAAACCAATAAAAAAACAATTTTTAAAAGCAGAATCAATTTCAAACTCACCCTATATAGAAATTCAATAGCTGAAATCGACCCCATTATAAACTAAACTGAAATCTCACCTGTGCATGAGACAAATAGCTGATGCAAGTGGTGAGCATCAAAGCACCAAATCCAGCATATACAATTGGCACTCCTGGGTCAGTCTACAAAAGAAAATATTGTTTTTCAAAGTGAATACAGAATTGAAGATTTTCATTTTGTGTAGTATAACGATGTTTTTTCAGCCTTTACCTTCAAGTCAAGGCCACTGCTCCCTATCGCATCTTCGATAACAATCTTAGTTCCGTTAATCTCGATTGGAAGTTTAGAGTTCGGCCGCCGGACACCAACAAATTTTCCTTCTTGATCATACAGGACGATGGATTGTAGATCACGAGCAAGCATCGATCTATTTTACAAAGAAAATTGATATGCCAATAAGATTTAAGTAACTCAAACTAGTTGTCAGTACTAGTAGTATTGAAAGAGGTAGTACTCGAGAAGAAAAAACACACAGAGAGAAGCACATACATTCCCTTGACATTCTCCGAATTCATGTCACCAATTGGCAAGAAGGTCCCAAAAAGCTTCTTATCACCGTTTATCTTAAGAGGGGCCACCGCCAAATTAAAAGGCCCCTCATCATCCTTGAGTATTTGCAGCGCCGAAAAACTCCAATCCGTCTGGTAAATGGTTATCCCTCCGTATCGTAAGGGGTCATTTACACTAATTGTTTTCCTCAGCACCTCCTTTCCATTAAGGTCGTATAGTGAAAGGTCAGTGTGAAACTGGGCCACCTATTGCATAAAACGTGCGGGAAAAGTGATGTTAAACTATCCGATTCTCCAGACACAGTAAGCAAGTAAACTAACAGAGAGACGTGAATATCTACCTCCCCACTATCATAGTAATCCATGTAGAATCTGTTGACATGTACTTCTGTGTTAAAAGCTTCAGTTGGAGAAGAGAGAAACCCAGTGGGGCCTAATACATCTTCGATGACAAAATTCAGCCCCTGTGGCACCGTGACTGAACCTCTGAAGCTCCCTGTTGCACTAAGCGTTCCACCTGCCATTATGAGCAGCATTGCTAAATGTACTCCAATAGGAGCAAACCGACCAGCGAGCCCCTTGAACGCATATAGGGATGGTCCCTTCAAGAATACCTATAACAACAGAAACCATCATTGTCAAAACGCAACCACAGATACAAGGAAATGAGGCAAGCAAATAGTAAGGAAGAAAAAGTTGTACCAAGATTTCTATGTTGATTTATAGCTGCCATAAGCTTTAACGTGAAAAATTTCCATTATATTAATGCCATACAAATAAATATCAATTCAGGTATTATGAAGACATCATTTCCTACTCAGAAACTTGCTCTTTAACATCCTAACTGAGCAGATGAGATCGAAGAGCACCTAAGTTGACAAAAATATATTATGCTGTCCGGTTAAAGTTTGTCATATCGTTTACTACAAATTACAATACGGATTAACATGTCAATCCTGAAATTTAAATCATGTAAATTGGACAAAAACAGAAGAAAAGAACAGAAACCATATCAAAATCAATTATGAAAGTAAAAAATAAAAGTGAGAAAGGATAACCTCGTATCCGGATCCCATCAGAATAACGCCTAAATCTTTCACTGATGCTCTTGGCAGAGTGTCAGAAAATTCCTGCTTGTGGATAGCGTCAGAAGAATGCATAAAATTCCATCTGATTTTACCAGCAAATCTCTTGGTTAATTCAAAGTTACCCGAGTAATTTCAAGCTATAAACATTAGGGCGAAGATAACAATATGCAAGGTAATCAAACCTTCTAGCAACTTTGACAAGTGGAATCTGTGTTGTGTAAGTGCATGCCATGAGTGATGTACCAAGTAGAGCCAGAATTCCAAGGAAAATGGGAGAGGAGTACACATGATCAAAACCGAGGGTGAGAACCCATCTCCAAGTGAAGAACCCCAAAAATGGATTGTCTTCTGGGTATTTCTGGAAATAGAAATCGGGCGCCTCACCTTGGTCAATGACAGTTCCTGCAGAAGCATTTGAAGCACACAAGGCCTAATTACTTACAGTCACAAAATATCACGTAGATCTTGTAAAAATGGAATATATTCACATAAAGTTTATGAAGAACTAAAACAGCTGGAAGAGAGAGAACTAGTTATTAAAAAAAAAATGAATAAAAAATATTTCTTTCGAGTGTCAATAAGAGATTTAGACAATCAAAGCAATAAATCAAGACTATTTCCTCAGCTACTAAGCTCAATAGCACAAAACCCAGATCACAAATTCTAAACCACTAAGCACTTCGACTATCAAGTGAGGATAAGAGCACAACTACAGAGCATATGAAGAGCCTGCTATGAGATCAGATATGATGATATCGATTTTAGCCCCAACTTTCCGATACCAATTGTTGTGACATAATATCACGTCAATAAATATTCATTTACCAGTTAAAACATGATAACTTACCACCGCTTGATTTGGTATCTTGAAGTTGGATTGTATCACTTCTCATTCTAATGACTTCTTTGAATTTAATCAACGCATGAAATGAATCTAAAAAGAGCTGGTTTCTCTCAAACATCAACATTAACTCTACACAAACCAAAGCAAATTAAGCACACTTTCCCCACTTCTAAGCTCAACAGCACAAAACCCAGATTCACAAAATCTAAAAGCTACAAAGCATTTGAACACTGTTAACAAACCAAGAGCCAAAGAGCAAAAATGATAAATATTCTCATAACCTCTTTGAATTTTATCAACACATGACATTCTACGCAAATAAAGCCAAAAAAGAGCTGGATAAGAAGTGCCATGAAGTCATGTCAACATAAAATCCATACAAATTAAAGCAAATTAAGCACATTTCCTCAGCTCTAAGATCAACACCACAAAACCCAATTCACAAATTAAGCAAAAAAAACACAGTAACATTATACCAAGAGCCATTAGAGCAGCAACAGCGAACATCTCGCCAATGGCCAAAGGGAGATTAGACAAAACGGCCAAAACCTTTCTGGGCAATCTCTTCACTAACCCCATAACTCCTCCACTCCCATTACCCACTGATTTGCCCCCAACTTCCTCATTCCCACTCTCCTCCGCCAGCGGCGGCGGCGGCGGCGGCGCTACCTCCGAGAGAAGAATCTTGTTGGTTAAGTTAGTCTGGTTCTTCTTGCTATCTTGGGGGCTCTTTAGCTTACAAGTGGTGGTGAAAAATGGGAAACTTCTCTTGCTGTGTGAAATGAATGTGGGTTTGGAGGAGTTGTAGTGAAAAAGGGAAGCTTTGAGGAAAAGGGCTTTGTGGAAAGATGGTTTGGAAGTTATGGTGTGGTTTAGAGACGCCATTGATGGGGAAGTTTGGAGGTTGGTCTTTACTTTTTTCCCGTTCAAGAGCAGGATGTAACGACCGGATGTGTTGTTGGTTTATCCTATTTCCCACGCTTTTGGCATCCCACGTGGGCAAAGAAAAAGATTTTAGATATTTGGAGAAGAAACTTTACCCATGTATTTTCAAAACTAGTTGAAATCAAGTGTGCAAAAAATAAAGTGCATGCCTATTAAATTTTTAAATATTTAATTTATAAATATAAATGTTAAAATTTTTAATGATATAATATTTATTGATATATATATTAGGCTATCATAAAAAAGAAGAAGCAAATATAAATTTAAAAATATAAATTTTTATATATAAATTTGATTAAGAAAGTAAATCTATTAAAAATATATTTTTATGGTAATAAAAAATAAGAGAGTAACAAAAGCCAAATTTAGAACAAGTTAAAGAAAAAAAAAAAAGAGAAAGAGAAAGAATAGAAGAAAGTAACAAATGAATAAAAAGTAAAAAAAAAAATAATCACAAAAAGACAAAATGAACTTATCAAATTTTGAATAGTATTTTTAGAACGCTTCACTCTTTTAATATATAGTTATAGATATAACATTCACTCACCAAACAAATGTTAGCATTAAAAAAATCATTCTATTAAAACTATTAACAGAAAGTGACATATCACACAAATAGTGATTGTTTTCAAATGTTTTGAAGATAAAGTATTATAAGAGTCATCGTTCACGAAAATTTTTTGTAGTTAAATCATAATTTCTAAATAGAAATGATCGTTAAAAATTCCCTACATTATTTAATAGGCAAACTTTACCGTCAATAAGCCTAACAAAAGGAGAATTTTCATTGACAAAATATAAATTAGAGGACTCGATATCCATTTTAAAATTTGGAGGGCAGAGTGCTATAAGGATCATAATTCGAGACAATTTTTATAATTAATCTTATTTAATACTGATGGTGTGTTTAAACATTTTTCTTAGGATGACTTAAGTAAATGAATTGAGAATAACATAAGGTAAATCTCATTTTAGATATGCATATGTGAGATTTACTTTTGTAAAGTTGTATTTAATATCATTGATATCCCAATATTTTTCATAAAGTACTTTAAAGTTAAAAATCGAAGCATTTTTTTAATGGAAAATGGGTTTAAATGTTGTTGTTGTTTTTTTTTTTTTTTTTTTTTTTTAAAGCAATGGGTAAAATGGGTTAGTTAACTGTAATTACATTAAATCCTTAAACAAAAATTACATAAAATTTTCAACATTGGAGAGCTTTACTAACATACTTATGTTTTATCAAATTAAGAGACATTAAAATCTATATTTTAGTCAAAACTTCTTCACCTTAACTTCGTTAAATTACATTTTTTTTAAATCAAGGAGTGTCTTTGTAACTTTAGAAGTCAGCATAAAAAGCCTTTAATAAGTTAAACTTCTAAATTGAATTCTATTTTTTTTAATCTTAGTATTAAAAAAACACTAAAATAGATAAGTGTTAAGACTTTATGCCGCTTTGTATAAGAATAAAGAACATTTGACTAGTTAAAAAAAGAGCAATGAGCCTCTTGTTTAACATTTCATGACGAATTGCATTAAACTGTTATGTTATCAGTGAATTGTTTTTTTTGGTATTCCAGAAAACAAAAAAATCGTTAGGAAATTTGTTCTTTTAATATGTTTTCTTAACCATATAATAGCAAAGTGCTTTTTTTTTTTTTTTTGGTGAAGAAAGAAAGTTATATGTACTTCTGTTCAACAACTTTCTTTCTTCCGCTTAAAAAAAAAGTGTATAATTCCGGATCTAAAACTTTCATATCAGTTTTTTGTTTTTTTTATTTTTTTTTTTTTGTTTCTTAAAAAATCAATAAAAATTATAATTAGTTTTAAAAAATTAACAAACTCTAATTTAAAAATTCTATTCGAACCGGTGCAACATATGCACCCTAAACCTCAATTTGGTCCTATTTAGAACGGGAGAAGGCTTGCTTGCCCATGCACACGCCTTGTTAGCAAGGAAACTCCCACAACAATGAAATTACCCAAAAAAAAAAAAAAAAAAAAAAAAAAGGAAAAGTAAAGAAAAGAAAAGAAAAGGAGTCAATTAAATCTCTAACTCGCCGTTGATAAGAGGGAACGAAGAGGAAGGAAATAAAACATGCAAGGGAGAGAGAATAAGAAGGGGGAAAAAGAAGTTGGCTTTGTTTTAATCCTATTTGGTATGAAAGGAAAAAGAAAGTTGTGATAAACAATAAATAACTATTTTAGTTATTATCTAATATGAATTTAGTTAAAAAAATAAGAATAAAAAGTAATTTAAGCACTCATAAAGCTAATATGAATAAATAAGTTTTCCCTCTCAAAATTTTTCTATTTTTAGAGATATAAAATATGATGGGACCAATAGGTTATATTTTCTCTTTACTTTTCTCTTCTATCCATTTTTCTCTCCTAGCAAATAATCTGCAATATTCCTATTATAATTATCCCTTCAAAACTCCGTCCAATATTTTGTTCCCTCCCACTTTTCATCTCTACCAAACCTAGAATACCAATCAATGTCATGAGTAGCAACATTACTATTGTCTTCTTAATCTTCATTATCCGAATCGCATGTCTTTCATCTCCATCGTCGTCTTCACCATCAGAATCATCGTCGTTGAGGTCATCATCGTCATCCATCCCTTCTCCAAGACACCATAACGCAGCCAAACAGCACGCTAAAGCCGAATTAGGACAAAAAAGGAAACTAATAATGTAGCAGCTTAAATAAGCCAGAGAGAAGCACCTAGTGGAGGAAAGTCCTTCCATAGAAAACACAAGACGTCATGTATGTTGACAAGAAAGGCGTAAAGCGTGAAAAGACTAAGGGGTGTTTGGCATAACATTCAACTCAAACTAAACTGTACTTTTTTCATCATGTTTTTGTCTTTTTCTGAAAAATTTTTTTATCTTTCTGAAAAAGCTAACAAAAATTACTATTCAAACTTAAAAATATCAACTCAACTCAAATTCAACTTATTCACCAAACACCCCATAAGTGAATTGGGAATGTCGTTTGGCGAATTTGGACGTTCTAGGGATCTTCCTCTTCCGTGAATGGAGATCAATTTACCGTCGTTTAAATGACCATTGCAAACGGGGCATTGTTTGGATCGTGAGAAAGGGTGAAGCCATTCGCGAATACAAGGTTGGCAGAAGAGCTGGCCACACAGAGAGTTACAATTGGATCTTTCGGCACTTCAAAGCATATGTAACAACCGAATTCGGCGCTAGTAATGTCACAACTTGTTTCAATTGGACATGTTTTGGATTCAAGAGTGCTTTCTCCAACGTCTGAGTCCATGAAGATTCAAAGGCAGTTCAAAATCCTGCAAAAGAATCTTGGGTTGTGATGATTTAGTTAATAAATGTCAATGTCACTTAGAACTACACTACGAAAAATGGTGATATTAAGCACCTCTCAACTTTTGTTTTTCTACAAAGTAACATAATTTTCAATAAATTTTCATGACAGTCCCCTCTACAAATAAAAACTTGGTCATTATGATCTCTGAGTATTCATTATACAATAATTTGCTACTCCTAATAATTTTTTTTTTTAATTTCATCACTGGTTATGATGCTTATCACAAATTATATTTTCAGAGAAGAAAAACATATTATAAGACAAATTTTGTAAATTGTTTGATTTCTACTTTTTAATAAAGTTTTACCAAATATTAGTCCGTACTAATTAGTATACATTTTTTTTTTAACAAATCTTAGTTTATAATAACAAAAAACATTAAAGGTTACCCATATACATGGATATGTATGCACTATAGTAATACAACACTCAGTTTGAATACCAACTATTAAACATCTAAATTTACACACTCCACAAGATTAAAAAAAAAAAAAACACACACACACACACACACAAATTCAGTAACTGTCAAACCTAACTCCTTATTCAGGTATCAAATTTATTCAAATTTAAAACTTCAGAAACCAACCTAGCAATTTACTTATTTTTTAAATAATGTTAAAAGATATCCTATATTATTTTAGTTAAGAATGACAATCATGAATGTAACAAATTAATATAAAAGTAAATAAGAAAAATTGATCGTGGAACGAATTTAATAACAAACAACTAAAGATTAAGATACGATTTCTTCTCTTTTTAAAATCTTCAAAAGTACTTTTTTGAAAGAGAGTATGATATTTAAAGGCTAAGTTGAAAAGAAAATATTTAATCGCATATGTTTAATATACAATTGTAGCAGTAAGTAGTTTTTTTCTTTCTTTTTACTTTTTTTTTTAACCGAAAAGCTATTAATCAAAATAGGATTACAAAACGTTTGGAAAGAAATATATAAATGAAGTAGTTTCTCATACCTGGCATACAGTTGAAGCTCTGAGTTTCAATGGAAGATTTTGTGCTTATGGGTTCTCGACTAGTCTTGCATTGACATGCTGTAGTGCTTGTATAAATATATATATATATATAATGTTTAATATAAATATATTCGAATTCTACACTTTATATTAAAGTTATTATTATGATATAAATTTACCGTTAGAATTTATCTACAACCAATATTTTTGTGTTTAAATTCTATTATAGAATTATTTACTTTGAGCAAAATTTTATTTTTTGAAAATTGATTTGAACCCTGCCTATTTTCATATAAGCTTAATGTTTGTGTTTATTTTATTTTAATTTTTTTAAGATAAAATTCATTAAATTAAAAGGTCTTACATATACATCAAACATAATACGGATAATCCTATGATATATATTTTTTAATATTAAAAGAAGTTGGTTTTATTTAACTTTCCCAAATTTGCTGAAAGAGTTGGATTTATCTTATTTACAAAAAAAACAAAAAACAAAAAACAAAAACAAAAAACCCAAATAAAAGGACAGAGAGGGGACATTATCGTGATTTGTTAAATTCATTATGATTACCGCTAAAGATAGATTTGTTCTAAATATGACCTGCGATGTTTTTTTTTTTTTTTTTTGGGTAATTAATACGACCTGCAATGTATAAAATTTAAAGTTCATTACTTATTCCCCATGCATATTTCAAGATTTGGAAAATTATTCTCTAAGAATAAACTTGACAGTTGCTCAAATTTAAAAGATGTTAAATAGCAAGTTCAGTTGAAAACAGTTTTGTGTGTGTGTGTGTGTGCTTTTATTTTATTTTATTTTATTTTTTTTTAGGGATTGAAAACAGTTGTCATGGTATTTTTGGTAAGGAGAAAAAAATAGGAATCGCCTAAGTGAGAAATAGGAAAGAAAAGAGAAGGTCTTTTCTCTTTTGTTATTTGGAATGAAAATTCCTTTAATAATCACTTTAATTTAGGAGAGATTAAAATTGAGGTGTTTGAAATGATTTGGAGTCTCTTCTCTAATCCATTTATTTATCTTTTCTTTCATATTAAACAACCAAAAATGTCAAAATCCTTTTACTAATCACTCCATCACTCACTTTTCTTTCACTTTTCTCTCTTACCAAACACACTTAATTTTGTACAATATGATGCACGTGACATCAGTGTCAGGTCCATATGAGTGTCAGTGGGGACACGTGCCTCGACTGAAAAAACAATATTCATCAGTGTTTTGCTTTTTTTGGCTAAACATGTTGGTAGGTTGCCTCCTCTGGTTTGAATGGTGGGTATGTTAAAGTTTTGGGATAGTGGTTGGACTTTAGTACAATTCGATGAGCAGATAAGTAGCTAATGGAGGACTGGGGGCTTTTTCTTTTTTCCTTTTTTTTTTTTTTTTTTTTTTAAAAGTAGCCTATAATTTTGAAGAAAATTTCATCGTAGCTACTAGTCCCCCTAACAATGAAAATTTAATCATAATTATCTCTTAATTATCCATTATCTAGTTCTTAGTCCCCTGATTAAAAATTATGCCTTCAACCTTATGGTTAAGTACTACTTTGCAATTGGGTTAGCCTGATCGTCAAAGTCATTTCAGAAAGGAGGTGTCGAACGTCTGCCAAAAAAAGCGGACCTCCAATGGTGGCTTTGGATGACATACTACAACAGTGTTTTACATTGCGGGGCATTATTTCGTTCACCTCTCCATTCTAAGAATAAAAGAATATATAGGAATCACTCCATTTAATAAGCGTATAAAAAAGTCATGAGATTTTGAAGTTGACGACTTCTTGATGCGTAAAACCAGCTCTATTAGAGTTGCCAATTGGTTCTTCAAATCACCAAGCTCAGCTATCCGAGAGCTTTCTAATGAGTCTAGCCCGAGTATGTCCAAAATTAAGATCAGGAAATTCATCATCAGAGACAATGCTTAGAAGAGAGATCGTTCTGAAATGTGAAACCCACTTTTTTTTCTTTTTTTCTTTTTTTTTTTTCCTTTTTGTTAATACGATGACCACCGGTCGAGATTTAACGAAAATTATAAAATGACCACTGGTATAAAACCTTTCTAAATTTAATTAAGGGGTTCAACTTGTCAATTATATATATATATATATATATATATATATTTCGAGTACTGACTTGCAACCTCAATCTCTTTATTTTGTCTTTTTGTACACTTTTTTTTTTGGTTGAGCTTGTTTAGTTCTTAATTTCTTTGTTTTATTTTCTGTTTTTACTTTTTCTCCCCAAAAGATTCACGCATTTATTGTTGGCTCATATAAAGTACTTTCCATTTTTTCAATTTGTCCCTGTGTAAAATAAGTTTTTTTTTTTTTTCAAATGTCTCAATAATTTTTTTGTTTCTCATAATTCTTCAAATTGTTATGTTCACTTTTAATAACTGGTTATGTTGAACTTTTTAAGAAACAATAAATTAAGAAAAAAAAATATTGATTTCTTCAAAAAATTAACATCTATTCATTTTTTATTTTATAAAACAATACATCAAATCTACACATGCAAAGCACATGTCTAAAAACTAGTATTATTTGAACTTCAAATAATAGTATTATTTGAACTTCACATAAACACCTTTGAAAGTTAATATATAGATCTAGATTATGAAAAACAGGTTCATAAATATCCATTAAAATATTCAATTTCTAATATTTGTATTTTTTTTTTTACTAGAAACTATTTGGATCGACACCTTAAAAAATATATATGTTTAAACCCATTATGTACCTCAAAGTAAGTGAAAATGTGTCCAAAATCTAATCTATTCATAAACACAGAATAAAAATAAATATGAAAATGGACTTGCTTAATTTTTTGAAAAATTAATTCAGGAACTTGCTTAATTTCTTGCATCTTCAAATAACTAGTTAAAGTGGGGTTTTACCACCCATAATTTAGCGATTGTTTCATATATGACTCTATTATAAGGTGTAATATTTGAATCCCAATCCTAAGTTAGAAAAAAATAATAATAATAAAAGAAGCTAGTTAATGTATTTGTGGGCAGCTATTTAAAGCATTAATTTTCTAATTTCAAGCAGTATTGCATGACTAAATTCGCAGAGATATCCAATAAAGTGAACAATAAAAATAATATCTATAAAATTTAGGTGCTTTTTCAAATTTTAAGTGTGTTAAAAGAAAGTTAATCGAATCCTACTCTTTTAGTATTTATATTAATTATTTAGTACAAAATATCTAATAAAAATATAAAACTGATAGGTGGATGATGATAAGCTTGACACAAAGTCGAGTCAATTTGTTAATCAACGTTTTAACTAAAATAAAATTTGAATGAAAAATTTAAAGATAATTTTGTGATGAAGTTGATAGGATAAAATAACAATTATGATTAGCTAATTAGTTTACCGGGTGAAACCAAAGTTTATCATTAAAAGAACAATAACATCTAAATCGTTTTACATAATCAATTGACTGTAATGCTAACACATGAGTTACACTTCTGTGAAGAAAAATATTATTACTCGTCATGAAAAATTGGTTTCATGACGAATTAGAAAAAGATTGTAACTTTAGGGTAATAAACAAATTACAAAACACTAAATTAACTCTTTTTTTTTTTTTTTGGTTCACGAAATCAACCACTTAAAAAATGGACAAAATTCTTCCTTTTAACATTAGCTGCGAAAAGAAAAAATAAAAAATAAAAAATAAAAAATAAAAAACCTAAAAATTAATTATCATGACGAGCAATAATATTAGTGCCTTAACAACCTAAACAAAAAATCTTGACATACAGAAAAAAAAAAAAAAAAAAATGAACGAGTGCATGAACATGTGCTAATCGACAAGTGATTGATCTTATTTGCCTTGTTGTCATTGTGTTGAAGCCTGAGTTATGATTAGTTGTATTTGAAGATCCTATTTTCCCCCAGGCAATCGGACGGCTGGGAATGTCACTAGAATAATCCGCCGACGATGATCTTGCACTTCCTTTGCTGAAATAGGAACCAAGCTGCTTTCTTCAATGCGACTTTTGCAAATAGGGCGATCGTGGGAATGTGTGGAGCCATTTGTAAAGACAAGGCCAGCAACCGGGTGGTAAAACTATATATATCTAGGTATATAAATGTATGAATATGTATATATATGTGTGTTTATATATGATCAATAACTAATTAATCAACAGTTCTTTAGCGAAAAAAAAAATAATTAGTGGCATTTCATACCTGGTACAATAGTCGTTGAGATTAGTAATTTTCTTATGGGGGGTATATATATATATGTGTGTGTGTGCGTGTGTATGCGTGCGTGCGTGTGTGTGTGTATAGACACCTTGTTTTAGTATGTATAGGTCAAAAATTCATTTTACGAATCCTTCTTTAAATTTGGTTACCATTGGCGATGCCATTTGAATCCTAACAGGAGTTTTTCTCTTTTTCTTTTTCTTTTTTTTTTTTTTTTTTAGTCCTGGGAGGAGTTGATTCAATTTTTATTTTTATTTTAATCTTTAATCTTTTCTGCCGCACTCCTAGGTTTTTTTTTTTTCTTGCACTTAAATCTTTTTTCATCCAACTATTAATTATCATATTATCATATATATAAATATATACATATTTCCTTAATTTTTACCGATTAATGTTAAATACAAATAAATTATTATTATTATTCTTTTCATTCACGTATCACAAATACCATCATAATACCATGTTATTATTAATGTTACGTCAAATTAAATGTAATTTGTTAAAGTACTGTCTATAATAACATTATGATAATAGATAGTGAGATAGATAAGTTTTCGTCAATCACTAATTGATTAATTAAAAAAATTGATTTGATCATTTTTATTAAAAAAAAAAGAGGTCCTTTAACAAATTTTTAATACTAATATAGGGATAGGGTCCGTGGGGATCCACCTTGAATGGGGTGGAGATGCAGAACAAAATTTGGGGATATAGATATATTTAATCCCCGAAAGTTGGCTAGACGGGAATGGGAGAAAGCTAATTAAAATTTCAAAAATTGGTTTCATGACGGATCATAAACAAAATTTAACTAATTTAGGGAAAACAAATAAATAACAAAACGTTGAATTTATTTATTTATTCAACATCCTTCAAATAATGGATCACATTCTTCCTTTACTATTTGGAGGGAAAAAAAAAAAAACCCTACAAATTATAATCATGAGCAAATAACCTAAACCAATAATCTTGACAGAGAAAGCACATATTTCTTAGCGATCTCTGCAGCCGAATGTCCAAACACATCACAAGAACTGCCGCAACGACACCGCCCACGGCATAGCCAGCACCGAACATCTGAGCACCAATCATCGCGCTCACCCCCGCTCCTAATGACTCGGCTGAAGAAGATGGCGACAACGTGGTTTCGGAGCCAAGAAAGTAATAAATCGAGAGGGCCAACAAGGCAACCAATAAAATACCAATTAGGGCATGAATACGTGCTAATCGACGAGTAGTTGATATCGATTGCCTTGTGATAATTGTGTAGAAGCCCGAGTTTTGATCTGTTGTCCGTGAAGAAGCTCTAGTTTTTCCAAAGGCTATCGGACGGCTGGGAATGTCACTAGAATAATCCGCCGATGATGAACTTGCTCTTCCTTTCCCGAAAATAGGAGCCAAGCTGTTTTCTTCAATGTGATTTTTGCAAATAGGGCATTGATTGGATTGTGAGAATGTGTGGAGCCATTTGTAAAGACAAGGCCAGCAAAACAGATGGCCACAGGGAGTTACTACTGGATCAAGCGGCACTTGATAGCAGATTGAGCAATCGAAATCGTGATCAC
Organism: Ficus hispida; assembly: GCA_025413025.1. NCBI lineage: Eukaryota > Viridiplantae > Streptophyta > Magnoliopsida > Rosales > Moraceae > Ficus > Ficus hispida. Next base: position 11,603,398 of record CM046370.1, read on the forward strand.
TAGCGTTGTCGACACAACTTACATCAATTGGGCAAGTTTTCGATTCAAGACCGACTTCTTCAAGATTTGTGTCCGCAATGGAAAGTGTTGAAACCATACTAATTATGCAGTATTAATACTTCAAAAAACCTGCAGAGGAATACGGTGTGAACGATATTTAATACTACTATATATACAATATTAACATGAAAATTTTATGAACATTACAATATATAGAATATATTTCGGATTTAGCACATCTAAACATATAGGATATATGGTTTGTGAGCAAAAACATGAAATCAAGAGTCGAGTAATAAAGGAAAAGAACAACGTAGAAAAAATCTGGACAAAAGCATAGAGAGATAACCTGGGAAAAAAAAAAAAGTGGTATTTCATACCTGATATACACTATTGTTCGCAACTTTCTTTGAGGGGGTTTTACATACATACATACATATATATATACACACATATTCAATGTCGTAGTTTGTATAGGTCAAATTCATTGAATCCTTCTCCAATTATGTTTCGATTTTGAATCTTAACAGTTCTTTTTTTCTTTTATTCTTCAAATTCATTGAATCCTTCTCCAATTATGTTTCGATTTTGAGGAAATCTTTTTTTCTTTTATTCTTCAGATGTCTGGCACACTCCTAGGCATAATATAATTTTCTTTTTCATAGTGTTTTTTTGTTTTTTTTTTCCTTTCATTTATGATTAAGGTAAGGTTATGATCGTAAAGATGTTAGATTGAGTATCATCCTACTGTCAGTATCAATGTTACATAGAAGATTAAAATTAGTGTGCCTTTTTAAATTAACAATTCTTGTGTTGTAAAAAATTTTCCCCTCTATTTTTACTGTATAAATCACGTTAAACACAAAATAAAATTTCATAATAACGCTACTGTTTTTCTTCTCATTTCACAATTATCATAATGCTGTGCTATTATTAGTTTTGGATAACAAAATGAATATAATTTGTTCATATAAATATAATTAACAACATTATCTTAATTAATAGACACCAAGAAGAAACAAAAATATATATATCCTGAAAGACCTCACGGGCAAATTGTGAAACTAATATTATTTTACCGTGGTTGCAAAAAGTACATTAAGTAGTTTTTAATTGTTTATTTTAAAAGTTTAAGAGTGTGTTTAGTTGGATGGAGGGAAAGGAAAGGGAAGAAGTCTAATCTATTGAATCCTTCTAAATTGAAGTCTCTCTTTACGTCCATCAAATTGATCCTTCCACTTAGAGGAAGGATTTAAACAATCAAACAAATTTAAATTCAAACTCAAATGTAAAAAACTACTTTGCTCTCCAATATATTTATTAACAAGTTGTATAAATGGGAATAGTATAATTAGAAATAACACTATATATCCTCTCAACTTTTTCTTACCAATCAACTTAAAATATTACTATAATCCTCTTCATTCTTCATATTCCTACTCCCTTAAACTCTCTCCACCCGTAATTTTAGGGAAATTGAAGCAAATAGCATATGTTATAGTACCTTTTATTTATTATTTTTTTAGGGAAAGTACCTTTGATGTTTTACATGTTTTTTAAAAAAATGATAAATTATAGTATATACTTTTGATAAATCCTTAGATTTTCTTGGATTTTTTAACAAATTTTATATTTACGGTTAATTTTTACAATAAATTTATGTGCTTAGTTTCGTATTCGAGAGAGAAAATGAAGGATGAGGGATTTTGTTTTTGTATCATTTGATTATAAATTTGATTATGCTATTTATTACTATGTTTAAAAGTTGATTAAATAATTTACTATTTCTCTCATAAAAAATGCTATTTTCCTCTCTCCCTTTTTTAATTTAATAAAAATGATAATATAAACATTATGGTTTTGATTTTTATAACAATTCTACATTCTTATTTTTTACACCAAATTTTACTAAGATATGAATTTTAGTTCCAATTTTTACATCCAATATATATCCGTACTTTAATTTAAGCAAAATATAGATATACACACACATACACAACTATACAAAAGCGGAATGTTTTTTAATATATTGTGATATTTGTTAAGAATTTTTTAAATTTTACTTTTTTTTTTAACATTTTGAGATGAATGATTCAAACTCTACGTCTTTTAAGAATCATCGTTAAATTATATATGTGCAATCATAAAAATTTTGCATTTTCAATAAGAAAACATTTTAAAAAGTTGTACTTTTTCATTTGTCACACTTCAAAAAGAAGATGGATATAACAAACTAAAAATCGTCAACGCTTGTTCCTCGTGCAATTTTTGGAAAAAAAAAATATTTTTTTTAATTAAAATGTTTTCTTATATATATAAAAGTAGAAATATATACATAAGAAAACATTTTAATTCAAAAAAAAAAATTACTTCCACCTAAAACATAAAAGAAAACATAAAATATATAAGAAAATAATATAAGAAAACATTTTTTATATGTATATAAAAGTAGAAATTCTCTTATTGAAGATGATGAACTCATCGGTTATTGGTTGGAGGATTTACTTCCAACTATAAAAATTGTAGTTGTATCAGACACGTTATCTCCCTCTTATCCTGTCCAGAGCCCAAAATAACAGCCACCCAAATAAACAAAAATCGTTCGGTTTCAGTTTCAGTTTCCGTTGGATTTCGGTTTGGGTTTGGGTTTGGGTTTGAGTTTCAGTTACATTTCCATGCAGCTTCACACTCTGTCCCTCCATTCCTCGTCTTCCTCAATTCCCCACTTCTCCTCTCCTCCTCCTCCTTCTTTCACTCCTTCCCGCTTCATCAAGTTCCGCACTTCCTACCGCGAAAATCTCCGGTACCTTAAAGCCCTCGGCATTGTCGATGCCGACGCCAAACCCCGGAACCTCCCCCTCCCCGACGACGTCGACCGCATCCTCGGTGCGGTCGACTTCTTCAAGTCCAAGAGCTTCTCCAACGCCGACTTCCCCCGCCTCGCCTTCCTCGCCCCTTACCTCTTCTCCCCTCAATTCGACCCCGCCAGTGTCGACCCCGTCTTCGACTTCCTCGCCACCGACGTTTCCGCCTCGCCGGAGGAATCCTCCCGCCTGATTCTCCGCTGCCCCGCCCTCCTCTTCTCCAACGTCCAGTACTTCCTCCGTCCGACGCTTGAATACCTCCGGCATTTGGGACTGGAGAGGCTCAACTCGCCGACGACCCTCAACGCTCACCTTCTCAACACGCGCGTTGACAAGCTTCAGAGGAAGATGGCGTTTTTGAGGTGTATCGGATTGTCGTACGAGCAGTCGGCGAGGGTTTGCGCAAGGATGCCGGCGATTTTCGGGTATAGTATCGAGGATAACTTGAGGCCTAAGTATGAGTATTTGGTTTGGGAGATGGAGAGGAGTTTGGATGAGCTGATGAAGTTTCCGCAGTACTTTGCGTTCAGTTTGAACAAGAGGATTGTGCCAAGGCATTTGCATTTGAAGCAAAGGAATGTTAGGATACCGTTGAATAGAATGTTGCTTTGGGGTGACCAAAAGTTCTATGCCAAATGGAAATAGTGAATATATATATATATATATATGTATATATAGTAACAAAATACTGCTTTTGGGCATCATGCTTGTATAGAATCTTGGGTTCCATTGATTGAGTTGATTCTAAAGTAAGGGAAAGAAAACTGTTTAGAATTTTGCAAGTTTGAAGATGGACAATTGGGTATAAAAAGCACCCCGTGCATCATCGGAGCGAGATGGGAGAGAGCACAAGGGTGGTTCTACTGCACCCGTGCATCATCAGAGAGCGGGCAAGGAGATAGCTCAAGGGAGTAGTCAGGCACTGATTGTAAGATTACTTAATCTTGACGAGATTTTAGATTCGAATTAGTTCTGTCGTGGTAATAATGTACCACATACCAAACGGATATTGTATACCCAGGATTCTATGAGTACTATACAAGTATATCACTTTTTTTTTTTTTAATCTCTATTACCCTTAATTCTCACCCCCCCCCCCCCCCCCCCCCCCACCAAAAAAAAAAAAAAAAGTGTTGTCTAGTTCTTATACTCATCAAGGAGTAGAAATATAGATCAAAAGAGGTGGAACAGAAACAGATTGCATGCCGAGATCCATGTGGAGCCACTTGATTTCCTTCTTAGACAGGTTCCCCTTTTCAGAAATGGTAGTAAATAGCTAGGTAAGTAGATAATTTACTAAGAAAATAGCTAATTTACTTCTAGCAAATATATTTTACATTATAAATTTGCCACTTCAGTTATTTTTAAAAACATGCTATTTAATTCAATTATTTATTCCAAAATGCTATTTACTTTCCCCTGTTAATTTGTGTCATATGGATATCAAAAGAGAGTGCTGTTTCTCAGCACCAATGGATTTTTTTTTTTTTAATCATTCGGTGGCTGTCCCAGTAAAACTAAATACAAATTGTTTTGTTTTTTTGTTTTTGTTTTTGTTTTTGTGCAAGTAAACAAATTTGTTACCGTCTCTACTAAATCTTTCTACACTGCCTTTTCATAATCCCTGGCAGAATCTTCAACCTATGAAAAACCTTTCCAGTGATCCAGTTCTTGTTGGCCTGAATAAGATCATAAAAAATATATATATAAATAAATAAACCACAGTTCTTGTCGCACTCATTGAAGTAACCAGCATTTGATTTACCGCAGTCACGCTTCTCTCTGTTGAACATTGTGCAAAAACCTGTAGAAAGAGAGAGTAAGTGATATGTACACAGAATACACCAGAATAAGACCTAGAAAATCCGAAATCACTTGGCCTAAGAAATCCCAATTTCCCAAAGTACACCCATAATTTAAACTAACAAACATTAATATACAGACGTTTGAGCTAAATAAGGTGGTTATATAATAGTGGAAGGTTTTCCATTTGAACTTTGTCTCTCCCTCTCACTGGCACATACAAACTCACTAGAGTGGACGTATTATGCACGTTATGACAATTGGAGAGATAACTACTTACCAGCATATTCAACTTGTTTAAGTTAGGAGTTCAATGTCAGCTCCGACTTCAGAAACCTTGGTGTCTTTGGAACTCTTTGCTGCTTTAGCGATGTTCGCTACATCAAAATCTAAGGCTATTCTTTTCACGAGACCATCAAGCATCTGTTAAAAGAAAATAAGAACATTAATGATATAGCAACGGCCAGTTTGTAGTTTTTGAATGGATAGGAGGCAATACAAAATTCTAGCACAAGTCATTAAGCACTTCTTTCACCAAAGCTTAGAAAATGAAATATACCAGTGATCCAATTGCAACTAAAGCCCGGAATTTTGAGTCAGCATCTAGATTTTCCTCCTCTGCAGTCTGCAGAAACCAAAATGGTGTCATGTCAAATAAGATCCAATGTAAAGTGAAAAATATGCAATAAAGACGCCACATCGGGAATAATAAAGACACAAAATTAGAATATTTACAAGGCAAAAATGTAACAGAGTAAGTCATACCTCGAGAGCAGCTGAAAGAATATGAGACTGACCTTCTTCATCCTTTTTTTCAATCAATAGCACGGTATAGCTGTCAAAGGCCCAAAAGAGAAAAACAAACATCAGAACAAATTATAGCAAAAACACTTTCAGCAGCACCACAAAAACAATGGTTCAGAAAATACGAAACTAATAAGGTTAAAAAAATGTAAAAGTAAAACAATCCGCTGGAAACACAGAAGACAAAATAAATACATGGGGATATATTCTTTTGTCCTCATGATTCTGCCTAAAGATAAATATCCTCTAGTATTGTAGAGTTGACACAGTACTTTTCTTGATCGGGACACTCGACAATGAACTTACTTCAGTATCAAGGTTGAATACGATAATTGTAAATTCTTATTTGTAGATGAAGAAGAACTGGAGAATGCATCAAGAACCTGCAAGATTAAAAGTTCAAATGAAGTCAATACATAGAGTTGTGGTTATATATTACTAGACCAAATGTTAGTTTATGCTATTTGATGTTATTCTTCGTCAACAACCTCGTAAAGAATCCAAACATTTGTGGCCACTTCCCATTAACCATTTTTATAAGGTAAGTATTTCAAATTGAGAAAATGATAAAACAGAAGTATGATGACCTCAACGCGATGTCTTTGCAACCAGTTGAAGTAGCAAGAATTCTTGAACAGATTGGAAACAAGACGAATGCTTGTCAAGAGATTTGCAGCAAATGAAGGGCTCTCGGTGACCTTTTTAATTATTTCCAATAAAATATCTGGTAAGAGGAGAGAAAATCAGTAGAAACTATAAACAGAAAAAAATAAATAAATAAAATCACAACAGCAAGTTCTTGCAGAAAAAAGAATTTATCATGGTATTTTTTTCAACCAAACTTTCGGGTGACTCTAGATTTCTAACTTCAGTACCATTTTCAGCTTCAACATGCTGGAGAAGTACGTTAGCCCCATCAGGGTGCAGGACGACCATTCTAAGAGTATCAATAACTGCAAATAGAAGACACAATCTAGCATAATTATCTTCTTTGGAACTATAAGAGTTGAAATCAAACTATGCGGCTCGATTTCCATACAAAATATAACCATCACGAAGGCTAGCACTCCTACCTGGAAATATCATTGCAATTGGCCATGATTTTAGTAACCTCAGCAAAACAGCAACATCTGTATCTGTAAATTTACTAGAGTGATAATGTGATGTGTCCTTCAAAACTTTAACTAAAGCACCCAGTCTGGAAACCTCAAGGTCCGATAAAGCCAAGTGCTTATTTTCCTTCAAAAGAACAGAATTATTATACACTAAACATTATCTAAATAATATAACAGTTTTGAAACAGAAAACCATACAGATTCGCAAACTTTAAAGAAACAAACAACAACAGAATATTTGCTAATAATATAGATTCAAAAAATTATTTAAAAAAAAAAAAAAAACTTAAGGGAAAAAGAAAGAATTATCAGACCTTTAGCCCAAAAAAGAAAAAGAAAAGGAAAAAATAATTATTGGACAGAAATCCTATATGTTAACACAATTAGATCATGTTTTCTTACAATTTAAGGGAGTTCATCATCTTTGAAAGGTCTTTTACTGACTACCATTTTTAATTTGAAATCCTCAAGTAAAATATTCACGTTTATAACCGTTACAATTTGATATTTGATAGCCTGAATTGAAAATTTATAAATTGTGACCCACCACATTGTTCATAATTACAAGGCAACCTAACATTCGCAACTTTTTCCCCCCTTGAGTAGCCTACCACTGTAATAACCGGAATAAAGAGCCAACCTGATCAGAGAGCAGGGTATTGTTAAACTCTGTAATCTTCTTCAGGATGCCATCAAACTGAGCCGCGTCAAAAACAAGCATTCCTTTCTGAAAAGATGAGAAGAAAATAGATTATTAAATGACAAAAATAATTTCCTAAGAGATGTATTCTCTATTTTAGACAAAATCCTTGAGACGAAAACAAAATCAGTCCATGCATTTTCAAGCCATCCAACTCCAAGAACTCAAGCAGTTTATCTCAGGATTCTCTAAATTATCCCAATACCTTCATGAGTTACTCATTATCAACAGAATATAACAGAGTTTTGGCAATTTGGTTTAAACCGTATTGTTACTAACACTTACAACAAAGTAGTTTTGGATACAATTGACTATGGATAATTTAGCAATCCTAACAAGCAGTTAAAAAGCATACCTTAGGAATATGCTTGAAAGTTGGTTTTGCAGCAGTGGCTGTTGAATATCATACATTAGATAAGAGTTACATGTTGGTTTTCTTACATTAGAAAGGCAACCAATCTGCTATAGATAGAATCATTAATATTACCAGACGCGTTGGAATATTCTCCAGGAACATAAGCGCTAGCTGAAATGAAACACACAAGTACTTAAAGTCAAGACAAAGGCAAAGCATAACAAGACAGATCAAGAATTTCTTATCTTTATGTCAAAGGGCCATACGAAAAATGGCATGATACTCACAGCCAGTAAACGGATCACGAAAAGATGGATCAAGTGCGAAGTCCTTTTGTCCAGTATTTTGGAGAATGAACTCCACAATTTGTTGCCGGTAGGCAAGAGGTAGATTCTCCTTCAGAAGCCACTTGTCAGCAGCGTCATATGCATTATCTGAAACAAAACATTTGTAATGCTACTTATTTTTTTGAGTCAACGATTGAATGCACTATTCATCAAATCTAAGAGCCATATTCATCCAGATCCGTGTCCTTAGGATCCAGGTAACATTAATATAATTCCCAGTTCCACTAAAAAATTGCAATATACACATTCTTCGCTCTAAGTTTGTAACACAGAAAGAAACATCATCCTTTTAAGAAACTTATATCTGTTTACAAGAAACGTTTTACTGATGAGCATATTCAATAAAAGTACATGCCCGCAAAAAATTTCAACATTTACAGTGTACTTTTTCACGTTATCCTATATCTATTTTCTTAAAAAGTGAACAAAGATTATTACACAAGTTGAAAAACAACAGAACCCCAAAACTAGAGGGGAAAACATAAAAGAACGAGAGAAGTACCTGATCTGTTGTAGGGCAACTTACGAATGGGCTCACCATCTCCAATATCAACATCAAAAACTGAAAAGAAGAATATAAACAATTCTAAAACCTAACCAGAAAAGATAAATCAGATTACAACTTCCACAGAGATAAGATGCTGACCATAATCATATTCAATTCCATCAAGAACAGGACGCTTCATGCCATCATCTGGTCCATCCACAACTTCACCAATCTAAATAAAAAACACCAGTAGTCAACTTGAAAATTATTCGGTTCGGAATGAGTGAAAATACCAAGTACATAAAGAAGAAACAAAACTGAATTTGAACAAGTACTACAAATAGAAAAGTGAAATTCTACCTCTTTCATTTTAGTTACCGACCAGAGTCAAACCAAAATAAGATAGTAGGAAAAGTATCTCGTGTTAGTAGTAAAAACAAACAAAACTGAGTCACCAAAATAAACCATGAAGTGAAATGACATGACATTAAATTAAATTAACCAACTATGCTGCCCATAAAAGCTTCAGGCCCCTGACAGTGATCTTAAACGAAATGAACGAGACGTCATGGACCAACGAAGCATTCAAATGATTAAATCCTTCATTACATACTGAAAAAGCACTAGCCGTATCTAAACGAAGAGGATGAGGCAAATGCCCAAGTAGGTACTATCACAAGAAAGTAGATTACCTTGTCCCACTTGTGTTCTCTCAAATTCCATGAATATGCTACACCATTATCACCTTCTCTAACAACTTTAGTCTGGCCATCACTGGTTCCTGATGCAATATATGAACAATGTATTAGTTGACAAAAATATGGCAAAGAATTAAGAAGTTATAAATACATACAAATAATAAAATGATGAACTTTGTCAACTGAAGCTGGTAGGTGAACAGACTCATCCCAACTTGTTTTTTACCATCAAAAAGATTATTCATTGGCCCACCCAGCAAAACTGTGATCATAAACTTAAAATTCTAAGATCTTATCAATCAAACCGGTACACCAATGCAGCTGAATATCTCCAGAGAATTGAAAATGCTTGTACCACACCTGGAATCTGTAACGTCTCCAACCCTGGTAAATCTTCTAGTTTTAGTCCTCCAACTGTCTTCCTAAAATAAACAGGTCATAAAATGTAAATCAGGAGAGATTCCAACATAAAGGCAAAGAGTCAAGAGAAAGTCATCCTTATTAGATCCAAGAATAGAAAAGCAATGAAAAACAAAATTCAAAAATCAGAGGAATTAAGCAATAAAATAATACAGCCAAGCTTCATACCTGCTTAACTTGTATTGAGAAAGTTGGGAAGCATATGACTCAAGATCAAGTGGATCAGCAATCTTATCTTGATGCACTGTCCAAATACGTGCAACTCCATCCGAACATGCCGTCACGATATCTCCATTTTCCAAGAATTTGGCATCCCAAACACAACCAGGATGTTCTATGCTCTGAACACAAGCCCCGTCTGGAACATGAAATTATTTTTCTGGTAAATTAATATTTCGAGAAAGCATGACAGAATATGATGCAAGGACCAGAACTTTATGAGTTAAGCCTTAATGAACCAAGAGTGATGCCAACGCACCCAGAACTGATTGCAAAAATGTCAATTAGCATTGCAGGCACTTCAAGATATAAATCTAGTGGGCATAGATTGGAAAAAAGGGTGGGAAATCCCTATATATCAAGGGGAAAAAAATTGATATCAATTGCTTCTTCTGGCCTGTAACCACTCAAAACATAGATTGAAGAGGGGGGGGGGGGGGGGGGGGGGGGTGGGGGCGCGCAAGAACTTCTTCATTTAAAAAATGCTTAGCAAAGTGTACCCTATCCAAAATTTTCTTGATATTAAGCATTCCCAATACAGAACAATATAAGGCGTAGGACCAAAAGCACAAAAAATTACTTAAGCGTCCTCAAAGTGGAATTGTACAGCAATACTCACTTACCAATTTAAATTTAAAAAAAAAAGTGAGACCAAAGCCAGACGATCTAACTGGTTTACAAACTCCACTGAGCTGATTTGAAGATATTAGGATTAACCTTATATTTAGATATGGTATGTTATAATTAACTTTCTATTCAATATCCCAACTTTAAGTCAAATTGTAATATCGGCATCAAAGAATTATTCATGAACAATGCAAAGCATGCGAAATCCAAAGAAAAAAACATAGAAACTAGGAGCAATCTATAGGTTGAGTTGAGATCATTCACCTTTCCATATCTTTGCAAAACGATCTTCACTACCACTGACTATAAGCCCAGACACATGTGAATCCACTGAATAAACAATAGAAGTATGACCAACCATCTCCATTAATACTTCACCGGTCAAAGCCCATAATCTAACAGAACTGCATCACGGTAAACAAAATAGAATTTGAGAGACCAAAACTCAGAACAATAAGAGAAAACATCGCCTATATATACATACATACATATATATATATATGCGTACATAAAAACGGGTTTATAGAAAACGAGAATTTTTATTTTAATGCAAAATTACAAAGCTATCACTTATCCTGTAAAGAACTAATGCTATTACAACGAAAACAACCCTGAAACTAATAAATCATCAAACAAAGAAGCAAAGATATATGCATGGGCTAAGACACCAAGACCAATAAATTGGAATTTGACAACCAAGACCCCAGGTAAAACATGATCTTTTTACAAGATCCTAAAATAAAAGAGGTCTTAGTCACTGATCCTAGAGCAAACATGGTGTATTCAAGAATGGAAATTAATTAAGTAAAAAGAAATAGAGAAAGCTAGCAGCAGGATTCCAAAAAAAAAAAAACAAAAAATTCTTTCTGTTAAGATAAGACATGCTTACGTTCTCTTTGCCCTTAATTTAGTAAACAAAATCATAATCCTAACACAATTCATAATGATCTAAAATTCAAATATGTCCGCCATGTTCCTCCTATAACGAGTGGATATCTTTTTTTATAGTTTAGTTCTCGTCCAAATGTTTCTTCATTTTTTGGATCACATAACGCTAGAGCCTACACTTCACAGTGAAGTACCCTAAGAGTAAGTTTTCAAATCAAATCCCTGAATGGAAGACATAAATAAATAAGGAGAAAAGCATGGCAAAAGTGGGGGTGACAGGCAATGATGGAGCCAGATTTTTTTTCTTCTTTTTTTTTTTTTGGGGGCATGAATTAAACAAAATTTTGAACTAAAAGAATGTTTGACTTTATATCTTTCTTTTCTTCTTACATAAACTTTGTAATCTAATTTAACCAATGTGAAGAAGTCCAAAAAATACGAGTTTGAAATTTTGAATGGTACCGTAAATTGTAATTGACTTTTGGTTAATTTGGGGTTAAGTTTGAAATAATGTATTTTTAGAAATTCATGGGGAACTAGGAGATAATTTGGAAAAAATCTAGTGGTTGGGGTAAAAAATTATTGTCCACAAAATAGAACACCAATTCAGTGAAAATAAAAAAAATAAAAAAGAGGGTCTCACCCATCATGTGATGCAGAAAGAATTCCCAAATCAGACATCGCAGCCAAGCCTCGGACAGTATCTGAAAAACCCACAGCGTCCAAGTGTACATTTAGATCTATAAATCCATTTGACATAACAAAAGGAAAATATTTGAGCAGACTACACAGTGCAGTGCAACAATAGTCGTTATTTATTAGGGAGCAAAAGAAAAAAACAAACTACACTCCATTATCTGACCCAGTTTCAGTCACCAGACTCACACATCTCTTTCTGCAAATGCAATTCATTGGAACAAACAAACCTTACATCCTAATCAAATTTTACTGTATCGAGATATCTTGCTATTCGCACCTCAATCCCTAGACTAGACTTACAGATAAATACAAAAGAACTAATCTGTACCGTAAATCAATTGCTATAAATCGTTATAAATCAAAATTCGGTATCTTCTGAATTGTAATCAGGATTTTAGCACAGTTAGCTAGACGACAATTGGGTTTTATACCAAGTATATATCATCTTCAACAATCTTGATCAACAAGAGAAAAGTCCACCAAAATAATATCCAGTTACTTATAAACCTAAGATGAGTTATTTTCCAAACAGAAATATGCAGTAAATGTTCAATAAATTACTGAAAACCAAAAAGCAAACCTGTATGCCCAGCTAAAGTTTGTGTGCACGTCTTTCCTTTCCAAAGTTTAATTGTTGTATCAGTTGAACCTAGATTGTGGCAAAAAAAGCAGAGTTGACACAAATTCAAATCAAAACTAGATCAAAATGCGTTAACCTAATCCAGACCACAATTACACAGGTGCACAGTCAATGAGCTAGTGATATACCCGTAGCAAGCTCGCCTGAGGGCAGCTTTACAACTGTTTGGATTGCTGCCTTGTGAGCTTCCCAGGACTCCACAGGCTGGCCTTTTCTCCACCGTCTTAAAGTGCTGTAGAAAACAATACATTCATAAAATAGGTACAATAGCCGTAACAAAAATACCAATATGGTAGAATATTTATGTGGTATTTTCTCAAATTTAGCACGTGAGACACGAATTCCCTCTATTCATCCAAGCAAAGCTCTTTGCATCTCAATATCCTATTATCAGTGCAAATTAATGGATTCGTCCCAAGACTTCGTAAAATACCAATTTAACCCAGAAAGAAAAGTCAGTTAACTATTTCGGACAGAAACTCCAATAATTGAAAAAATTAAAAATTAAAAGATAAACAACATTGTTATGGCATAAGATCAACTCTGCAACAACCAGCACTTCCAAAACAACTTGAACATACCAAAGGAAAAAAACTCACCAATCAACGGACGACGACACAATGTCGCCATTATCCAAGGCAATTCCGGTGATCTGCAACTTGTGACCCTTCAGAGTCTGCACAATATCTCCAGTTCTCAAGTCCCATACCAAGACCTGTGTGTCCATTCCTCCCGACACAATTCCGCCATCCGGAAACTCGTCATTGGGGGGAATCCAAGACAAAGGGCCCACAAAGCTCGTGTGGCCTAGTAGAATCTTGGCCGCCGAGTACCTGCGCTCGTTGGACGGGTCCAACTCCCACAACCTCACAGTCCGGTCCCGAGATGACGTGGCGATTCCCGCATTGCCACAAACACTAATCCCTCGAACCTAGAAAGCAGAAACATCTCATGACCATCGAGTGAATTAACCCCCTAATGCCTAAAAACAAATCCTTTGACAAGAATTTCATGAGATTTTTCCGCATATACACACAAAATTACATCGAAATTCAGCGAGAACAACGTGATTAAACATTCGAAAAGAATCAAAATCCGACATTGCCACAAACAAACACGAAAACAAATTTTCACCGTCAATTCAATTTCTGGTGAAGGAAACAGAACCGAGTTCTCCGGTGAGGTTTTGGCGGAGTTTAAGCTTCGAATGTATGGATACATATATAGATACAGGCATAGAAACATGATTCGAAAGCAAATTCAAAATTCAACGAAATTCGAAGGAATCAAAGGGGAATCGAAGATACTCACGTCGTCTTCGTGGCCGCGGAGCTCGCAGCGCAGTTGGTATTCCTTGAAATCAATCTCCATGAGAGAGAGTTTTTTTTTTTTTTTTTTTTTTTAAGTTGAAGAGAGAGAGTCAAGAGAGGCGTTTTTTCTCTGAAACTCCAAGAAGAAGAAGAAGAGAAGCAAAAGAGAGTGGACTTGAGGACTTCGGGAGCAAAAATGGAATGTGAGTATTTTAAGTTAAATAGAAATTAATCGAGAAATTAAGGACGGAAGATGGAGCTAGAAGACTAACACCCCCAAACATGGCTTGATTCCCAAGTTCTCCTTTCCATTATGTTCAAGGAAACACCACCCCCCAAAAATAAAAATAAAAAAATTAGAATAAATTACTATAATAATCCCTGAATTTTTAATAATTGTGTCCTTTAATACTCTAATTTTTTTATTAATTAAAATGTCCTAAAATTTTGCAAAATTGGGTAAAACCCTAACGCCAGTTAACGTGCCTGACATGATTCTTTTTTTTTTTTTTTGGTCAAATTTATTAAAATAAACCTTAAAAAAGAGAAAATCAATAGGGTGTCGAGGGAATGAGTTGAGTTTGAGTTGAGTTGAAATTTTTAAGTTTAAATAGTATTAACTTTTTAAAAGTAATTATAAACTTTGTTGACAGAAAAAGATAAAAATTGATATGAAAAAGTACAATTTAGTTTGAGTGAAACTTAGATGCCAAACAAGTCCTAAAAATATACAATTTTTCGGTAATGTTCATCTTCTTCCGCTTCCATCCACTGCCAGTGTGCCACCGCCCACCATCCACCCGCGACCGCATTTGCAATAAGCCTCCAACAACCATCGCCTCCCTCCTCCATAGCCAACCCAACAAGCCCAGCCTCACAAGCAAGCCACTGCGAAACCGAAACGTGGCATGCCGCAGTGCCGCCATCGCGAACCCAGCAGTCCCAGCCTCACGATCGAGCCCCCATGAACGCAGCCCAGCCACCACGGGCCTCTTTGAACCCATGGCCAATGTCAGTAAACTCAAAAACAACGTAGCCATCGTCGACGAGCCCCCACCATCGTGAGAACCCAGCCTGCGTGCGCACTAGCCGTTGTCGGATCTGGTGCGCCTCGGCCAACCTCATCATCCACCCCCACCTCCACCAATCTCTGATGGCGAGATCTGCTCAAGTCTCCGGCTAACTGCAAATGTGGATTTTTTTTTTTTTTTTTTTAGTCTCCATTCAATAAGTTAGTTGGAGATGAAATTTTTAAATTGAAATTAATTGATTTTTTATAAATTAGTTATAATTTTATTGATTTTTAAGAAAAAGATAAAAATTTTGAGATTGAGATGAAATATCAAAAGTTGCATTAGTTTTTATTTTTCCTTTTTTTAGTTAATTTTTGTTTTTTTTTTAGAATTGAAATTGTTTTCGATCATTTTATGTTTTTTTTTTACCAAAATACCCCTTTAATTTTGCTCATGTGCAACTCACATGATGTAGAACCGTGAATTTTTAAACGGTGGTTAGGGTTAGACCCTAATTTGCACCCTTTTTAAAAATTTAGAGACTCTTTAATCAAAGAAAAAAAGTTTAGGGACCAAATGACACCATTATTAAAAGTTCAGGGACCATTGTAGCTATTTATCCAAAACTTAAATTGAAATTAAAATTAAAACAATTAAAAAAAATAAAATGATAAATTACTCATTTAGTCCCTAAAACTTTAATCTTGTACAACTTTGATCCCTGAACTTTTTTCCATAATTAGAATATCTCTAAACTATTAAAATATTATTATAATAATCATTTCTGTTACTTTTACACGGAATCTATTAGTAGTTTAGTCAAAAAGTAGTGCTAACTACAAATTCCGTCAAAAAAATAATGGAAATAATAACTAAGCATCTCTATATGCAATGTTAATGAGTGTGTCAATGAGAAATTTTGATATTTTGATTTAAATTTTTTTTTCCAATATAGTATTATCTTTCAAACCAAATTTGACATATGTTGAGCTTTATTACAAATTTATCACAATATATAGTCAATACCAAAATTCACTTTTGAATTTCTTAATTGTTATCTCCTGTAATTATTACAATATTTTTATATTTTATATTTAAATACTAAAAGTTTACTTCTACACCATCCAAAACATAATAATAATGACAAAAAATATATATAACATTACAGATAGCATAATGTATTAGAGCATAAAATAAGATAATGTTATTTTTCATATTATTTTGTAATAAATATAGTATTGTCATACACAAATACATTAGAAATGGTCTAACAATGTTTTTGATAATTTATAATCATTCCAACTATGAGAAAAAAAATTAGAAAATGCCCCTAAACTATTAAATTGTTGCTACAATAATCATTGTCACTAATTTTTAGACGAAATTCCTTAGTAATTTAGTCAAAAAGTGATGAAAACTAATAGATTCTATTAAAAAAATTTAACATAAAGGACTATTATAATAATATTTTAATAATTTAGGTGTATTACAGCTACGAAATAATAGTCAGGAACCAAAGTTGTACAAAGTTAAATGTTTCTAGACCAACCTAATAATTCACCCAAATTAAAAAAGAAAAGCGAGATTATGATGAGTAAGGGTAAGTTGCTAGGTTGGTATCTAAACTTTTTATTTTGTATACTTTTGGTTCATGTTCTTTTTTTCATAGCTAAAATGATCATAAACTATTAAATACGTTGCTACAGTAGTTTTTGAATGGAATTCACTAATTATCACTACTTTTTGACTAAATTAATAATGGATTACGTCCAAAATTTAGCAGAAAATACTGTTATAATAACAATAATTTAAGGATACTCCAGCTATAAAAAAAATCAAGAGCTAGAAGTATATAAACTTAAAAATTTAAGGACTAAATGAATAATTTAACCGATGAATAATGCTAGCTTTTTTTTTTTCCTCATGGTATTTTAATTCTTTTAGTTAACTTTTTAGTACGTGTTGTCATTATTTTTTGGCTTTTAATGTGGAGAGTTTGTGGTAGGACGTGAATAAAAAATATCTAAGGATATAAATGGAAGGTAGGTCTTGAATTTTATGTCATGTAACCCACATGTTTGTTAGTGGGTTGGTGCCCACTGCTTAATTGTACTGGTGTCTTTTTTTCATATTCTTTAATCTTAGTATAGGATCTTTCTTTTTATCTCATTAATTAAGGAAATTCTGTGGTAGAACTCATTTATATACCTTACTGATGGAGTTCATTTTTAAACCATTTAGATATAATCAAATGACTGATATGTTATTTGTATATAATAATTATAATTCACTTTACATTATAGTAGTATAAACTAAGAAATTAAAAAAAATAAAGAAAAAAGAAATTAAAGAAATTGACGTCGTCAGGTGGTGTCTCGAAGTTGGGGCAAGTTGCATGGGATCGTTGCTGGGTGCGGGTTTGTCATCTGGGGAGGGGGGCACCTAGGTTGCGGTGGGGGCTCATTGTCCAGCAGTGGGGGCCTTGCCAATGGAATGTCATTGGGGTGGGTTGTCGGTGTTTCTTTTTTTTTTTTTTTAATACATAATATTATGAACTAAAGTACATTATAATTTTCATACACATCAATATCTAAACCGTTGAAATTTGTTAAATGGTCTATAAAATGAGCATTATTGATAGGGTTTCTAAATGAGACTCTACCACAACTTATCCTATTAATAAATATCTGTATTTTTTATTTCTAATACCTTATCACAGTGGCACAAATTTTTATTTTTATTCATTTTAATAAAATTAATAAGAGCTTAGATATTTATGTAATTTTAGGTAAACAAAATAATTAATAGGTCATCCCCATTTATATATTTTAATATTTTTAGTTAAAAAATAAATTAAGAAAGAGATAATAATTTAATATTATTATCAGGATTGAGAGTCACAATTTGACAGGAACATGAGACTTTCAATCTAATTTTATAGGATAAATTTCATTTTTTCTTCCTGAATTTTAGTGCTTTTATAACTTTACTTTTTGAATTTTAAAACCTAGTAGAAATGCTCTATGGATTATGAAATTTTAGCATTTTTTCTCCTTCTATTAACTTAATGGATGGAATTACTGACATGACAATAACTAAAGTGTAATTTAATAATGAAAATCCATTTTGCATATTTTTCTGAGTACATTTCAAATTTTTACATTATTTTCGATATCATATTTCATTTTCAAAAATTATTACACCAAACACACATTTCCAACTTAATCTTCAAAAGTCCCCCAAACGAGTTAAAATACTCTTTTAATTTTGTCATCTGAACTTTGAAAAATGGTGTTTATATCCTTCAAACTTTAATTGTTAGTTAAAATATGAAATAAGGGATATTTTTGACTAATGATTTAAAGTTTGCAACATATTCTTACTAATTATTTAAAGTTTGAGGGATATAAACACTATTTTTCAAAGTTCGAAGGGAAACTTACAAGAATATTAAAGTTTAGTGGATAAAATTAGAGTTTGTCTTTATTAAAGTACACTTTAATTGCTGTTATGTCAACAATTATATTAATTTAACTGAGACAAGTAATAAAAATGATAACATATCATAGTTCGAAGGGCATTTTTATCTATTTTAAAAATTCATAAAGTAAAATTAAAGTTTTCTTTTAACTATTTGAATAGAAAAATACTAGAGATATCAATTATAATATCAATTTTTGAGTATCAACTTATGGAACATATAATTGTCGTTCTTTTATTAGTAAATATTTAAAATATTATCACATTAATTAAATACATTCACAAATAAAAGACACAAACTCTAATCATAATTTAAGTACCAACATATGTGGCATATGAATTATCCATTTTTTTTATTAATAAGTGTTTAAATCATTATCAATATTTATCAATAAAAATATTACATATGAATTGATACTCAAAAATTTAAAATTGAAATTAGTATTCTTATTATTATTCTAAATGAAAATATGATACGTGAATTTATATTTAAAAAAATTAACATTAAAATTAGACTTTATTTAACATATTAATTTATTTCTAACTAAATTATATTTTTTATTAAATTACTATATTTTAAATAAAAATTATAATTAATTTTTAAAAAATCAATAATTCTAACTTAAAAATTTTAATTTTAATTAATAATCTAAACCGTCTCTTATTGTCGTAACGCCACTCTTATGAATATTCTACGCCGGGTCAATGTGATGATGTATAGCATAGAAAACTTGTCGTCGGGTGAATACACTACGAAAAATTCTGCCAAGTGTTCGATGGGCACAATTCGTAATTTAATGAAGTTGAGTGGCTCATTTCCTAATCTTCTCCCACTTGCCTTCTGTAGCTCCCGAGTTCACAGTCCAGACAAATTTCCGCCATTGTCTCTCCGTACCGCCAAGACTATTTTCAAGGTGTAACCTTTTTTTTTTTTTCTTTATTGTTATTGTTATTATTATTATTCGTATTTCTCACTTCATCTCCAAGCTTACTTTGGCTGCCCAGAAACCGCCATAAGCCTGACGAAGCTGGGAACTTTTGAATCTTTTTATATGTAGCTCACTTGAAATTTCAATTTATCTTGTTTTTTTCATTGTTTTGGAAATAAAGGAAATACCCTTTATTTACTGTTCATTTTCCTTGTTGCCCATTTGACTTCTCTCCGTTTTCCCTGCAACCAAACGAGGTTTGTATTTGTACTTGCATTTTCTCTTAGAACTGACGAGTTTTTTTATTTTTTTTAATTTTTTTAAGGATTCAGATCCAGGTTGATGTACGGAAAATGTTTTTGTCTTCTTACTTTGTGACATTATGATCCCATGATGTTTTAATCACTTGTTTAGTTAAATTCGTGACGGATCGATTTGGTATGAAAGTGATTTTAAGTACCCATTTTAGGAATCTGAACAATTTTGAGTTTTTTAGTGTATATTTTTAATTATTTGCTTCATTTTATATCTAACTGTTGATGCAGTTAGAATATCAATATGAATGCTTTTAGACTACCTCGAGTTTTAGTTTGGAAATATCAGCACTTCGGTAGGGGAAAAAAAATGCTTGTGGAATTGCAATGGTAAATGAATTAGATTGAGTTTAGTCTCAAGTACTTTTTTCCGCTGCCTGCGTCAGTGTATTTGGCTTTTGGATTTGCAGTTGGACGTGATTCAGAAAGTTCTAAACCTGTTTTCGTTCTTTCACTCATGTAAAATGATGAATGAAATTGCTGAGTCTCTTCTCGACATCTTTTTCATATGCAGGGTAAATGTAACGCTGTCCTGACTTTGGTGTCCTTGAGGACTTGTACAACACGAATTTCCTTCTATGATGTAGTCGTAAACCTTGTGGTCTTTCCCTTTTTCTGATTTGGGCTTAGTTATGGATTGCTGTGCTCTTTAAAGAAGCTCTACTTTTACTTGTAGCAAAACGAGTGGTAGAAGTAGAAAGTGAAAGTTAAAAATCCTAGCTTCTCCAAATAACTGCAGAAGTGAATAGAAATTTGTGCAAAGTACTATTTGGGTACTTTTACTGGACACGTTACTTGCATTGTGTTATGTACAAAGGACTTTTGGGGCCACAATACTAAACCAGCGCTCTATCTTGTAGTCTTTACTGCTGCTAGATCTTATTGGAGTAATTTCTCTCAAAGCTAAAGCTGAGCTTCATTTTGTTGAACGAAAGCCACACTATACTTCTATGAGCTTGTTCATCTGAACTTTTTTTCGTTGGGGTTGGACCTGATCATTTCCTGAGCCTCGTTGAGAAGCTGTGAAGCTACCTTTAACACGCAGTTGCAGGTGGTTGGCTTTTAGTTGAAATGGAAGTTCTGAGGGCTTCAAATGACGGAAAGGATCATTCTCCTTTGACTCCACTTAGAATGGTTAGGGGCGTCTTGTGTCTACTCGTGCTTCTTTTGACGGCATTCATGATGTTAGTGTATATTGGCTTTACAAGTGCAGTGATAGTTCGGTTTTTGAGCATACATTACAGCAGAAAAGTGACGGCATTCTTCTTTGGTACTTGGCTAGCTTTGTGGCCTTTTCTTTTTGAAAAGATAAACAAGACTAGAGTCATTTTTTCAGGAGAAACACTTCCTCCAAGGGAACGCATTGTGCTTATTGCAAACCATAGAACTGAAGTTGATTGGATGTACTTGTGGGACCTAGCATTGCGGAAGGGTAGAGTGGGTGACATAAAGTATATTCTTAAGAGCAGTTTGATGAAACTACCTTTATTTGGTTGGGCATTCCAGATATTGGAATTCATCCCCGTGGTGAGGAAGTGGGAGGTTGATGAATCTATTATGCACCAAATGCTTTCAACTTTTAAGGATCCCCGAGATCCGCTCTGGCTTGCTCTTTTCCCAGAAGGCACAGACTTCACGTAATTTCTTTAACTGAATAATCCCTTTTTTTTTTTTTTTCCTTATGCATATAAGGTGTACTTAGTTAGATTATAGAAGCAGGTTTTTTCGCACGACGAGCATGTTGTTGGCTGATCAAGCATACCCCTTGCGTCTAGGAATTATTTTTGTGAAAAAATGGTAGTAACAATATATTAAAAGAAGACAATGAAAATTAGACATTTGACTTTGCGAAATCTAATGTTAAATGATACTTGGATCCTATTTTCATCAAGTATAGTGCATATGATAAAAATTTTGCTTTCTCTAATCTATAAATCTGTTTGAAGTTTTTTTATTCACTGGACTCCTTTACGCAGTGAACAGAAGTGCATCCGTAGCCAGAAATATGCTGCGGAAAATGGCCTTCCTGTTCTAAATCATGTCTTACTTCCAAAAACAAAGGGCTTTTTTGCATGTTTGGAAGGCTTGAGAGGATCTCTTGATGCAGGTATTTGTTTTCTCTTCGTAGGCTGTAGCTCAAGCCTTTTACTGCATGGTGTCCTTTTACATTCCATTTAGCTTTTGAAACAAACTTGTTCCGTTCTTGCATGTCTTGCAATAGCTTACTAGATTGTCACGAGCTAGTACTAGTACTACGACTGGATTTGACCAAATACAACTATTTATCCATGAACATCTTTAGTGATCAAAACATAATCTTAAATCACAACAAAGTTCACTGATCATCTTTTTTGCATTATGTAACATCTCCCATGTCCTTGGATTTTTGTTATTTCCCACTTAGATCTTGTTTGGTAGGAGAGAAATTGGGAAGGAGATAGATGGGTTCGGGGATTGGTTAACGAATTTTAGCACCTATTGGTTGTTTGGTAGGAGAGAAAAGATGAAGAAGTGGATTGAGTGAGGGATTTCAAACCCTTAATTTTAATCTCTTCCAATGTGGAGAGATTAGGGGAGGGAATCCGAATCAAACTCAATAAGAGAAAGGTACTCTCTTTCCTTCTAATTTTTTTCACCTAGGTTATACGCCTCTATCCTTTCTTTTTTCTTTCCCTCTTACCAAACGAAGCCTTAGGTTAGTTTTTGCACATCTTCTTCACTACCATCGTTAGAAATTTAGAACAATGTATAATGCATAAGAGCCCATGACTTATTGTCATGTTAATCGATCCTACAACAGGTCATATCGTGCTAGCTTATTTACATTCCTACTTATTTCTTCAACATATTTGGTTTCATTTCAAAGATTTTACAAGAAAGGTCGTATTTTACCAGATCTCACAGTGTTATTTATTTTACTTGTTGCAGTTTATGATATAACCATTGCTTACAAGCATCGCTGCCCAACTTTCATGGACAATGTATATGGGGTGGCTCCTTCTGAAGTTCACATCCATGTTCAACGCATACTCCTTGATAGTATTCCGACCTCCGAAGAAGAGGTCACTACATGGTTAATCAATAGATTCCATCTCAAAGACCAGATGCTCTCCGATTTTCGTTCTCTAGGCCAATTCCCCAAACAAGGAACAGAAAAAGAACTCTCTACTGCAAAGTGCCTCGTTAATATTGGGGCAGTAATTTTCTTGACGGGTATATTTACGTACTGCACTTTTTCCTCATTCTGGTTTAGTATCTATGCCTCTTTGGTGTGTGTTTATCTCACATCTGCTACCTATTTCAACATAAGACCAACACCCATTGTTGACCTTGTCAAAGCTATCTCTAAAAGTAAACCGTCCTAGCTCTCCTGTATCTATGATTCCAATGTGGGTCTGAAGTCCAATAATAGCGAAAAATTTTACTTGTTCACTCGTGATTGATTCTCGATGACACGGTTAACTCGCTTATACCTTGTTCTTTATTTGATCTATTTTGTGCAATAATATCGATCCATGTGATGACTATCTCAGGTTATGAATTTCTTTTTTTAGGAGAAGTGAGAAAGAGTTTTTGTTGCTCAAATGACCTTTGAGCTTTATTTACCTTAAACTTAGACTTCGTTTTGTTTCTTTGAAATGAGAAAAACATGAACAAAGAACCGAACAGAATAGAGTTTTGTGGAAGACATGATATTATGACTCAAAAAAAAAAAAAAAAAACAACTTCCTTCACCACCTGTCGGCTGCATACTTCTAATGGGTTTTTTTTTTTTTTTTTTATTTTTATAATTAAATATTTTTAATTAGCCGTACTTCTTGTGATGTTGCCAATTGGCATTACCCTTTTCATTGCTTGTCAAAAAAAAAAAAAAAAAAAAAAAAAAATCAACGAAGTCAGTTTGGCTTTGCAGTTTGCACGTTGTAATAAATTATATCCAAATTATGTGTACATCAACTTATTATGATTATATCCCGTAAAAAATAATTATAATGATTCTGTGGTTCCATTTTATACAATTGTTTTGAATCATGAAGCATCAATTATTCTAATTATAAATATCATTTTTGGTTCCACGTACAAAATGGAATCTATGTGGGAAATTTATACTTTTTTTCCGTAAATTGCTAATTAAGTTTCTAAAATTCTAAATTTTTATAATTTTGATCTCTATTTTTTTTTTTAGCTTGAATGACCTTAAACTATTAAAATTTTTTATTTGAGCAAATAAATAAATAAGTAAATTTTCTATATAGTCATTTTCGATAATTTTTGAACGGAAGTCGTCAGTAATTTGTTTAAAAAATGATTAATTATCAAATCCCATTCGGCAATTAGTAGCAATGTTTTTCAGTAGTTTATGATCACTCTAACTAAGGAAAAAAAAAAGATGAAAATTGTACAAATTTAGAAATTTAGGAACCAAGTTAAGTTATGAATTTCAAGTTCTAACATTTTTAGAACCTGTAGTTGGCAATCCTTGACGATTGTAAAAACGATGCCAATTAAGGTTCTAAAATGCCTAAATAAAAAAAAAATCAAATTGAAGGTCCAACTTGTCAATCAAGGAAAGTTCTGAAAACAGAATAGAAGCGGAGAATAAGTGTAATTTGTAAGAGGTTTGAATGAAAATGCAAAAAGCAAGCGCTAGCCACTATGTATTTATCTAAAATGACATCAATTACCACATTGCGTAATTAGTACCAATGGTGCAAATTGGTTGTTGAGAAGTCAAAAGGAAAAATAAAATGTCTCAAGTTATTTACAACTCTTCCGTCTTGTGTTTGTTCGCCTTTGCTTTTCTTTCTTCTCTTTTTTTTTTTTTTTTTTTTTTTTGGCAATGTTTTAATAGTTCCCACAAAATTTTCCCTTTCTTTGAAATCACTTGGCGTAAAAGCTTTTAACTTAAATTTCTCTCTCATTTGCTTTCTGTTTTCCTTTAATTTTACTTTGAATAACAAACTCCCTATTATCCCCCGTTTTCAGCCAATCATCGAGAATCTCTTCAATTAGTTAATTATTTCATTACCCTTTTGGTCGTTCAAATCACACGCTTTTTTTGTGGTTGGGACTAAAAAAGAAATCGTCTTTAAAGGCCGCATATATATATATATATATATATATTTTTTTTTTTTTTTTTTTGAGTTAGTCTTATCCATGGCCAAGAAGAGCATTTGGCAAAAGATTCTCAACAAGACTTATTCTCTTGCGGGGATAGTCCGAAAGTAGTTTTTAACCGTCGATGTGAATTTGATATAATCTAATGATTAAAAATGATATGAATAAATACATGTGAAAAGAAAAAAACCGAACCCCGAAAGAGAGATTTTAGCAGAAAGGTCATGGACAATGATAGAGCAACCAGCTAAAGTTCAGTTGGACAGCAATTGTTCTATCCAATGTCGCAAATTGACAAAAGAAATAATTAGAAGTCCAAAAAACAGCATGTTTTCTTATCTTAAAGGACAAATGTCTATATCCCAATGTGCTTTTCACTTGTCTCAATTGACTATGATTATGAACTCCCAACTGTCTTACAATGAAGAAGGAATTAAAATCTTGTGCAACATGTTGATTTAAAAAAAAAAAAAAAAGCCTATAGTTTTTTTACTCTTTGTAGCTAAACAAATTGAAATATAAATAAACATGAGAAATAACATAAAATGTTGTCAATAATCTAGTTTTGAAAACAACAACTCTATTGACAAATCACAGAGAAATAAATGGGTGATACAGATACCAGATTTACAGATTAATTCCTTGAAAAACATGATTCCTAACCGTCTGGATTTGCTGTTATATATTAATCTAAGAATCAACAAATCTCAGCCTCCATAAATTAGAACATATCAAAACAAGAAACATTTTAAGAATTGGACTAAAAGTATACCAACAAATACCAGAGATTTCTGGACAATTTTTTTCTTTTTGCCGATCAGTTTTTGTTGTTGGGATTCTTGATGATCCTCTGAAGAACAACGGTCCGAGCCCTGCGAATGTCGCGGCTACAGATATCAGCCTGCACGCCCAGTTCTTCAACATTCTTCATAAACCCTCCCAACTTCTTCTTGATCTCTTCAATCCCCAACTTAACAGCTTCTTCGTCAACTGCGAATTCAGCATCTCGCAGAAGCGACTCGATGTCCATCTGCAACCGCTCTATCAGAACCCGGATATTGTCCAAGTCTTTGATGGCAACATAAGTCCCGACCTGCATTGAGCTGACCACCTCCTTCTGCCCCTTCATCGTATCCTGATACTTCTTCCACAGCGAGTCAATCCACTTCCCCATCGAACCGACAGGGATCGACGTCGCGGCCGCCAATGCAGCAGCAACAGGCGGCGCAGCCATCGCGGCAGCCACGACCGAACATATCAAGACCGCGGCGAAAGTCGCGACGAATATCATGCTCGACACCTTTCTCCAGGCATGGATACGCTTGAGCTTCTTGTCAAGCTTGTTTTTCTTACTCTGCAGCTTCTCCAGCATCACCATCTGCTGCTTGTAAACGTCCTGAAACCGCTCAAAGAACTCCTCGGTGAAGGGGTCCCCGGCGGCCTTGAAATTCCGCAGCTCCTCCAGAGTCCTCGCGTACCGGGACCCTCCCGCTGCAGCCTGGGACTCGTCATCGAACTGCTGAAGGGCAACCAAAAGGAGCAATTGGATGTCCCGGGCTCGATTCAGACACTTCTCTAACGCCGTGCAGAAGTCAAGAGTGTGCAGACTGTTCTTGAAATACTCCTCGACAAGCTCGAACAGCTCCTGGCTATTCCAAATGTCTTTCTTGCACTCCAAGATAACCTTCACAACTTCCTGGTTCATATCCAACAGACATTCTGTGACTTCCTTAAGCGAATCGAAGGACAACGACCGGACTTCGACGCCGACCGCGAGGGTGTTGATGACCTGCTTGGTGCGGGCTTGGAGGGCCAAGTCGAACAATTGCAGGTCCGAGTCCAGTTTGCAAGCCGCTTCGTAAGAGCTCAACTCGGTGGTGTATTGCTGGGAATTGGAGGAACTGGCATTGTGGTGTTTCTTGCTCAAGTAGCATCCCATGGCGGTTTGCTTTTGCTCAGATCTAATAAAACAACAGAATCAGAACAAGAGAACAGCAAAAATCGAAATTTTTTTATGCACCGGGAAAATCCCAGAAGCGAATTTTTCTTTGCTGAACCGAAAACAATGAAAATTTTCAGACTTATCAACGGAACTTCTTCACACCAAAACCATCACAATCAAACAAACAGAACCCGACTTTTTTTTTTTTTTTTTTGGAATTTGAGAGAAATGATTGAGACCCAATAAGATTAAGAATGAATTCAGATCAGCGGATAAGAAATGAGGAGAAATTAGTTAAAGATATTTGGTGGGTTTTTTTTTCCTTCAAATAAAAAAAAAAAAAAAAGAGGAAAGTTATATAAGAGGAGAAAAGAAACTTGAGGTGAATGAAGGAAATAAGAAGCTTAAAGAGAACTGAAAAGAGCCAGGAAAATGTGTTTGGTTTTTTTAATTTTTTTTTTCATGTTTTTTTTTTCTCTGGGAAATTAATTAGGAATAGCTTGCACGCATGAGGAAATTGAGTGAAATGGTTATGGACATGGATAACCCGGGAAGCAATGTCTCTCACCCTCTCTCTCTCTCTTTACTTTCTCTCTCCAAAGAAAAAAGAAAAAAAAAAAAAAAAAAGACTTTGATTACAGTTTTTTGACGCGCAAATTTCAACCGTTACACAGCAGAAAGGAAGGGAAGGTGTTTTTTCTTTTTTTTTTTTTTTAGGGCAGAGAATGGTGAAAGGCGGCGAGAGAGCTTGAGCTTAAAGACTGGTTATGACTTTCTGGATTCACTAAACAACAAATAATAAGATGGAAGAAACCAAAGTCTGTGAATTGGTTAAAGACAAAAGCCCTTTTGTCAAGTTTTGAAGATTAAAGCCACAAAGACAAATGTTTCAAAACATGTCCACTTGTGAAATGACGAGAATACCCTTGTACAAAGTCAACTTTTTTAAATAAAATAATTAAAAGGAAAAATGAGAGTATGAGCTATTAATGCTATTTTTTTTTTCCAAAATTCTTTTTATGAATTAAAAGGAAAAATGAGAGTATGAGCGATTAATGCTATTTTTTTTTTCCAAAACAAAATTGTCAGGAAAAAGGTTTTTGCAAATTTAATTCATAAAAAGAATTTAAAAATAGAAAAAGGAAATAAGCAATTCAACAAATATACAAAATGTAAAAATATAAATGAGAGGGAAAAGGAACATATTTTGTTAAAACACGAGAAATTCCATATTTTTAATGATTGTTTATTATTATTATTATTATTCTTACTATTATTTTTGAAAAAGAAATAATTAATTTTAAGAAATGAGAATCTCGAATAAAGCTAGACATTCACGTATTCATTTTCATAACAAATAGTCCATTTTCATACTAGACAATATAAATTAGCAAAGGTTAATAGCCAACTTCCTAGTTTTTCCCCTTGAAATATCTCAAGCACCTCACAAGAAACTCAAAAGACAGTTTTATGATCTAATATTCATACACACACATATAAGAGAGAGAGATATATATATATATATATATCTTAAATAATGCTTTTCCTTTCTCCCCAAGAATTACTAAACATCATCTGAAAGCACTCCCTTTTCACACTATATTAATACTATATCTATATGCGAGCTCAATGGCTACACAAACACAATATTATATAATCCATATATATATGCAGACAAAGATAAGTTTTTGAAACATGGGTGTAATAGTTCTGCAACCAAAAAAACAAAAACAAAAACAAAACCAGAACAAAAACAAAAACAAAACCAGAACAAAAACAAAAACAAAAACAAAAACAAAACAAAACAAAACAAAAACGAAAAAGCAAAAGAAGAGAAGGGAAGTATACCTGTGTGATGAAGTAGGAATTACTCTACTAAAAACTCAAGTTTGAATGAAGGCAGTGAAACTCTAGAGACCTAGAAGGGAAAATGGAGGCTTTAATAATTAGCAGCACAGCCATATTATCTATTTATACTAATGTCTCTTAAGAATGGGGACTTAAGGGTTAAGGAAAGTGAATTTTCCAAGTTTTTTCTACCTTTTATTTTTAAGATAATTTATGAGCTCGTTAATCGTACAGAGCACATTTTATTTTGGAACCGTTCTAGAATAATGACACGTGTTCTCAGTTATTTCAAAAGACAAGTTTAGTTGTGAAATTATGAATCCGTTAGAGCTTTTTACTTTCTTTCTTAAACAAGCTAGAGTGATGCACACGTAGTTTTTCGAGATATTAGAGAACGAAAATATTGGATAGCTTTTATGAGATTACTTAAAATGGTCTCCACCTAGAATTCTTGCTTTGACAATTAAAACTCTATCATATCTGTCACCAACAAAAGGATTCTAAGATTGTGTTTGGTTCGTCGTTTGGAGGTGAAATTTTTAAGTTGGAATTGATTGACTTTTCAAAAACTAGTTATAATTTTTATTGACTTTTCAACAAAAGATAAAAACTAAGATGAAAGCGTAAAGTTTAGTTGGAGTTAAATTGAAATGTCAAACAAAATATAAAAAACTATTAGTAGGCAAGTAAAAATTATAATAAGAGATGGAGATAGAAAATTGATGTTGCATTTCAAAAACATATTCATTACAATAAAATATGTATTTGAGTACCTCATATATTACATTACAATATAAATTTTATTTGAACATGACACACACTTATTTACTATTCTCATGCTTGTTAATTATACAGAATACGCTTTATTTTAGAACCGTTTCAAAATAATGACAAGTGTGCACTTCAAAAGACAAGTGTAATTACGAAATTCTAAATCAATTATGTTAGAGCTTTTACTGTCTTTCCTAAAGAAGCTATAGTGATTTGCACAAAATTTTACGAGACGATAAAGAATGAGAATACCCACTCATTTTACTATTTATGTGCTCGTTAATCGTACAGAGCACGCTTTGTTTTAGAATTGTTTCAAAATAATAACACGTGTACGTAATTTTTATAAGACAAGTTTAGCTATAAAATTTTGAATCAATTTCATTAGACCTTTTATTGTCTTTCCTAAATAAGCTAGAGTGATAGTGCATGAAATTTTACGAGAAATTTTATGATATAATAGAGAATGAGAATATCCAATAGTTTTTACAAGGTTACTCAATATGGTTTTCATCATAGATTCATACTTTTGACCGTTAAAACGCCATCATATTAGGACGCAAAAAATGATTCTAATAAACAGTTAGTAGCCAAGTAAGAATAATAAGAGATGGAAATATAAAATAGAGAATGTAACAAACAAAGCTTCGTCCTATTAAAGAACCCTTTAATCAAGTTGTGTTTTTCTTTTATTTATTTAAAAATAAATAAAAATTAACCAATTTCATCAGTTAACTTCTTCTTCCTTAATCACTTGGAAGATTAAGTCCCCATTTGGACAATTAATCATGAGAGTAAAAACATCAAAATGTATTTTAGTCAACAATCATTAGATTGTGTACCTACTAAAATAATTAAAATAAAAGACACCACCGCCGACGTTGAATAACACTCGATTGAAAAAAAAAAAAAAAAAGAAAGAAAGAAAGAAAGAAGAAAATCCTGTGAATTTGTAGATCCCACTCATATATTTTCTTCCTAGTTCCTATTCAAGGACTTTGACCCAAACAAAAAAAGGAAAAAGAAAAAGAAAATTATACGTATCCCCAAGATAAAAATAAAATAAAATAAAAAGCAATAATAGCGAAAATAAAAGAAAAGGGCAATTTGGGAATATTGAAAAAGAAACAAAAGTGCGTTGTTATTTTCAAATCTAGTAAACAAAAAGAGCCTCTTCTCGTGGAACTAGGAAACCATATATGTGATTGCCTGTTCACAGACAGACAGCACCGTCCTTTCCGCGTGCCGGCCCAATCCGGGCCGACTCACTTTCTCCTGAATCTCTGTCCTTTTTTTTTTTTTTTTTTTTTTGGTAATATAATTCAGTGTGAACGCGATATTTTTTTCACTTTCACGATTGCCTAGCTGTCACCCGTAAGAATCAGACACGTGGCTGAATCAACACGCGTCCGTACCGTACTGGACAGAGGGATTTCAAAACGATTACGTCAACAAATTCGGATACTTCCCGTCACGTGCTCCGTAATGCCCCTCCACAACCCAAATTCGCCTCTTCTTCTGGCCTTTTTTTTTTTTTTTTTTTTTTTTTTTTTTTAAATTTAATTTAATTTTTTTTAAATTAAATTAAATTTATTTATTTATTTATTTATTTATTTATTTATTATTATTATTATTATTTTTTTGTAATTGCTTGTGTTGCTTTAGCAAGCGAGAGAATAATTTTATAGTTTTTGAATTTGAAATTAACTTTATCTCGTCCTTTTGTTGTCTTTGGTCACAAGATTAATATTACACCTATGATCTACCTCATCATCCTTCTCCTCACACAAACTCAATTCCCCCCATACTTGACCAAAAATAATCTTAAATAAAAATCCAAAATTTTTTATTGGTATTTAGCACAATATTATTAAAAATTTATACAAAAATTCTCTCCAGCACTATAAATAAGCTAATTTGAAAGAAGATAAATAAATCTTAGATGAAGATTATATCAAATGACTTTGGCATTTTTTCTTTCAAATTTTAAAGTCATCCGTCGATTCAAGAGTAATATACAATATTTTTATCAAATTCAACGAGTAATTTTTCATAATTAAATATTTAGTCTCCGTTTGATATTCAAGTTTAACTCTAATTAAACTGTACTTTTCCATCTCAATTTTTATCTTTTTTCTAAAAAGTCAATAAAATTTATAATTAGTTTTTGAAAAGTCAACCAATTCTAACTTAAAAATTTCATCTCCAACTAACTTATCAAACAAATGCTTAATGGATAAATTGTTAATTAAGTCAAAGTCGAGGAAAACAAAAATGCCAAAAACTTCTTTCTCTTTTTTGTCTTAAAAAATTGATATCGTACCCCTAGTTTGGTTTCTTAATTAATTTCTTTCCTAAACATTTTATTTGGACGATTATTTTTGTGGTACTAAAAGTTATCATCATCACCTTTAGCATCTCAATCAGCAAGCAAAAAACCACGATCTTTACACGGCAATGTTAATAGTGAGATATTTTTCTTTTTTATTCAGCCTTTTTGCCTCGTGCCTATTCCAGATGAGTTCAAAATTCATAATTATATTAAATAAATCATTGCAAGTATAAATCATTTTGTCATTTTGTCATTAGAGAGAAGGCTTCATTATCTTTTAGCTGAGAGATGACCATTAGACTAGTAAAACTATTTTTATTGAAATACTCTTTACATAATGATTGTAGATATAATTTAACGATATATTTATATATGACTCTATTATAGTATATACATAATCCCTCGCTTCTAAAATTAAATATGACAGTTCAAAAGGTAATTAACTAAAACCCTAGTACTTAATAAAACAGATTAGATACTTTTATTGGAAAGGTAACATATTTTTATTTCTTTTTTCTTTAAGAGGAAATTTTTAAGAAATAGCAAGTCAAAGTTTTATTTTATTTTTTGGAAGTAAAATAGCAAGACAAAGTTCAAGATGATTTATTCTGCAATAGTAGTTTTTTTTTTTTTTTTCTAGTTAAATAAAGTAAGATTATTGTGAAGCTTTATCTCTTTAATTTGGGGCAGGACAAATGGTCCTATAACTAGTAAGTGGTGAAAATGGGAGGAAAACCAACACAACTTTTTGAATTGAATTTTGAAACAGTCGAACAATGCGTCCTTTATCATAGTCCAAAAAATAAAAGAAGAGAAAAGAAGCCAGGGCCTTTTTCATTTTTTTTATTTTTGGGCATTGGAATATTAAAACGAAAAAAAAAAAATCAAATGTAAACACTTATTTAAAATAAAGGTCGATTTTTTTTCCAATAAAATAACCGATAATAATTAAAAAGTTAATTATCCATAATTAATTAGCAATTGACTGATTCAAAAATCTATTTAATATCGATCAATTAATGAATTCATTTAAAGATAATCACTAATTGATATTTTTAAGAAGATGATTCAATAAAATTCGGGATAATTAAGATATACGAAAGCATACCCAAAAAACAAAAACAAAAACAAAAGGAGGAATTTTCCCACATGTCCCTGAAAAAAAAAAAAAAAAAAAGCTTAATTGAGTTGCCTGGCTTTGACGTTGGATAACCCAATCATTAGTAGAGTGATGTGAAAGTTCCATAATAATTTAAATGAGTAGGCTCTTATTTAGATGTTATCCTCTTAATTAGTCTGTCACGTATTCATTAATTTGATAGTTTGTTTTACTAACTTGGTAAACACACGTCATTTGTGACTTGGAATACTTATTTACTTTTGACCCAAATGCCTTGCATTTCTAATGACCAGCATCCTCAGGCTTACTTACTTTTTTTTTTTTTTTGGATTTGTTCAAGGGATCTATTTTCAAATGGGATTGAGTCAAACATATGAAGATTTAAAGATGGCGTCTCTTTTATTATAGGTCCAAAAAACTCATGAAAACTATGGTCTCTAACAATACTTGACAATGCAGGAGTTTCTTTATATGGTTGTATTTTTTTTTTAAACAAAAAATCTGATTAAAATCATATCAAAATAATAATAATAATAACAATACAAAAAAAATTAAAAGAATCTACTTTGATAGTCAAAAAACAAAATCTTATCAATCTATCAAAAA
This sequence comes from Ficus hispida, assembly GCA_025413025.1. Classification (NCBI taxonomy): domain Eukaryota; kingdom Viridiplantae; phylum Streptophyta; class Magnoliopsida; order Rosales; family Moraceae; genus Ficus; species Ficus hispida. The sequence continues at coordinate 11,636,847 of CM046370.1, forward strand.
CAAAATCTTATCAATCTACATTTTTTTCCCGATAGCTTATTCTTTGACCAACAGATGTGATAAAAAAAAAAAAAAAAATGCTAACTGTCAAAGCTTTGCCCCGTGCAAAAATTGTCCACCTTTGCCCCCACCAATTTTAATCTCGTAGACGGAAGCTTCATCCTAGACTATGTCCCTTAAAGTATCTTTTGTAAGGTTGTGGCTTTTAATTAGGATTGACTTTTCCACCATATCCTTTATTCATTAAAAAAATAAATAAATTGGATCTTTTTACGATTTAATTAATATTATTATAAATAATGTATGTTTTTAACCGTTAGATTTGATTATAATTACATAAAAAAAATTATACAAATTTGATAGAATCTAATAGAGATTTGAGAAATTTTTTCAGTATATTTTTTCTAAAAGAATTAGCATCTCTCTCTTCTAAATCTAAATTGCAATACTTTCCTGGTTGAGGCTTAATGTCCATAGTCAATATCCAACATTTAACTTTCTCTTCTATCAAAATAATAATAAATAAATAAAGGAATGAAACATTGAACTTTCTCATAGCTTGGTGACAGCCTACAATAGGTCACGCCATATATTTCATATTACGAATAAGATTTCCTTGCAGATCTTAACTAAATGTATTTCCTAAAAACCCATAAGGTAAACTTGGGTGCTAGAATACTTTTCCTAAGACAAGCTTACACTTTTTCATAAACTTCATTCAATCGATCTTACTCTTTTTTTTTATTTTTTATTTTTTATTTTGACTTGATATAAGAGATTTAAACTATTCATCTTATAAGTCATGTGTGAAATTACTATTAGACAACTTCTGCAGTCTACAACTACCAATCATCTTACTCATTCATTACAAAAACACTTCTATTTGTTTAAAGGGATGTGTTAATAATTTATGAGTTAAGACACTTTTTTTTTTCCTTTCTATTTTCTTTAAATAAGTGTCAATTTAAAATGGGTAGATTTTGAATAAAATTATGTTATACATATGTTTTGATTGTAAATTATGAAACCGAGACTACCCGTCTGTAGCATACATTTCAATTCAAGTTTTTCAAATGTTTTTTTTTATTATTATTACTTTTCTTCATAAATAAACTCATTTTATTATTCATATCACCAATTAATCTTAAAAACTCATACTTTAAAAATCCATACTTTTCTTATTTCAATTCGAAACAAGATAATTTTTTTTTTTTCCAGATTGTATTGGATGGCAAGAAGGACAAAACAAGTTCCATATATATTTTTTTCAAATACATTTCAAGTTTTTAAATTTTTTAATTATCACATGTCATTTTTAATCAAATCCATAACTTTAAACATTCACTTGCTTCCGATTAAAATGTTTTCAAAACTCCAGTTATAGTGTATGCTCCAAACGCCCCCGAATCCTTTTTTTATTTCTAACCAAATATATGAGTCCAAATATAAGTGTCACGTGCGCTACTTATCAAACATAACCCAAAGTGGTTATTGTATATCAATTCGCCCAACTTGAGCACCTTCAAGCCTTGCTTCTCCTTCCAAACACAAACATAATAATCTAAAATGAAATTAGATGCATTTGCACATTATTATAAAGGATTTACATGCCAAACGAACAATTCATTCCCTTGGAACAATTATAGAAATTAGAATCAAAGTCACATTTAGTGGTTGTTGATAAAATGTCCCCCACATAATACCTAATTCCTTTTGAAACCACCAATGCACTCCCGTGACCTTCCCCCCCCCCCCCCCCCCCCCAAAAGAGCCCCACAGTAACGCCAATCCGCCAACACTGCATGTATTCACGGGTCCTAACCCTGGTGCACATTTGTGCACTTTTCCGGCGCTAACTCTCATGCACATTTTATTACTCCACAAAATCTCAACATGCACCCACCACCCACACCTCCAAAAATGAAAACCAAGCTCAAGCAAAATTTGATCAATGGTTCATTTAGATTACACATTCATTTGATATGGCATTTCAATAAAATGGATATCTTTTAATATACTTTTGAATATATTCCCTTTAATCATTGTATTCTAATGAATGTGCGTTAGATGGTGTATATTTGAATAGTCATTTTAATATGAATTAGTGAGAGAAAGAGAGAGAATATATGATGTGATTGGTAAAAATATATAGAAAAAAGAGAATGAATAAATAGTTAAATTAGTGAATAAACTATTCAAATGGATATGTATGCAAATATAATATAATATATAGAGAAATTAAAGGAATCTTACGTTACATTGGAGTTGAATGTGTGATCCAAATGAATACAAATCTTTTCCACTCTCTAGTTGCAGATTTCAGGAATTTGAGATTGGTAAAAGATAAATACGAGAAGGAGATAACATCGATAATCGTCTTGCAAAAAAGTAATTAAAAAAAAAAAAACTGTCCATTGCACTGAAGCCACACGTAGTTCCTCTATAAAAGGCCAGCCATTCTATTCCACTTCTCCATCCAAAACTAGTCTACATAGTATTCAGGGGAGAGAGAGAGATATATATATATATGCCTATATGTATAGATATAGGGAGAGAGAGAGAGAGATCACATTATATCAAACATGGCAACACAAAGCAAGAAGCTTGTCCTCGTAGCATTGGCCGTCATGGCATTAGCAATACAAGGGACCAAGGGAGAAACGACATTTTCATTGTGTCGTATGAAGAAAGAGGGGTTCAAGTCGTGCCAGCCGTCGGTGGACGTCACGAACCCTGAGCAGCAGCCGTCGGAGGCGTGTTGCGCCGCCATCTCCGGCGCAGACTTTCAGTGCCTTTGCAACTTCAAAAACTCCACTTTCTTGATGAAGTTTTACAGAGTCGACCCTGCACTCGCGATGACCCTCCCTCGTCGTTGCAACCTCGACGGCCCCTCTTTCCACTGCCAATAATTAAGAGAGAACAAACGGAAGATGATCATCCTAATAAACGACGTCATTTTTTTTGTCGTTTTTCTGTTTTTTGTTTTTTTGTTTTTGTTTTTCTGAGTTTTAAATGCTTGTTCGTACCGTTCTTGTAACAAGTTTATTTTATGTTGTGTGTGTTTTTATTGGGTGTTGAAGTTGTTCTTTGATTTTTGCTCTATTGTTACTTGTTTGTTTTCCGGGTGTTTGTTGATCAATTTAGTTTAAGTTAAATATTATCGAGCACTGTTCTTCAATCATGCATAATATTGTAAAATCAGTCACAATATCTACATTTTCAAGTTTAAAAATTAAATAAAAAGGTATAAAATGATTTGAACAAAATTGTTCTTGTTTTCTGAAAGAACTTAGATTTGAAATAAAAATAAGAATGTTTGAAAAATATTTCGAGATGCTTTTAGAAATTGTGTTTGATTGTACTTTTAGAGAAATTAATTTGAGTATCATAAAAAGTAAAATTGTGTATGAGTATGTTTCTGAAACCATGGCTAAGTATATAAGCCTTAGAAAATAAAAATAGAAATGAGAAAACAAGTTTATTTCATTTTCTCATTCCTAAAAAAAAAATGAAAATGATTTATTATTTTTGTTTTTGCTTTCTGATTTTCTGCAAAACAAAAACTACTTCAGAATAATTTTCAAAACAACCATATTATAAAGAGAAAATTATCTAAATAGCCACTCTATTTTCATCATTTAACCAACATGATACAAATTCCTTATTTTTAATCAACATGACACAAAATTTTGAAAACTTTAGTTTAATTTTATGTCATAGTAGTTTAGTGTTAATTTTTCACGTCATGTTGGTATAATGATTTTTAAATTTGTGTCATTTAAGTGTTTTTCCTTTATTAGATACCATAAGATTATTTTTCAAAAACGTATTCAAAACAATACTAAACGAACCCAAAGCACCCGTCCACGTGCCACTAGACCAGGTGCTCATTATAAAGGCTACTAACCTTACAACGGGCTATAGATTTGTTGGAATTGATTCTGATCGAGGTAGTGTATAGGGATGCATCTAAATCCCCGAATGGAACCACAATCTCCGCCGCTAGCTTTGCACTCGGAGGATCTGAAAAATGGCTCTACCAAATAATGAAGCAGTATTTCCCTCAGCAGCATATCCAATTTATTCCGAACTAACATGTCTTCTTTCTCCTGAACCAACGGATCCCTTTTATCCTACGGATTCCGCTTCTTCTGAATCAACATCTGATTTAAGCTAGGTCAGTCATAGAGTTATTTCCAGTCTAGTCTGTAAACATCAACACCAAACAAAGCAAAACCTTAACCACGTACGTACAAGATACCTATGAAAGCCGTAACCATGGTGAACGCATGCACTCACAACACAAAGGTCAAGTGAAAGATGCCTGTGGAGGATCCTGCCAAATGCCCCAATGTTCTGTTTTGGGCCTCCGCTGAATCCATGAGCCTCAGGCCCAGCCCCAACGAGGCACTAGGGTTTCCCGGTCATCCTCTTTTGTCAATTTCTCCACTGCTCTATATATTTTATGAGCATCTATATCTATATATATATACATACACACACACACACACATCACATTCGCACACATATACAAGAGCAAAGTCCCTCTAGACAGGAGAGCTGCTGCCCAGAGCAAGTCCATCTTTTTCATTCTTTTTCTTTCTTTCTTTCTTTTTTTTTTTTTTTTTTTAATTTATATATATATATTTTTTATATTCGTTTTTATATCTTTTACTCTCAGAAATGTTTTTGTAGAGCAAAAGAGAATAGAAAGTGCCTTCATAATCCCAGATAAGCTGAAGCTTGGTGCTTATCTGATTCATGGGAGGCCGATATCAAATAATATATTTATTTCATATATTTATATTTCTCGGAGGTTTCGCTGATAAATGCCTATTTTCCCTCTTCAATTTATAGGCGTTTACTAGTAACTTTTCCGTACAAATCCCCTCATTTCCCGTCTATTAAAATCTCACGCCCAGATTTTTGTTTCCTTTCTTTCTTTCTTTAAATTTTCCGAAGATATATTTTTTTAAAAAAATGCATTTGGAACGTGATATTAATTGATGCCAAGTAAATATTCAACTTTGTGAATCTTAATTTGGGGTGTCCCTTTTTTTGCCACTGAATCCAGTTTTTCGGATTTGTAGGTCGGGTTTTGTTTTTCAATTATATGAAGGAAGTGATTTGCAACTTTTAATTGGCTTCTTTGCCTTCAAGTCAGCAGATCTTCAAATATATATATATATATATATATATTTTTTGATAACTCATTGCTTCTATTGGATTTGCAGACTCAATTTCTGTTTTATAGCCCATCTTAATTACAAGGATAATAATAATAATAAGTTTCTACTGAAAAACTTACTATTTTGCATTCGATAAGAGCACTATTTTAGTCGTCGGTTTGACATAAAATTGAAGTAATTTTCTAGCCCGTGATGAATTTTTAATTTGGACATTTACGAGCCAAATTGTTGAAGAATAATTTCTATCGATGACATAAAATAAAAAAATCTTATTATATAAGCTTAAAAGGAAAAATAAATAAATATTGATTGGACTAAACCAATAAGATAAATGCAAAATTTATTGTGCTTTCAGCCTAAGTATATATTGTTATTCTAACTTTTTGATTAATCTTTAAGCGGTATGATATAAAATGTACATATTAAGAATTTATAACATGATATACATAATTGTTTCTAGTAATTGATATGACTGTTATAAAGTTAATCCAATAATTAAATGATTATATATAAGAACGTCATAAATTTGACACGTTCTTATATTTTTACCTACCACAACATTATAATTAATAATTTTATTATTTTAGAACACTAAAATTATTAACATTCATATTAGAGTGGATAAAATTATAAGGAGATACTAAAAACATGACTCTCCACTTAATTTTCTCATAACTAAATAAACATTACCTATCGATAGATTAAAAAAACAATTCATAATGTAAGTTTTTCTTGAGGACAAATTACATTCATAATGTAAATTTCAGCATTATATTTATACTTATTATAACATTACAATTAATAATTTTATTATTTTAGAACAGTAAAATTATCAATATTCATGTTAGAGTCGATAAAATTATAAGGAAATACTCAAAATATGACTCTCTACCTAATTTTCTCATAACTAAATAAACATTACCTATCGATAACTAAATAAACATTACCTATCGATAGATTAAAAAAACAATTCATAATGTAAGTTTTTCTTGGGGACAAATTTCATTTTTGTTTTCTGAACCTTAGTGCTCTTGCCTCTTAAACTTTGAAAACCGGTAGAAATCCTCAATGAACTATAAAAATGTTATCATTTTCATTTATTCCGTCAGTTAAATGAATGAAAAAGTATAATTTAACAAGGACAAATTTTATTTTTGCCACTTTAATATTTTTGTAATTTTGTCCCCCAAACTTTGAAAACCAGTTATTATATCCCTCAAACTTTAAATCATTAACAAAAATAACCTTTGTTTCATATTTTTGCCATATAAGACTTGGAAAAACTTAAGTTTTGTTCCTTAAATTTTAGTATATTTGTAATTTTACCTCTGAATATTAAAAAACTTGTACATATATCTCTCGACCTTTAAATTGTTAGTAAAATCACTTATTATTCGTACCCTTAAAACTGATGTGACATCTGTTTGATAATATGTTAATTTAAATTTAAATCTTTATTATTACAAAATAACCTTAAAAGCTATAAAAATTCAAGAGATCTAAATATACAAGTTCCTTTTAATTTTTTTTTTTTTTGTAATGACCAATTTTAAAATAAATCTTTATAATTTTAATGTTATATTTGGTCAGGTGGAAAAGTGGAAGGAAAGTTATAAACACCAATTTAAAGCTATAAAAATTCTTGCAAAATATTTAAAGTTTAAGGGGTATATATACTAGTTTTCAAAATTCAAGAGACAAAATTATAAGAATATTAAAGTTTAGGGAGTTAAAAATAAAGTTTATCCTAATTAAATTATCCTTTTTTGTTCCCATGTTAGTAATTTCATTTACTTATTAATTGACTGAAGGAGCAAAAATGATAACATTTTATCATCCATGGAGTATTTTGACCAGTTTTTAATGTTCGGGGAGCAAAGTTAAAAAAGTATTAAAGTTTAGGGGGCAAAAATAAAATTTATCTTAAGTAAATTACGTTTTTTTTATTGTCATGTCAGCAATTTCATCCGCTTAACTGATGAAATGAGCAAATATAATAACATTTTATAATTCATGGAGTATTTCTACTAATTTTCAAAGTTCGGTAGCAAAGTTACAAGAACATCAAAGTTCAAGGAATAAAAATGAAATTTGTCCATTTCTTAGATACGGAAAAATTATTTGTGAGTCCCCCTTGAGATCGTTCCTGTTTGAGATAATCTTGAAGAATCATGCCATTAAACAGATTCGGTACGGACTATGTGAGTGAGGATTTAGAAAACCCATTCTTGCATAAATTGTTATATTGATCTTTAAATTTTTAAGTTTGTATAATTTTAATATATGATATTTTTTCTTAGTTGGAGTAACCTTGTATTATTAAAAAAAACATTGTTACAGTAGTAAATTCTGTTAATTTTTTGACAGAATCGTTAGTAATATTCACTTTTTAATCAAATTACAAACGAATTTCGTCTAAAAATTAATGGAAAAGACTCCCTCACTTCAAGTTTTATAAAATAAAAACATGAAAATGTCCTCTAGTTTATTAATTTCTTATTCATTGATGATTTACAATTAAAGGTAATTGGGGCTAACTTTGTAAATGGAAGGGGAAACTTTTGGTTATGAGTTATTATATTTAAAATATGAGAGTATTTTAATTTATTTTTTAATAAATGAAAGACGTTATAAACTTCATACTGTAAAATAATTATATATATATATATATATATAAAAGATTGAAATCAAAATTTCAAATTACTCATATAAAAGTGATGGGAACGAATAGTTACACTTTATAAATAATTCTTGGACTCTAATTCACAGCAAGGAGATTGAACAGATAAGCTCAAAGGATCTATTATTCTTGAAACGCCTCTGCTTTTTAGGTAGTTTGGAAGGTTTAAAATGCTGTAAAATATTCCAATTTTAATCTCTTATAAATTAGAGATATTATTAAAATGATTGCATACTAAACATCATAAATAGTGCTCCCTTGGCGTGGGAAAGCGAGGGGTACGATGTTTGAAATTAAAGAAGTTTGAGAACACAATTCAAAAGAAAATCAAGTTTGAAAACAAAAGTGGGACGAATCTAACAGACTTATAGTAAAGTATAGTGTGAATAAATATAAGTATTTTTGACATTGCCTTCAGAAATTGCTTTCCAGTAAAGTATAGTGTGAATAAATATAAGTATTTTTGACATTGCCTTCAGAAATTGCTTTCCGCTTTCTGAATTTAAAAACTGCTTTTGAGAATGTGTTGATGATTTTTAAGATGATTTACAACGAACTTTAGGCCAACATTATAAAAAGTAAGCCCTCCAAATAATAATAATAATAACAACAATAATAAACCCTTTTCAAAAGACTCCAAAACTTGTAAACGAGTTTTAATAAGAACTTTTATTTATAGCAAAAATTATCATCATTTTTACTCTATAGAGCATCTTTTTTTTTTTTTTTAATGATTACTAACAACAACTTAAAACGAAATAAACATTCTTTTTTCTATTGCTCAAAAACATTTGTAAATAAAATTATTGTTTTTATGCTATTATATTTCCAACCTGCCCAATATGATTTGGAAACAACTTAAACCAAAAATCATAAAAATGTATCAACATTCAAGATTCATGTAGCTTGCTTATGACAAAACAAAAAGACGTATAACTTGTAAAATAAATTAAAGAACCACCTTGTATTACATAAAATATTTATTCTCATCACCCAACCAATGAAATAAAATAAAACAAAAATTTACAAACACACCCCCAAAATAAATAAATACATAAATAAATATAATAATAGATCCCTTGGCCATATTGCGATCAACCGGGGAAAAAAAAAAAAAAGCCCTCTTGGGTCTTACATCACATTAAACAAATAGCTACTATTATAATTATAATTATAATTATAATTAAATATTTGCCTGTACCATATGGGGGGGTATCTGTATTGTTGTTGCACTTATAAAAACTTTGAAGACAACCAACTGATCTTCATCAAGCAATAACTTTTCACCGAACAAAAATGGGAGAAGAGCTCCGAAACTGTTTCTTATAATTAATATTCTCCTCATTTTTCACCTTCTTCTCCTCCATATCTTCATCAGAACTCATCATTTGCTCTTCCTTGAAAAACTCTCCGACAATCTTCAAGCTCGGCTTCAGCACAAACTCCTTCCACGCCGCCTCCTTCGCCGCCGCGACGCCGCGCCTCTCGAGCACCGCGGTCGGGTCGATTCGGTGAATCTCCCAGCCGAGCTCGTCCCGCAGCCGCAGAATCTTCTCCAATTGGCGACGGACAAGTGCCTGCGTGTTGAGCTTAGTCTCCTCTATGGCAGCCCTAAGCAAACCCTCCTTGTCCACTCCGTCGCCGCCGTCTTCGACAAGTTGCTTCTCCGCCAAGAAATACTTCTCCATCTCTGGAACCCCGATGGCGCGGCGTATCCCGCGGGAGTAGTCGAGCCCCGGCGCGAAGAATCGGCGGATTTCATCCACTAGGCCGTCCTCCACCATCTGATCGACCCGCTCGTCGACGTAGTCGAATAGGACCGAGAGCTCGACGTCGAGCCAGATGAAGCAGGAGCTGAATTTGGCGCGGAAATCGGCGTCGACGAGGGCCTCGATATAGGAATTTGAGCCGCCGACGATGACCGGGGTGTGTCCCCGCTCGGTGATGCTGGTAATCGAGTGGTTTACCTGGCAGCAAAAGTCCTCGGCGCTGAATTCGGCGTCTGGATTGGAGATAAATCCTAGAAGGTGGTGCGGGACACCACCGCGCTCCGACTCGTGAAGCTTGTTCGTGACAATGTCGAGGCCCTCGTAGAATTGGATCTTGTCGGAGTTGATGATCTCGGCAGGGAATCGGGTGGCAATGTCGACTGAGAGCTTCGATTTCCCCGTGCCGGTCGCCCCCATGATGAACACGATTTTCGGCTTCTTGTCCATGGGAATATTGGTGATAATTTGCTTGAGATTGTCAACTAAACATCAAACCAAAAAAATTAAATAAAATTTTAAATAAAAAAAAAAGATGAAATTTTATGTGAAATTAGTTAAGTAATTAAAATTACAAGAACAATAGGTAAGCAATTGAAAGAATGTTTGAGACGTTGATTGGTAGAGATTTATATACATATATACACATATATTGATTCTAAATTGTGCAAATTTCAAAATTAAAATGTGTCTCCCCACAGTTGACTTTGAAGAGAAAGCAGAGAGGGGAAAAAAATTCTCCCAAGACATCTACACATATACTCAAATATATACACACAATGACACACGAGAAATTATAAAAATTCTCTTTTTTTTTTTTTTTTTCTCTTGAATTTGTCATATTTCTTATGATCTTTTCTGTGCAGGTGAAGTTTTTTTTTTTAATTCTTTTTAATTTTTATTTTCTTTAGAAGATTGATTCAAACGCATGCCACATCGCCAAAAAAAAAAAAAAAAAAAAAAATCAGCATCAAGGCCAAGAAGTAGAATACAAAAAGAGAAAAGGCCTAGATTGAATAGTAGTTGGTAACAAAAATGAAAAAACAAAAGCAGAAATCGAGTTTTTAAAAGTCACGTTCCTTTATAATCATCGATGATTATCGTTCGGATTATAAAAGTAAGTGCATACCATACAGATTGAAGAAAATAATCACCAGAAATGTAAGAGTAAAATGTTGTACCTTGAAAAAAAATATATATATATATATATATATGTGTATATATATATGTCTGGCAAGAATTTTAGCACTTTTGCTATGGAAAGGAGAGCTCTAGGCTAGCTAGAAGCAAAGAGCACGAGTTTCAAACACTAGAACTCACACGCATACACACATTTATATGCAACAAACCTATAACCCTTTACCCATAGGGAATTTTTGTCCTAAAATAAAAGAATTAATTACTAGATCATAATTCTTGGATATTATCTGTTGAGTTTCCATTTATATCCAATATCTTCATTGTAATAATTACAGTAATAAATAACAATATTTACTACTATTGTATACTAATATTATAGTTTTTCGAGGTTTTATTCTAAATGGTGATAAGCTTCTTGTGAAGGTGGTGGTTTTGGCTTTAGATGTTGATAGTGGTAGCGCGTGTATTTTATGTTTTGCTATTTGAAGACATCTCGTCAGCTTCGCAGCTTGTCCCCCCAAAGCCTTCCTCCTACTTTAATGGTCCTCTTGTCGGCTGCATTTTCTTTGAAGGCTTGCGACGATAGTGATTTAGTCTTTAGTTTTTTATGTTTTAGTCTAATAAAGGTGTTGATATTTCGGTCATATAGTTTTAGTATTTTCATTATCATAATGAAGGTGGCTCTCCCACCGTTTAAGATTGTTTTTAGTCTATCAGATTTAGGTTTTAGCGAGTTAGAAGTTCCGCTAGCTATGAGTTTTAGCAGAGATATTTGTGGCCTTGATGCTACATGTTACATGCTCTCGATAGATGAAAGCTTCTATCAATTGTAGTGGTTTCAAAAAGAGTCTTATACGTTATCAAATTGATGTATCGAGGAATTTTCCTGATATCATGTCTCGTCTTACATCGTTTTCCTTATGCTTCATCAGAGTTTACTGATGGAATCAGTTTTTATCGAGTGTTATGTATTGTGTATCCCAGAATCATCCGTATTATGTTTAGTATCTATAAATCTATTAGTTGAATAAATTTTACCTTAAAAAAATAACAAGAATCTCTCCCTCAAGTATAATAAGAAATTTATTTCCTAAAATTGATTGTACATATATGGAGCCCTATGAGCATATATTTATTGTTTAAAAAAAACACACACGTCTTAACATTTGAATTTGACATAAGATTATGAATATATCTTCTCTGCCACTAACTAGCCTTCACACTTGCATATATATTACCATAGAAAATAGAAGATCAAAAAAGAAATGACCTTTAACTTCAATAATTTGATGCACTTGTCGTAATATATAAATATTTGTTCAATAAGAATTTGTTTGCTTCATATGGTTGACTTTTAACTATATTTAGACACTTTTCCTACAATATTGTAGGATATCTTGTAGGATATCGGCGATCGCTTACTAATAAAAAGATATATCTATGTACGAAATTCACCCTTTTTTTTTTATAGTTGACTTAAAAAAAATACTTTGAAATATCAATGATAATAGACATGATAATTAATAGAGAGTAGGTCACATCCGTGAACACCATATTCTGAAACTCACCTCATATTATCAGACTCGCATTTAATTTGTGTGCACTGTTTAACCTCATTAATATTTTCTAGTATTGTTCTTGATTTTTTGATTATTATATATTAACCCTTCTTGAATTGCACTCATAAATTTTTCCTTCCTAATAATAATATCTCCTCTTACAGAGTGTAAAGAGAGATGGAGACAGGAGACTTATAGTATACTAACCCAGTAATTTTTTTTTTATTTCTTTATTTTGAGGGAACACTTTTGCTGTTGTATCAAATACGATTTTTAAACCCTTAAAAAATGAGCTTTTCAAATGCATTTTTAAGTGAATTTTGCTTTCGAAATAACAAATAATTTCGGTAATATTCCACTAACAAGCGTTTATATATATATATATATATATATATTTGGGTAAATAAATTGAGAGTGCATTTATACCACGTTTAAAACTGTTAGATTTAACGTTAGACCCATAAACTTGAGCCATACATCCAACAAAATAATAGTAACAAAACTAAAAATAGCATAACATGCAAGAAAATATCATCACTCTGTTCTTGAAACACAATCACGATGAATGTTCTCAATGACTCTACCCATTGTCGAGAAGGTATATATATATATATATATATTTTTTCAGTAAACAACACAATTGTGAGGTTTTGGAGCTAATAAATATTTATGTTTTTGATGAATGAGAATATATTACAAGTACGAAATATCTTTGACATTAAGACGTACGTTCTGTCTATTATGGCGATATGAGAGACTTATGTAAATAATAATAATAAATACGAGAAGATATTTAACAGATATTCTTCATATAAATTAACCTAAATCGCCATTTAATTGTCTCCTATGTTAGACCCTTTTTTTTTAAGTTATATAGCATATATTACTATAAATTACTCGCTCAAATCTTGTGCCATAATAATTGGTATAAAATTTCAGTCAATATCAATTATTTTCAGTCAATTATCAGTTTTTTTTTAATCAATTATCAGTTTCTTTAGGCAATTATGGCAATTATCAGCTTTTTATATTGCCAAAAAAAAATTTAATCGTTATTTTATCTAAGCCAGTCTATAATATAACATTTAATTACCAAAAAATATAAAGTCTATAATATAACATTTAATGGCTCTTCCCTTAGAAGGCTTTCCAAAGAATGATTCTCCACTTAATTGTCTCCTATATTAGACCCTTTTTTAAAGTTATATATCAGTTATTACTATAAATTACTCGCTCAAATCTAGTGCCATAGTAATTGGTATAAAATTTCAGTCAATTATCAGTTTTTTTTTAAAATCAATTATCAGTTTCTTTAGGCAATTACCAGCTTTTTATATCACTTCTCTCATCAACATTATTTCTTCATTTAATTCCCTATAGTGCACTCTTTGATCAAGAGATATTGATAAGAGCTTTACTACCGATTGTATCAGGATTCAATTGCTAATGATCTTTATTGTATACCTATTAATAATTGATTATCACCGATAAGATCTTGGTTTTGATTGTGTACATATAAATAAATTGACATAAGTTACGAATATTTGTGATGAAAATAGAAAGATTGTAAATATAATTTAATAATAATTTTACACTTGACTCTATTATAAAGTGAAGAGTTTGAATTCTCTCACCTTAAATTCAAAAAAAAAAAAGGAAAAGTACTACACGTAATTTCTTGGCTCAAACCTTTAAGGGGATACTCTTTAATTTCAACCAAACACAAAGGTACGGTACAGTTCTCTCCAAATCTTTATATAGTGTGACAATAATATTTGATATGTGAGTTTTGAGTGGTAAATATAGGATAAAATAATTAATTAGAGATAAGTGCAAATTAATTATAAATCAAAGTTTGTTTAAAAAAAAAAAAGATACAAACTATCTATTAATTTTACAAATTAATTAAAAAACGAACTCACAGAGTAAATATAGGATTAAATAATTAATTAGAGACAACTGCAAATTAATTATAAGACCGAAGTTTGTTAAAAAAAAAAAAAAACAAAGTATCTATAAATTTTGCAAATTAATTATGAAACCTCCCTTTTGTTAAAAAAAAATGTCGAACTTAACGTGAGAAAGCCATAACCAACCTCGGTAAAGGAGTGAAAATTTTCTTAAAAATAGAAAATTCAAAGGAAAATAAAATAAAATGAAAACTTATCCAACGACCCAAGGTTGGGAAGGGATTGACATCTCATGTCCAATTTTTGTGTCTCAAATTATGTTTAACCAAATATATTTTGACACATTTAGTGAATGAAGTTAGTTCTCAAAATATAAAAAATTAGTTATTAAACATTTTTAACTTTCTACGATAACGTAGTATGATATTATTAGTTAGATATTATATAGAATACATGTTTGGTATTCAATCTCAAACTAAAATTTTTATCTCAGTTTTTGTCTTTTTCTAAAAAATTTTTTTTATCTTTTCTGAAAAAGTTTTTTGTTTTTTCTGAAAAGTCAACAAAAATTACTATTAAAATTTAAAATTTCCAACTCAAATTCATTCACCAAACGAACCCTAAAAAATCGACAGAAGATTTGAGGTCGTCGAAAAGGGATCGGGACCCACACAAGTGAAAATCATTGCGATCCCCTAAGCATAAGTCGTTGGGTGGTGATCATTGTCGTCTGATGTTTTTGTAAAGATCTGGTAGTTGATTTTTTGAATATCTATTTTTTTTAACTATTATTAAATTTAAGAATGTAAAATTATTGTTAAGCTATACATGCAACCTTCATATCTTTTGTTATTTTCAAGAAATTTGTTTCCCATATTTTTAAAAGATGGCTAAGGGGGTAACGTAGTGTGTGTGTGTGTGTGTTTTTAATGCTTTTAGTCAAGGAATGTTGTTATATGATTACCCACATTTATAATTCGTTTGTAATCCATGAGTTTAAATCTTCTTGACAAAGACTGATAACTCGTTCAATTTATTATTTCTACTTGAGTTATCTATCACCGGCATGTGAGGATTAACTAATCAAAGTAAGTAGCATGTTTTCTCTCTTTTATTTATTTAATTTTTTTAAATTTAAGTAGCAAGTTTTAAAAATATTTAAAATAATTTTTTTTTTTTTTGTAAAACTGCTATTTATTATATTGTTCCATTTATAGGTTAGAAAATATGGACTAATCACAAAAATGATCTCAAACTATGAGCAAAATCCACTTTTTTTTTTTTTTTTTTTTTGAGGGAAACCCACTTTGGTTTTCGATGTTGAAAAATCCTTTTTAAAAAAAAGGGAGGGAAATAAGCTAAAAACCTTTAGTAATTAAAAAAAAAAACGAATTTTTTGGGTGATAATAAATATTATATACAAGATAAGTTATTTATTTAGGAAGCATATTCTCGACAGATATTATCTTAAAAATATTATTATAAATAAAATGTTTATGGTAAATATCACATATATGATAAATAATTTATTTAAGAACGATAAAATTATCTTAAAAAGTTTTCGTAAATAAACAATCTATCATAAATATGCTATTTACTACAAACACTTTTAAATTGTGCTACTTACTTTAAAAAGTTTTAAAAAAACGACATAATTGCTGTAATTTCCCAAAAAAAAATGTAATTTATCTTGATGTAATAAAAATGATCAAATTGTCAGTTTAATTGTTTAAAAATTATGAAAAACAACACCTGCATCACGTGTTGTAGACAGTTGGATAGTTAAAATAAGTTGTAAATATCCTTTCGAGCACCATCAGGCAATACAACATAGATTTAGAGAGAAATATAACATAGATTTAGAGAGAAAGCAAGCCAAGATATACCAAGGACACAACATGATATGATAACATAGAAAATCCCTTTTCAATTAATTAATATAGCCCCTATAAGCCACTGAAATGAAATGTCCATTTTACGTCAACTCAAATATGGATGACATCCCATCCCTCATAGGGCGGGTATGATGCATATTATGTGAGGGTATGGGCGGTCACGTTCAAATTTACAAGGAATGTAAAAAGGGCAACAAAATTAATTAAAATTTAGACTTGGTTTTAAGATTTGAATTTCATTATTAGTTACAATAGTACTATGTTGCTAAATTTTGCAAAAACTTCAATAGAATTTTCTTTGGGTTTTTTTTTTTTTTTTTTGTAATCTTAAGGGGAAATGGATAGAGTATGAATATAATACCCTCATTGTAGATTATCAGTCCCCGACTCCGCCTCAAATTAGATGGGCATGAGTGTAAAAAGGGGGTAGGGGAAGCACCACCCAGCCCCGCTCGGCCCTGTTGTATTGCCATCATGAAACTCAAATGGAATATGAGTTCACATGATCTATTACATCTAGGTTTAAACATGGAGGTAGGAAAGGACTAATAGTATGTTTGGAACAAAAGTTTGAAATGAAATTTTTAGGTTGAATGATACTAGATCCACCACCCTGCCAGCCTAAAGTGTAGCCAAGGTTTTATGGACAATTTCTCTTCCATGGCAGGGGATATCAAAAAGGTGGATTCAACCCCGTCAGGTTGAATCTCGGATACCCCGTCGAGGTGCCATTACTCTTTTATATACATACTAGTATGCGTGCAGAATAAACCAATAAAGCAAAGTAAAAGTTAAAAAAAAAAAAAAAGTATAAAGAGTTTGTAAATTGTTTTTATTTTTTTAATTTCTCACTAAAAAATTGTTGTAAGAAATGGTAAAATAAAAAATAAAACTAAATGACAAAGTAAAAGGTAAAAAAGAAAGGAAGAAAGAAAAAGCACAGGAGGACAAAATTGTTGAACCAAAATTTTGAACAATGAAAAAAAGATAACTCTCCTTTATATAATAGTTATATATATATTATATATATAAATATACAGATAAAAGTTATACCCTTGGCAAAATGCCATGCCAGTACCAGACAGCACACGTTCTTGCTTGGCACAACATGCATGCGTAGCTAATAGCTAACAAACTTATATATTGATGTGTACTTATGGTCTATTACTTCAGAAAACTCAACACAAGAAATGATATTGGCAATATGAAACCAGCTAAACAGAACGTGAAAACACAGATTATAAAATATGGAGAAACATTCACCTGCACCTAATTCTCAGTCTAATCAAAATTTTCCAACCGAGCGCTGGAACCTTGTACCGTCATCTCACCTCCACGTCCAATGGTTCCAAAGCTACTTGCTGTATAGGTGAACAGCTGTAAAAATGAAGAAACCAACCATCTGCAATGCGGTCGAAGCGTTATGTCACTCATAGCTTGTAAAGATCTGTCCCGAGTTAATTATCGGAAGCTAAATTAAACTTAATACACCATGTTAATGTAGCTTATGACATCCGCAATTTCGAGGTTCTAACCATGTTCACATGTGACACACAAATGCGGCGTTTCCAAAACACACAAGGGAAAAACCTCATTTTGAAGTTATGCGGAAGTTGGGAAAGAGGTAACTCTAAAGGCAGCCCAGAAGTGAAGTACAAGAGAAAAGAAAATAGGGTAACTAAAACTTAGTTGAGCAATTTCGAGAGTGTAAAATAAGGCACTGTAAAGAGAAAAGGAAAGACGATGATACCATAGAGAAAGCTGCTCCATAATAGGGATAAGCTGCTGGTATGAATCTTTCGTATTCGTTGTGTCTATATGGCCGGACTGGAATCTGCAAATTTGAAGTCCAAGGGGCTTTAACACACGCATATCACGAGTATGATTATTGCAAGGCTACGTTTCCAAGGTTTTAACTCTTACTCCCGTTGTTTCATGAATTCCAAGGGAGGGAAAAAAATTAAATAAGCATATCACAGTACTTATCCAATATGGCAAACTCAAATTCAAATCTTTTACCACTTAGATACTTTGGTTTGATCCTGATTATTACGAACTTAACACTGGGATTTCTCCCAAGTATGTACAGATTTTAACTAATGAAGCTCCAAGTTTTAATTTATGGATGTCTTGCTGGATCAGTTCCTGTTAAGTAGAGCATAAAGTTTTCTTCTTTCTTTCTTTCTTTCTTTCTTTCTTTTTTTTTTTTTTTGGATAAGAAATTTTTTTCCTTTACGAGTTACAAGACATACAAAAACATCAAATACCTGCTTTGATAGAGATAAGCTCGTGTATCCAAGCCTGTTGTACTCAACCTTGAACTGGAAAACTCCATAAACATCAGGAACTTTAAATGAAGTAAAATAACGACCCTGCAACAGAATATTAATTATAAGAAAGGCGTTCAGATTATAGAGAGATGCATGCAAGAAAGACCAAATGAACTGAAACAGTACCTTCTGGTCCGTTGATAAGGTCTTCAAGACATAGGGACTCATCATGTAAAACTGAACTTGGACATCATCCGCTACATATGGTTCCCAACTTGATCCAGACCATTCATAAATCTCAACCGAGTATTCCTTCAATTATGATTATAGCCTGAGTTGATTTCAAATGTTTTCGTTTCTAATTTTTTTTTTTATTATTATCTAGAATTGGAAACCTGTCTAATTACAATTAAACTTACAAGTTCATCGTTGATCCTGTAGACTGCAGGTTCATTTGCTTCGCCAACTTTGTGGTGTCTTACACTCACAGCCTACAAATTAAAACAGTCGTCATATCTTGAGCATTCACGCGATAAAAAACATATAATATAAATGAATACCAGAATTGATGCCACAAGTCCATTTCATATATCCACTTTTGGTTTTTTTTTCCAAATAATTTTTTCTCATATAGTCAAAGTCCTAATAAGAAACAATGAAACCACGACCAAACAGCTTTTTTGCCTCACCTTAAGATGCCCTCTTTCATGGAAAATCCATTTGCTAAGTTCAGTCAAAAACTGCTCATTGCCCGATTTCTCATATCTGTTTCCAGAAAACAACTAATTTTGATTAATTTTTTTCCAATAAAAAAACTGAAGCATGTCTTACCGATTTTAGAAACTGATTCATACAAAGTATGAAAATAAGAACACAACTAATCTTCTCTTTAATGGATTGGGTGAACAATAACAGTCTCCCTTTTTTTTTTTTTCACCTATATGTCTAAACATAAGACATAAAGAAATTTAACCATGTTGTAACTAATCTTTCCGTTAGGGGACTTGTACGTTAGGGGACTCGTACACTATGAACTAGTTTGATATTAAATCAACATGGCATGAACAGCAAAGAATATTTGAATGGTAGGAGCATCACTCACTTAATAGAGCTCCCAGCCTTCTGCACCGCGGACCTGAAAAATCTGGAGAAAAAATATAGATAGCTTGTTAATAGGAATGAACATAAAACAAAAGAACCTAGTTTGGCCTGAAAGTATTACATACCTATTGCTGAACATACTCAAAGAACCAGAGATCAAAACACGAGCATTGTTTCTTGCCTGCAACGCAAATTAATGTAGCAGGATGAATTTTTATATGTATTAATTAGGAGAAAAAAAATATCAACAAACACTCCATAAAATCATAATCAAACCCCGGTTGATTTTGTAGATAATAACAATTCTCACTCCTAAAACAACTCTTTGGCCCCCAATATTTTGTTTGCATAAATGATCTAGATGAGTGATTTCAAACGGCACTCAAATTATTTTACAGAGTGAGGGGAAGCTATAAAGTATGTGAAAAGTCATTAACACAAGAAATAAGTCCAGGCAGAGACAAACCTGCACAACTGAGACTAAAGATATAGCAGATCCAGTGAATGATGGAGGATTTGACAGCTTGGCCTTCGGATTAGCAGAATATGCTGAAGGTGACGCTGAGAGAACTTTGAGCACCTAAACAATGGATGATTTTCATAAGCAGAAATACATATGAAACCACACTAAAGACAACCAATTGTTTTAAAAAATGTCAAGTTTCCAAAACCAAAGAACAATCAGAGCTGAATAAGTTCAATGCCTGTATAGTCGGGAAATCTCACCAGGCTATTAGAAGGAGTAACTGTATGGCCGACCCCCTGAAAAAGAACAGGAGCCTGCAGCAGAGTAGCATACAAACATTGTAATTCCTTCAAACAGTCCCAAACAAGATAACTGCAATACCTATTTTCGTGAATGGTAATTTTTTCGTTTCTTTATTCTTTTGGATGTTTGATCAAAATATCTTATGTTTCTTGTGAGATATAAATTAAATAAAATAGAAGAAAATTATATTTCCCCCCATTAGAACAAATAAAATAGCACGAAACTTTAGAACACTTTAATAAAGAGATTGCTTATGAACCATAAACAACGTGCTTAAAAACGTCAAAGAACAGTTGCCAATAGAACTTATTAGAACAAAACAATTAACAGTGTCAAGATCTGAACTTGCCTCAATTTTCTTGCTCCCTAAAATCACATCAGAGTTAATTAAATCGTCACTGGCAATCAAAGTGTGGTCTCCTTCAGTGCTTGAAACTGCATAGCTGGTGTGATCAATGACCAGAGCAGCAGAATCCTGTACAAGAAATAAGCAATTGTTACAAAATATTGACCCGTCAATGAAATCTCAATATATGCAGAGAGCGGTAATTGCAGACTCAGCCTAACGGTAAATCCACAGCCCCCCCCCCCCCCCCCCCCCCCCGTCTTCAATATTGAGGTTTCGAGTTCAAATCTCACCCGCTTAAAAAAAGAGCTAAAATAGCATATTGTTTAGAAATACTAATACCCAATAGCACATTATCTATATTTAGCATATAATTAAACAAAATTGTAAAGAAAATTGAAACAAAAAACTAGAACCTCATCAAAATCAACTCCACACTCAACAGCAATTTCTCGGATTAAGTCAGATGCATTAACATCGGACGCAATTATCAAATCACGACCCGAATCCACAAAATCCAGTATGGCAGCTACATCAATAGATCCTCCAAAACCTACGGGCGGGGGCAAAAAAAAAACAGCCAAAATTATGAGCTACTGAACTAAACAACAAACTAAATTTTTTTTTCAATTTCCAAGCTTTCACAAAGCAATTACGTACAATCAAAATGCAAAATTCAATATCGGGAAATTGAAGTAAAAAAATAAATATAAATAAATAAAAAATAGAACCTACGATCAACAGTGGGAGAAAACAGAATCAAGGCGTCGTATAAATACTGTCCGTATCTCTGCAGGCCGATCTTGGGATCGTCGGCGAGCTTGAAATCGAGGTCGAAGCCGCGAGACTGCAGGGACTTGAAGAAGAGGGAGTGCGAGGATTTGAGGGCGAGATCGTCTAGCAGAACGAGGACTTGGTGGTCGGTGGGCCTATCGGGAGAGAAGGAGTTGCAGAGAAATGGAAGAACTAGGGTTAGGGTTAGGGTTAGGAGCGAGATGAGCTTCGCCATTGTTGGTGGAGGGAAAGGTTTAGGGGAGAGGCACGGCGAACGTCGAGCTCGGGAGAGCTTGTTTGAGAAGAAAAAGTATCACTGAGAATTACAAGTAATTTTAGTGGTTTTTAGGGGCTTATGTTAAAAAAAATATATTTTTTAATACTTGTTTTAATAAACATCATGTATTTTGTTAAGGGCTCGTTTGGGATAACGTTTGAAATCAATATTTTGAAGGTTGTAGATAGTTTGAGTTTTGAAATTATGCATTTGGTAAAAATGAACTATTTTGAATAAAAAAGTTCAAAAACTTAAAACGTGTTTGGAAAAAAATTAGTAGTATGAATATTGTTTCATTACTCTCGAAATTCTATGCAATTTGAAAAAGAGAATCATCTCATTTCGACTTAAAATGATAAACTTATGGACTCGGTGGTCGGTAGGCCTACCGGGAGAGAAGGAGTTGCAGAGAAATGGAAGAACTAGGGTTAGGTTAGGAGCGAGATGAGCTTCGCCATTGTTGGTGGAGGGAAAGGTTTAGGGGAGAGCCATGGCGAACATCGAGCTCGAAAGAGCTTGTTTGAGAAGAAAAAGTATCACTGAGAATTAGAAGTAATTTTAGTGGTTTTTAGGGGCTTATGTTAAAAAATATATTTTTTTTTAATACTTGTTTTAATAAACATCATGTATTTTGTTAAGGGCTCGTTTGGGATAACGTTTGAAATCAATATTTTGAAGGTTGTAGATAGTTTGAGTTTTGAAATTATGCATTTGGTAAAAATGAACTATTTTGAATAAAAAAGTTCAAAAACTTAAAACGTGTTTGGAAAAAAATTAGTAGTATGAATATTGTTTCATTACTCTCGAAATTCTATGCAATTTGAAAAAGAGAATCATCTCATTTCGACTTAAAATGATAAACTTATGGACTCGGTGGTCGGTAGGCCTACCGGGAGAGAAGGAGTTGCAGAGAAATGGAAGAACTAGGGTTAGGGTTAGGAGCGAGATGAGCTTCGCCATTGTTGGTGGAGGGAAAGGTTTAGGGGAGAGCCACGGCGAACGTCGAGCTCGGGAAAGCTTGTTTGAGAAGAAAGAGTATCACTGAGAATTAGAAGTAATTTTAGTGGTTTTTAGGGGCTTATGTTAATAAATATATATATATATATTTTTAATACTTGTTTTAATAAACATCATGTATTTTGTTAAGGCCTTGTTTGGGATAACGTTTGAAATCAATAATTTGAAGGCTATAGATAGTTTGAGTGTTGAAATTATGCGTTTGGTAAAAATGAACTGTTTTGAGTAAAAAAGTGCAAAAACTTAAAACGTGTTTGGAAAAAAATTAGTAGTATGGATATTGTTTTATTACTCTCGAAATTCTATGCAATTTGAAAAAGAGAATCATCTAATTTCGACTTAAAATGATAAACTTATAGACTTTTAAAATTTGTGTTTGGTGCAAGAATTTAGATTGTAGAATATGGGTTTGAATTAAATTGTATGATTAGAGTAACATTTAAATTGCTTGAGTTAAAAAGTGTTAAAATTTGAAATGTGTTCGTAAAAAAAATCAATATAGAGCTTGTTTCGTTCGTATCGAAATTTGATGTAATTAAAAAATTCATCTTATTTGGATTTATATATGAAAAGTTATGAACTTTTAAAGTTTGAATTAGAAAACTGTAAATAGTAACCATAAATAGTGAAACGAATAAAAAAAATAAAAATTGGATTGTAATTTTAGGATCCAAACCATAGTACCAAACATGGGCTGAGTTTTTTTAAAATACTTGGAAAAATTAATAGTAAAATTAGAGGAAAATGACAAAAAAAAATATTTAGAAACATTGTTTCCAAATATGATCCCAAATACTCCATAGTTTGAAAAATGACCTTTTAAAAAAAATGATTAATCATTAATCATGGTATTATCGATTAACATGATAGTCATCAATATTTCACTATTTAGCGTGATTATAGATAAAATCTAATGATAATTTCACACCCAATTATATTTAAAGATGTAGAGTTTAAATTTTCACATTCCAAAATAAAATATCTATATTTCACTACTGGTCAATTAATAAATGATTTGCTATGAATGACAAAATATCATTATGTTAATAACCAAAAAAAAACAAATGAGTATATATGGTTTCAATCAATATTTCCTTCTCTCTTTTCTATTTCATTAGTTGAAATGCACACGCAGACAAACAAAATAAAGGAAAACAAAAGAAAAATATAAAAAAATTCAAATTTGTTTTATTTGTAATTATCACATGATCGATTTAGGACCCTCGTGGAATAGACAAATAAAACAAAATAAAGTAAAATAAAATATTAAAAATTATTTTTAAAATTTTTAAATTTTTAAAAATTATTATTTATTTAAAAATATCATATGACAGGCTCAGAACCCACCAGTGACAACATGAGATGCATAGACGAAAGACATTATTTTAGTGTTTAATAGTGTCTTTCGTCCTTTTAAATAAAGGTAATAATAGACTAGTTATGATACACGCTCTGCATATATGGAAGTAAGTATGAAAACCTATTACGGTATGTATATTTTGTTAATTATATAACAATAATTAATAAATAAATAGACATAATTTAATATTGAAGATTCTTATTAAAAAAAAAAGTGTAAAGATAGGAATATAAGAAGGTTAAAAAAATATCATAAAAAGGAAACAACAGCAGCAAAAGAAAAGAAAAGCAAGGATATATTTGAGAAAAATATGTTAACAGGGACAAATCGAAAGGGAGAACGACGAGACGAAAATAAATTAACAAAATATTTAAACAGAAAACAAACGGAATTATTGCTTAGAATTTGAGCCCAAAAAAAAAAAAAGTGTTGTATAGAAAATTAACTAAGGCCCACATGTGGAAGAAAATATATTTAAACAGGAGCACATTTGGCAAAAAAAGTTTCAGTAGAAAAATTATAAAAGAAAAATAGTTATAAAGAAAATCACATGATAAAACAATATTTCTAAGGATGGAAGAAAAAGGGTTAATTTCACTTTTAGCACCTCTGAAAAAAATAATGGTAAAAACAGCAATACTTTTTTTTCTATTCAATTTCAGCACTTAAAGTGGGACCCAGTAGCATTTAATGTATATCAAATTACATGTTTACCCTCATCTCCTACACACTAAAGAATCTCTCTCCCTCGCAAGGCCCAAAAAAGTTTTTCAAACCACCATGTACAGTGGTTTAGAGAGAGAAAACTGAAATCTAGAGAGAGAAAGAGTCACCACCCAACGGAAACTTATTTCGTTTTTTTACTTTTCCGCCTAGCCCCCCCACCCATTTTGAAACCCAAATCTTCATATAATAGAGAGAACTTTTCATCTAGAGAGAGAAACTTCCATTTAGAGAGAGAAACTTCCATCGAAAGTTTTTTTTTTCTTTTAATATAACATTTTTAGCCATTTTTGAGTAAAGGTCATAACTATTATGACTACCTAATCATGACCGTTAGTCAT
Organism: Ficus hispida; assembly: GCA_025413025.1. NCBI lineage: Eukaryota > Viridiplantae > Streptophyta > Magnoliopsida > Rosales > Moraceae > Ficus > Ficus hispida. Next base: position 11,661,964 of record CM046370.1, read on the forward strand.
GATTAAAAATGACAAAAAATGACAAAAAAAATGACAAAAAATGACAAAAAATGACAAACTATGTTTAAAAATGACAAAAAATGTTATCTTAAAAAAAAAAAAAAAAAACTTTCGATGATTTGTAAAAAAAAAAAAAAAAGAAAAAAAAAATTGGTCATAACCATTATGACCGGATGGTCATAATGGTTATGACCTTTATTATTTATGTTATCTTAAAAAAAAAAAAAAAAAAAACTTTCGATGATTTGTAAAAAAAAAAAAAAAAAAAAAAAATTTAATAAAAAAAGAATTGGTCATAACCATTATGACCGGATGGTCATAATGGTTATGACCTTTATTATTTATGTTATCTTAAAAAAAAAAAAAAAACTTTCGATGATTTGTAAAAAAAAAAAAGTTAAAAAAAAAATTTGGTCATAACCATTATGACCGGATGGTCATAATGGTTATGACCTTTACTATTTATGTTATCTAAAAAAAAAAAAAAACTTTCGATGATTTGTAAAAAAAAAAAAAAAAAAAAAAAAAATTGGTCATAACCATTATGACCGGATGGTCATAATGGTTTATCCGGTCATAATGGTTATGACCTTTATTATTTATGTTATCTTAAAAAAAAAAAAAAAAAAACTTTCGATGATTTGTAAAAAAAAAAAAAAAAATTGGTCATAACCATTATGACCGGATGGTCATAATGGTTATGACATTTATTATTTATGTTATCTTAAAAAAAAAAAAAAAAAACTTTCGATGATTTGTAAAAAAAAAAAAAGTTAAAAAAAAAAATTTGGTCATAACCATTATGACCGGATGGTCATAATGGTTATGACCTTTACTATTTATGTTATCTAAAAAAAAAAAAAACACAACTTTCGATGATTTGTAAAAAACAAAAAAACAAAAAAACAAAAAAAAAATTGGTCATACCCATTATGACCGGATGGTCATAATGGTTATGACCTTTACTATTTATGTTGGTAAAAAAAAAGTTATCTTAAAAAAAAAAAAAAACTTTCGATGATTTATAAAAAAAAAAAAAAAAAAAACCGGTCATAACGGTTATGACCGGGTGGTCATAATGGTTGTGACCGGGTTTTTTTTTTAGAATTAAATTAAAATTTTTTTTTAGTCGATATATTTTTATTATTTTTTAGCGATGGTCATAACCATTATGACCACCCGGTCATAACCGTTATGACCAGGTTTTTTTTTTATAATTAATTTTTTTTTGTCGATATATTTTTATTATTTTTTATGGATGGTCATAACCATTATGACCACCCGGTCATAATCGTTATGACCAGGTTTTTTTTTTTAGAATTTTTTTTTTGTCGATCTTTTTTTATTATTTTTTAGGGATTGTCATAACCATTATGATCACCCGGTCATAACCGTTATGACCAGTTTTTTTTTTTTAGAATTAATTTTTTTTTGTCGATCTTTTTTATTATTTTTTAGGGATGGTCATAACCATTATGACCACCCGGTCATAACCGTTATGACCGGTTTTTTTTTTTTTTTTTTTATAAATCATCGAAAGTTTTTTTTTTTTTAAGATAACTTTTTTTTGGCCAACATAAATAGTAAAGGTCATAACCATTATGACCATCCGGTCATAATGGGTATGACCAATTTTTTTTTGTTTTTTTTTTTTTTTACAAATCATCGAAAGTTGTTTTTTTTTTTTTTAGATAACATAAATAGTAAAGGTCATAACCATTATGACCATCCGGTCATAATGGTTATGACCAAAATTTTTTTTTTAACTTTTTTTTTTTTACAAATCATCGAAAGTTTTTTTTTTTTTTTTTAAGATAACGTAAATAATAAAGGTTACAACCATTATGACCATCCGGTCATAATGGTTATGACCAATTTTTTTTTTTATTAAATTTTTATTTTATTTTTTACAAATCATCGAAAGTTTTTTTTTTTTTTTTTAAGATAACATAAATAATAATGGTCATAACCATTATGACCGGATGGTTATAATGGTTATGACCAATTTTTTTTTTATTAAAATTTTTTTTTTTTTTTACAAATCATCGAAAGTTTTTTTTTTTTTTTTTTAAGATAACATTTTTTATCATTTTTAAACATAGGTCATAACGGTCATGACCAGATGGTCATAATAGTTATGACATTTACTCAAAAATGGCCAAAAATGTTAGATTAAAAGAAAAAAAAAACTTTCGATGGAAGTTTCTCTCTCTAAATGAAAGTTTCTCTCTCTAAATGGAAGTTTCTCTCTGTAGATGAAAAGTTCTCTCTATTATATGAAGATTTGGGTTTCAAAATGAGTGGGGGGGTTAGGCGGAAAAGTGAAAAAACGAAATAAGTTTCCGTTGGGTGGTGACTCTTTCTCTCTCTAGATTTCAGTTTTCTCTCTCTAAACCACTGTACATGGTGGTTTGAAAAACTTTTTTGGGCCGTGCGAGGGAGAGAGATTCTTTAGTGTGTAGGAGATGAGGGTAAACCTGTAATTTGATATACATTAAATGCTACTGGGTCCCACTTTAAGTGCTGAAATTGAATAGAAAAAAAAATACTGCTGTTTTTACCATTATTTTTTTCAGAGGTGCTAAAAGTGAAATTAACCCGGAAGAAAAATGAGCATATGTGTGGGGGGAAAAAATTATTACAACAAAAGGATAAAATAACAAGTTATGTTTTATGGTATTAAAAGAAGGTTAAAAATACCAGAAGAAGATTGAATGATCTTACTATTATTTGGTAAATCTACTATTTACTCTATATATTTTAAAAACATGTTATTTTCTTTAATTATTTTCTGAAACCTGCTATTTACTTCTTTTTCTCTATATTTTATCTATTATAAAAAATAGATTATAGATGTCTATAAATTTATATTTGAAAAATTGGGTTAGAAGGTTTTTTTTTAATCACCTAGTTTAATAGATGGACTTATTTTTTTTAATTTTATTTAGAAAAATGAATGTTTGTCATTTCTTAGATTTGATCAATTAGTGATTGATTATGAAATTTAATGATTTATGTTATAATTAATCAGTAATTGATTTACAATCAGTGATTAATCATAAATCAATCACTGATTAACTATTATGTGATCAATTACTGATTAACTATTTAAAAAAAAAAAGCTGATTGATCATTTTAGAACAAAGGGCTTTTTAATTTATTTTAAAAAAAAATTCACCATTTATTAAAAAACTTCTTAAAAAGGATTATTTAATTATAAATCACATTATATTTTTACAGCTCCAAACAGAAATGAAAGAAAAGGAATTAAAGGATAAAAGAACAATTATGGCTAATTATGTGTAGTTTATCTAGAAATAAAAACTCAAAAAAATCTATAATACACTTTTCAATTACCGATTTAAAATTTTAATTTTAGAATAAAAATATTTGAACGACCTTTTGTTTGCAATCTATATTTTCCAAATGAGAATCCAACGATAAAATACGACATATATGTACATAAAAGAGAAACGTGAACCACCTTGAGCTTTTTGTTCCCGATCAATGTTCTCCAAATGAGAATTCTATGAATTAAGCAAAAAAAAAAAAAAAATTATGATAAAGTAGCATCTATCAAATTGACAAGATTTTATTTTAAACTATTAAATTTGTATTTTGTTCAATCAATTTTGTATAATTTTTTTTTTTAAATTTTCGATGTAGTTTTAGTCAAATTTAACTTTTTTTTGGAGGTATTTTAATTAAATTTAATATTGAAAATCTTGTGTTATATTATCATCAAAAAATAAATCAAAAAAATAGTGTGATGAGATTTTTAGCAATATATATATATATATATATATAGTCTAATAATAACCTCACATTTGATACTATTAAAAGACGTAGAGTTCAAAATTTTCACATTTAAATCAAATAAAAAAGAAAGCGAGAAAATCTTCTTCGCTATGTTAAAAGAAAATCTTGTTACCTAATATTTAAAATCTAAAAAGAAAAAGTAATTACAAGTATAATTTAATAGTATTATCATATATGATTTTACCTAAAAATATAAAATTCGATCTCCTATCTCAAAGCTCTGGGAAAAGATAAAAAAGAAAGAAAAAAAAGATAAGAAAAGAAAAGCTAAAAAGTGAAGGGAGATTGAATGGTAGGGTAAAGTTACTTTTCGCTATTGATAGGGTAAGATCTAAAGGATCTTAAAGGGGTTACACATGCTCCTTAGCACACTAAAACAAAACGTAGAGACACTAAATATTAGTACAAAACAACTTGTATATTTTATGAAACTCTGACTTTTTACCCCAAATTCTTAATATTTATAAAAATATCCTTTCTTTTAAAACCGCTTTATGGTAATTTGATTTTGGTTTTACTTTATTTTTTATCAGTTGGTCTCCCAATTTTTTTTTTTTTTTCACGACTCAAGTTTGCATGTTGTTTGTTTCATCATTGATTCTATACTTTAATTCTCTTATTAACTTACCCTTTTTAATTAATTTTTGAATTTTTTAGCTCTTTGATTTTTTTTAAGGCATGGTTTTATTATATGTAATCATATTTTTGAATTTTTCATGTCTCTCAATAATACGGCGAAATCTTTTTTTTAGATGATGAAATCTATGCCTTTAATTATTTCTTTGAATTCATCGTGAATTTTGTTACTAGTGTCAATATGTCCCCTGATTTATGAAATGTACCTATTGTACCCTCTGAATTTTAACATTTATATCAATTTACCCTCTCAGTTAGTTACCGTTAGTTTTTCCGTTATCTTTAATATCAAAATATTCCTTGAACTTTGTATTTGTGTCAAAATACCCAATAATTTTTAATATTTATATCAAATTACCCTATTATTCTTATTTTAATTATCTAAAATTGTATAATTATATAATAATTATTAACTTTTAGAACAGGTAAAAATGGATATTTTTATTATAATGAAGTGATATGCATATTTTTTAACACACTTTTTTCTTCTTCTTATTTTACTTATTTTAATTCAAGTTTATTTAGATTATGAGTTTACTTATGCGTAACCATAGTTAGTGGAACTCAGATGCATGATTTAGATGTTAAATACGCTGTTTACTTGGACTACATAATTTGAAATCATAATTATAATGAATTTTCATTTATGTGTTTGCTTAAACCCATAACGAGAATAACTATTGTAAATTTACTCTAACACCTATTCTTAGTTATATTTTTTAATTTAAAAAATAATTAGTTTGCATATTTTCGTACAATATTATTAATTATAACAATTGTAATATTAGGATAATAAAATAATGAACATAAGTTGTGTAGTTATTTTTGTTTAAGAAAATCAAAATGTATGTAAATTTTAATTAAAAAAGCAAAAAAAAAAAAGTGGGTAAAAAAATAATACATTTTCTTTTAGTAGAAAAAATAATTTTTTTTTACCTAGTCAAAAAAATTTAGGTAATTATATAATATTAGATAAATGAAATAAGATAAATGTGACAGTTTGACATAAATATAAAATACTAGAAGGCAGCTTGATACACATATTAAAGATGAAGGGGGTATTTTGACACAAATACAAAGTTTAAAGGGTATTTTAACACAAAAACAAAGTTCATGAGATATTTTACATTAAAAATAATGGAAAAACTAACAGTAATTAATTGAGGGGGTAAATTGATCCAAATATTAAAATTTACGGGGTTATATAGATAAATTTTATAATTCATGAGACTAATTGACATTTATGATAAAATTCATAAGAAATTTATGACATTTTCTCACTAATATTAAAAAAAAAAAACACAAACTAATTTACACGAAGAACAATTAAAGGGAAAAAAAAAAAAGACAAAGAATAACTTTTAATTTCACAAATCAACTAATTTTAGAAAACCAAATTTCAATTTAAAAAAACCAAGATTTTGGCGTGTATTATCCGATGTGACTCACGATGGTGGGTCTCGGTCTCACCACTGTATTCTCCGGTGGGTTCTGATATCCACTGGGTGGGTTTCGCCACCGACCACTTGCAGCTGGTTGCCATGTCCATAGAATTCCCCAAAAGTGAAAACAGTTCAAGATACGACAAAAGTACGCTAAACAACACCATGTACTGCCGAGACTGTCGAATCCTGTGTTTTGTCGTAGTTACCTTCCCATGTACATGCATCCATTACTTCACACCTGTCCAGTACACTAGAAGGCAATACTATAATAATTCATAGTATCAAAAATACCCCTCACTTCAATGTTATATTACCGATTTTGTTCCTGGATATTTGCGTGGCAATACTTGACTTGCTTGTTCCACCGAGTAAGAAATGTGAGCGTCGTAGGAGATTAAAAGGCAGTTTCTTGCCAAACAGCGGTGGCCAGTGGATTGACAAGAAGACGTACGTCGACGCTCTACTAGAGAACGACTTTTTGCTTAAATTAAGTTTTAAAAAAGGTGGAAATTAAAGTTTTACTTATTTAATAAAATAATTAAAACAAAAAATTATTAAATTGAATTTTAACTCTGCTCGGATTACATCTGTGGGTTGGAAAGATAAGAAAGAATTTCAAACTCAAAATTTAAGCCCGATTGTTTTGAGTTTAAATTTAAAATTTTCATATTAATTTTTATTTTTTTATTTTTTTTTTTAAAAATTTTTTTGTTTTTTTCTGAAAATTTTTTGTCTTTCTTAAAAATCCATAAAAATTTTTAACTCAAACTTAAAATTTTCAACTCAAACTCATTCATCAAACGGACCCAAGAAATTTCATTTACTTTAATTAATAAATGAGAATAACAAGTTTTATATTAGAAAAATATTGGGATTTATAATTAAATAATATTTTTTAACAAGAAATTTTTTTTAATAAATATTTGAAATTTTTAAAAATTAATTAAAAGATCATTTTTCTTAAAATGATTAAACAATTTTCTTAAATGGTCAATCACTAATTGAGCATATAATAATCAATCATTAAATTTTATAGTCAATCATCAATTTTTATAGTAAATCATTGATTGACAAAATCTGAAAAATGACAATAAGTTATTTTCCTAAATAAAAAAAGTTATATTATCTATTAGATTAGGTCATTAGGTGATTAAAAAATACCACCCAACCTAATTTTTTAAAAATATTTAAATTAAGGGTTTGTTTAATTCTTCATTTCATTTCCAATTAAACTGTACTTTTTTTATTAAATTTTTATCTTTTTCTGAAAAGTCAAAAAAATTAAAACTAGTTTTTGAAAAGTTAACTTAGGGTTTGTTTGGTGGAGTAGTTTGAGTTAGGATTTTTAAGTTTTAATAGTAAGTTTATTTGAATTTTCAGAGAAGATAAACAACTTTTTGGGAAAAAGACAAAAACTTTTTGAGAAAAAAAGAAAAAAAGTTTAAGTTAGATAGTTTGAACCATTATGCCAAACTCCCTCTAAGTCCAACTTAAAAATTTCAACTTAATTCGGCAATCCAAAGGTAAGCAAGCCAAACTTTAATGGTCTTCTATTATGTATCGTCATATTATATTTAAGATAAATACTTATAATTTCATAAATAAGATCATTAAAGTTAATCAAATGAATTTAAGATAAATACTTTTAAACTCAATTCCGCGATCCGAAGGTAAGCAAGCTAAACTTTAATGGTCTTTCTATTATGTATCATCATATTATATTTAAGATAAATACTTATAATTTCATAAATAAGATCTTTAAAATTAATCAAATGAATTTAAGATAAATACTTATCATTTCGTAAATCAGATTGTTCAAGTTAATCAAATGATTACAAAATCTTGTTCTATCAAGACCACAAAACAACATGGTCTAGTAGAAAGTTTTATTATAAGAGAACTATTTTTTTAAAATGCGTACTTATGAATGTAAAATTAAGTTATAACAAAATATATGTATGCAAAATGAATATTCGAAAACACAAATTTAAATTTAAATAAAATATTTTTATAATAGGGAAATATTTTTTTAAAATATTGGTAGAAATTATTATTTTAATTAGTATATTAACTTTTTAACTATTTGAATTATAAATCAGAATAATTTTATGACATATTATCATAAATTTTAATATAAGTATTGTATATTTTATTAAAAACTTCGTTTATCATTAAAGTTTAATTTTAATTAAATTATATTTTTTATATCAGTTTTATTTTTTAAAAAAAATAAAAAAAATTTATAATTAATTTTTAAAAAATTAATTAATTTTAATTTAAAATTTTTATTTTTAACCTGAGAATCAAACACAAATAAAAAGTTAATCTAACGTAGTTTGAAAAAAATAGTCTTTTTTTTTTAATACGAATGCATAAAATTCTCAAAACTACTTTAAATTTAGCAATTAAATTCTGGAGAGAGAAGTTCGAAAAATCTAGAGAGGGAGAGAGAGAGAGATAAAAAAAATAAAAAACCTCTACGATCACAAACACATAACGAAAACAAAAAGCAAACTGGCGCACGCTTTCTGATTGGCAGATTCCTTCTTAGCCATCGCTCTCTCTCTCTCCTCTCTCTCTCTCTCAAAAGTCCCTTTTTTGCTTCATTTCACCAGGTACTCTTTCGTTTCCTCTCTCTCTCTGTCTCAGAATTCAGCTACGCAATCCCTCGATTTTCCCATCGATTTGCTTAAACCAAACGCTCTGTATTGAATACTAATCCAGGTTTTTTGGGCTTTATTGATTCAATATAAGTATCTATATATATATATAATTTTATCTGTGTGTGTGTATGTTTAGTTATCATGGATATTGGCATATAGCTCTAATTGGTTCGTTTTGAGGTCTTTTGTATGATCACGTAATTTGACTTGAACGATTGCTTATTTTTGAGTTGTTTGAGCTTTATTTATTTATTTTTTTATGATCAGAATTTATTGTTTTTTACTGAAATTTTTAAGATTTCTTTTTTGGATTATTTTTGTATTATGATTCTGGAGGTTGCTTTCGTTATGCATGAGTATGTATTATCATGATTTGTTTGTTTGTTTTCTGTGAAAATAACTAATGAAGTTTAATAGATTTTTTCGACTTTTCAGATATTGTCCTTTTACTTTGTAGCTCTATTTTTGCAGGTTAAGCAAAGCATTTTTTTTTTTTTTTGGGGGTGAAGTTATCTATAAATAATGGAATGAGTAACAAGTTATCTTGTTGGATTTGAAGGTCTTTGGTATGGAATTTTTATTGATTTTCTTTTAGTAGGAAAGGAGCTGTATTATCTTTATAGTTTTGATTTCTGACCCATTTGTAAAGCAAAGAGTACGAAGGACTTTGCGTTGTACTCCAGGGAGTTTAAGGTGTGTTTACTTCGCATGAAAGGGAAAGGGGAGAATTGGAATGTTTCCTTTTTGCATTTAATATGTGTTTATTTGCAAAATTATGATTAGTAGTTTGGTGGGCTTATATGTTGTATGATGAAATGGAATGCCAATCCTTGACGAGTTATCACTTAACCAATGATTCATTAGTTACGCAGAAGGATAATTTAGTTGTTACATAAATAACTTTAGTAAACACTGGAACGGAAAATGGATTGTTTCCCATTTCACTCTCTAATAGTAAACATATAGTAGAAAGGGAATCAATTATTCTTTTACTTTTCTTTCTAAATTCATTATCTTTCCCGTTACATTCCATTACGGTTTGATAAACCCAACCTTAGTGTATTGTGGATTTGAATTTGAAATGAATTTTTGGAATTTTTGTTTATCATGTTGGGACGACTTTTTCTTTTCGTTAATGTACTCCGGTGTCCTGCATATTTTATTTTTCTTGAATATGGGTTCTTTTGGGATGACCTTTATACTAATTTTTTGATGTTGTGCTGTAGGAAAAATGATTAAGCTATTCAAAGTGAAGGAAAGGCAGAGAGAGATTGCAGAAAGTGCCAACGGAAAGCCACCTGTCAAGAAGCAAACTGCTGGAGAATTGCGTCTTCACAGGGGTATGTCAAGTCTTTAATGTTGCTGGATTTTGATTTTCACTTCCAAATGAATGTGAAAACTGAAAATAGTTGCCATGCATGCTTCAGTTGATGTTTGGCCAGCTGTCTTGAGATGTGGACAAGACTGGGCAGCAAACATGGATTGACATTAGTTTTTCTCATTTCTACTATTTGTATGGACAGCCAACAGGTTATTTAGGAGACATGAGTGTGTTAATGTTTTGAATCCGGCATAAGGAGCCTTAGATTTTCTCTGCATTGTTATAAACAGAGGAAAAACATGGAGAAAACTCATATCAGCTTCTTTTCGGTGATTGATTTAATTGTACCATTCAACGATTATGTGACGTAAAAGTTAGTTAATTGCTATAGTCTCAATTTTGAAAATGGCTATTGCGGAGAATTCACTTGACCCCTGTAACATTGCCCTTTTTTCTTAATCTCTATTTTGAAAATGGCTATTGCCGTCATTATTATTAACATATACACTAGTTTGTATGCTATATTTTCAGCTTAATATTAAAGGTGTTTTAATGTGGTGCAATGTTGTAATTTTTCGGTTTTCAAGTGCAAATGTGAGGACTGATCTTAAGAGCAGCCTTCTCCAGATAAGTGCTGAAGTAGCCTTTTGTCTATGCTAGGGCAGATTATATATATACACACGTATAAACAAAAGCTCTTGCTCATATCATATACATTTTACTTGCTACCAAAATTTCAGAGCCTAAGTTTCAATAAAATTGTAAACTTATTTCTCAACCTTTTACTTCTTGTAGATATCAGCGAGTTGAACCTTCCCAAAACATGTACCATAGCATTCCCCAATGGCAAGGACGATTTGATGAACTTTGAGGTTACAATCCGGCCCGATGACGGATATTATGCGTGAGTAATATTTTCCTCAAGCCTTTTTTCTATTTAACATGAGTATCTAGTACTATGGGAAGTGTGATCCTCTTTTATCCCATGTTAGAAGATCCTGCCTGTAAACCGCTCACCTAAGCTTGGGTTTGTATACAATCACTAGAGACTACTAAGTACCCAATCTCGGACTGTAAGGGGTAATTCTGGTTAGCAAACTACGTTTTGAATCAGAAGGAAAAATTCGGTCATACTATTAGTGATGTTTACTTCACATGAATGGGAAAGCGAGGGAAATGGAAATGGAGGATTCCCGTTCTACCTATTCATCTGTTTAGTTACAAAATCAAGAATGGTAATTTAGTGCAACCCACATGGTATGGAGATGAAGAAAGCAAATGCCAATTCTAAGTTAATCTTGTTGCTCAAAAGTTATGTCTTCTTAGTATTGTTGTTGTTTAGAGTCAGTTCGGTGATGCCAGAACAATCCATGCACTAACAATGGCATAACTAAAATAAAATAGCATGGCTTGAAAGGCTAATTCTTTGCATATCTTTTGCTGTTTGAGTGAGCATTAAATATTTACTTCCCTAAGTTCTGCTCTTGGTTGCTTTGGACTTATTGATTTCTCAATGTGTACTACCCGTGTACACAGGTGGCATTGCCTTGGCGCTTTCTGATTTTAAGTAGAGAACGGTTATCTCTTACTGCATGAAATCAAGAGTTGTCTCCTGAGATCTTCATGCTTGGGTTTGAGATATTCAGATGACTCCATAATCCAAAGAGCCAAAACAATAGCTGTTATTGTGTAGTCAGTTAATCTAGAATCCTGCTCTTCCTAATCTTTTGACTGCTAGATCTTTACTTTCTCTCATGCTCTTTTATTTATAGCAATGGCTGGTTTAGATTATGAGATTCTAGCATGAATCTGGTGCTTCCACCCCATTCTTTTCATTTGGTTGGGTGTGGGAGTTTCGTCGTTTCAAGTGCTTAAATTGGTTGTTTTGCTGCAGGGGCGGTTCGTTTTTGTTCTCCTTCCAAGTTCCTTCTGTCTACCCTCACGAGGCACCAAAGGTCAAGTGTAAGACAAAGGTAAGTAAACGCCCAAAAAAAAAAAAACATGCTTCTTTTGTTCACAGCATTGCTCGTTGTATGCAGTAGTAGTTTAGTAGTAATCTCATTTCTAACTTGCAGGTGTACCATCCTAATATTGATTTGGAAGGAAATGTCTGTCTCAACATTCTAAGAGAAGACTGGAAACCTGTTTTGAACGTAAACACCATAATATACGGACTGTTTCATCTGTTTACGGTATTGATCACTCTTTTGCAAGCGGATCCTTTGTCCTGTCTACTCATCATGTGTCCATATCCATCACAACTTGTTTCCTTGTTTGCAGCAACCCAATCATGAAGATCCCCTCAATCATGATGCAGCTGCAGTTTTAAGAGATAACCTAAGTTGTTCGAAACCAACGTGAGGAGGGCAATGGCTGGCGGATATGTGGGGCAGAACTCTTTCACGCGCTGCATGCATTAGTGTTATTTGTTTAAGCACCACATCCATCAGTTGAAGGTTCACGCCTGTACATTTTGGTCACCACGCTTCTTTCCAGTGTGGCTGCAAGGCTTTGGTACTTTGTAATCAGGTAAGGCCAGCCGACCAGCTGTAAGGCCCATCTACATGCTCATACGACTTGGTGACATGCGTGTGGTATGGGCAGGGACTTCATATCTTTTTGTTGTTTAATGTCAATCATTGGATGCTGCTGGACTATGAACTTAGTAATGTTACCTTGTGAACTTGTTTCTTTTACCATTCCGAGGGAAGAATGTATTTCTTGTCACCATGTCTATAGGGTCAATTGCGTCTGTTTTATAAACTGTATGTTCTCCTGACAATCATTTTGCAGTGAAATATTATCCTAAAACGTTTGTTAGCATCAAAAGCCAACTAGGGAAAAATATTTCATGATCAAAAGCCATGAAAAATATCGCTCTTATCTTGTGCTTGAGCATGAAACAGGAGATACGGATTGCATGAAAGCATTTGGCTGAGCCTAAGACCATTCGGTCTCGTGGCACCCGAGTGTTTGGTTGGGCTAAAGCTCTGGGAGGAGGTTAGAGGTTTGATTCTGCCTCATATATTGAAAAAAAGCAGCACGAGTCTTTCAAGTTTAGCGACTTTTTTAACGGGAAAAGTAATTAGGTGCAGTGTTTAAGGTAACCCAATCTTGTGGCTTAGAATGTCATGTGATAATTCAATTCCACATGTTACATGTCGGAGAAGTCCTTTCTGAAATACCGTAAATTATTCAATCTTTTTCGTTTATTTGTTGGTTATGTGAACAAGCCCGCGAAAACTTTTGGGGGGGTGGGGGGTGGAACCAAAATGTGAAGTACAGATCTAAATTAATTTATGTAAAAGTGAAACAATGTTACAATTAAACTGAAAAATGTTTCATACCATATACATACTGATATTTTGAGCAAACCATTAAATCCAAATGAATAAAAAATGAATGAGAAGACGTAATTATACTCCTGTCTTCAACAAAAAATTTTGAAAACGCAAGAACTCTTTCCTAACCTATCTAAAATCTATCGATATTGAAGAAGACTCGAGAAACAGAGCGATAGTTGTGGAAGGAGATATATATATATATATATATATATATATATTATATTATATATTTAGATGCACAAGAATGTGGATGTCCCTGACCATGTTTACTTGCTACGGGATCGTGAAAACCTTTTGACTAGAGCAGCCATGTATTTGCCTTGATGCTCGGCAAGAGCCAGCTCAGTTTCACTTGGCTCCCTTGTGCCGTCGCCAGAGAAGACTCCAGCACCGTAAGGAGAGCCGCCTCTAATGGAGTCCATTTTGAACATTCCAGCACCAAAGGTGTAGCCAATAGGAACATAGATCATGCCGTGGTGTGCCAACTGAGTGATTGCTGTCAAACTGAAGCAAACGTATACCGCCATTATTCTTGGGGTGAAAGATTCACTACACACAATTCTTCTTAAAAAAAAAAAAAAAAAATTTTAATAAACTAGCTGTTTTATGCAAAAATGCTATGGGACTCCCCATGAGAGACAATGGATCTCACAGAGGTGGTTCTCAATGTTGAGAACCGATTTGTATCTCTTTGTGGGCTGAATAGAATTGCATTGACAGTCACAACTGTTCATACGCCACCATTGAGCTTGATAGGTGCGGGTGTGGGTGCGGGTGCGGGTCATGGTGTCCCGCACCCATCAAAGGTGGAAAGCAGGTCTCATCAACTGTCTTAATAAAGCTAATTATTTATGTATACCATACCCTACTCACCAAACAGAAGAAACTCTAATTTGGAATCTTAAGTTGAAGTACAGACTGGATTGGCCAAAAGGATGATAGAATTATTGTGATTCAAGTTTATATTCTTGTTTTGTCGGAGAAACCCTTTAAAAGAGGAAATTCTCTTTTGTCAAAAGCCTCACAAAAAGTGGTAACTTTGTTAACTTTTGTAGTTTATTCATTTCTCCACCTACTAATGTGAGATTATCAAATATTGGGACATATTGGGACACATAAAATCTTGATATTTTCTTTTAAAAACTACCTCTTTATTCTTTTTTTTTTTTTCCTTTTTTAATTTACTATTTAGTCCTTTGAATTCTAATAATTCTATTATGTACTTAAAGGTTGTTTTTTAATATTGACACAAGCAAAAAATGACACACAATCTTACAAAGCAGTTCGACATAAGGGTCTTCAAGAGGAGGAAAATAATGGACATATAAGTTGATCTCACTAAGTTATAACTTTTAGACAATCGCTGACTCAAAAAGAATTTGTAACTCTTAAAAGTCACTTAGAGTCCTCACTTCCTACCGATATGAACTTAAAGTCATTTTAAATCATAAAGTATCCTCTTAGACTTAAAAGAAAATATTGATTTAAAAAATGTTAATAAAATAAGAAAGTTCTTCTTCCGTAATTTTTTACCCTTAAATATATTTTAAGGCTGAAAGATTAAAGAACATAAAACTCATTGTGTTTCTCACAAACAGCCTTAAGACTTTTTTTTTTTTTTTTTTTTTTGCTAATGAGATTAGCTAAATATAGAAGCCCTAATCTTATGTACTACAAACTCAGGGAATAATAGCATTTTTTTGCTAATTAAAATCAGTATTGGATAATTTTATTTTTGACTCCATAATTATAAGTCGAATCTATTTAGTACCCAAACTTTAGAAGGGAACAAATTTTTGAATTATTTATTGAACTTTTAATAGTCATTCTCTTTAAAAACGTTTAAAAACTCGACTGTAATTACCACAAAAAGATCATATGCATTTTAGTTAAGATTAATTTTGTCATATTATATTATAGAGCACAAAATTTATGAAAATTTAAACAACTTTCAAATTGAAATCTAAAACATAAAAATGACAAAATTAACCACAACCAAGGTAATTACAATCAAATTTGTAACAATATTTTAAAAAGATTGACTATTATAGGATAAATTAATAGTTCGACACTGATTTTAAGATGTTTTAAATATTGAGCACTGCGTATTTATTAATGAGTAATCCAATTTGTGAAAAAATAATTAAATTTCTAATTTAAATCTCATCGTTTACTTTTGTATATGAGAATTAAATATCCCACTTAAAAATAGAGAATTAATTTCCTTGATAAGGAGAAACTTATCTCCCACCTACTGTATAGGAAGTAACTAACTCTATATCAAATATATTCTTATTTTTATTTAATTTTTTTATTAAAGGTTAATTTCATAACTACAGTAATAATATTCTCAAGATTTTTAATTCCATAAAAAGTAAACAATATAATAGAAATTTAATTTTTCAATTAAATAAATTTCTTGATAAATAATAAACACTTTGATCTAATTCCAAAATTTATTCTATATAATTTAATTTCTTTTTTTTTATAGAATTAATTTTTTATTTTTAGAATTTATATACGTAAAAGTGAAATTATTTTATTAATTCAGTCATAAAATATTAAATCAATCCATTTAAAATCACCTTAAAACCAAAATAAAAAAGAAGAACGTGGCAGTCAAGTAAAAGAGATCAGAACTTACGCCGTGGTCTCCTGACCACCGCCCTGAGTGCCAGTGCTGACGAAGAATCCGGCGGGGACGCCGGCGAGCCTCTGTAGCCGCCAGAGCTCTGCGGTGGAATCAAAGAACGCCTTCATCTGCGCTGCCATGGCCCCATACCTTGTCGGGAAGCCGAAGAGCAGCCCGTCGGCGTCCGCCAGCTCCTCCGCCGCCGCCGAGATCTCGGCCACGTCGCCGTCACTGCGCGGCGGCGGGACCCTCATCTGCGCCAAGACCTCCTCGGAAAGCGTCTCGGGGACTCTGTAGAGAAGCCCCTCCACGCCATCGATGGAGTCCACACCCTTCTTCACCCTCCTCGCCAGGATCTCCACGTGGCCGTACATGGAGTAGAACACGATCAAGATCTTCAGCTTCCTCGGCTGTTGTTGTTGTCGTTCTTCAACTGGGTCCGTCGTTTCTGGGTCTCGGAGATCTTGATGATCGGGAACGCCTAATGGCGGCCTCGTTTTGCTCGGGACACATCCTCCTCCTTTGCCCATTAATGGATTCTGATAAGGGTTTTTTTTTTTTATGTTCTTTTTTTTTCTCTTCTGGTTATTGGAGTTTTGACTTTAGTCTTGGGATCTGTCTGCCTGAGCATCAATCATGGTTGGCATGTTTAAAAGATTGTATACATATTTATATGTGTGTGTGTGGAAACGACCTTATGTCAGTGGTTGACTGCTTAACTGTTGACCAAAAGAGGAGAGAGAAATAGAGAGTTTTAGTGCGAGAGAGGCCATTTGAGAGTCCCGAGTGTTAAAACCATGGC
This sequence comes from Ficus hispida, assembly GCA_025413025.1. Classification (NCBI taxonomy): domain Eukaryota; kingdom Viridiplantae; phylum Streptophyta; class Magnoliopsida; order Rosales; family Moraceae; genus Ficus; species Ficus hispida. The sequence continues at coordinate 11,678,626 of CM046370.1, forward strand.
AATAAATAATGAAAATTGTGAAAAATATGTGGCCGTTTGGGATAATTGGAAACGAAGTTTTGAAAATATTTTAATTGAAATTTGAAAAAGTTTACGGACAGTAAAATACCGTCCGGAAACATCCCAAACACCCTCCTAAGAATCAGTATAATGTTTAGAAGATTCACTGTTAAGAGGAGACGAAACAACGAGAAAATGAAGACAGGAACTTTGTAGTGGTTTTTTAAAAAAATGTGAAAATGCGTTCCTCTACATTTCCCTGTTACAAACTCAGCAATCCCTCACTCCCTTTGGGTGTGTCAAGTCTCAACCTTGATGCTGCTTTCAGGGGCAGCGCTGCTATGGCAGTGGTGGCGAGAGATGGTGGGCGGTCTACTCAGGCGAGCATTGTCTTTTAATGTGATGCAAAGGTCGTTATAGGCTCGTTGGGGTCAACAAGAATGTAGCTTATTGGTCGTTGGGAGTGTATTTTGGAGGACGTTTTGGAGGCCTCTTAGACATTTCCAGTCGTGCTCATTTTCATGGACTAGGAGGATCGGCAATGTCATCACTCATCAGGTATGTCGTCGGGTTCTAGTATCTCCCTTTCGCTCTGTTGGGGTACCATTGGCTCTCTCAAATAGCCATTTTGTTGAATGTTTGTAGCTTTTCTGCTTTGATTTTGTGGTCTGCTGACTTTTGTCTTGATCTCCCTTTTCTCGGGATTTCTATAAGTCAGTTTTGACCAAAAAAAAGTGTAAGATCTAGCAACTCTGGAGATTTTTCCTCTTCTTTTCTTTGCTTGCAGTTTGGATCTTTTGTTCTTTTTGGTTTTTACGGTATGTTTTCTTCACAGCAAAAGACGGAACAATCAATAACCTCAAAAGATTCACATTCCAATCTTAGAGAGAAAACAAACAACCTTCACAAACCTCTTAGCACGGATGAGAAAGTTCAATGCTTTTTACACAGTCAAAACAACAGCATATGTTTTTTTTTTTTTTCATCCTAGAGATTCGTGGGATACGAAAGCAACATTCCCCAACGGCTAAAACGCTGTGGAAAAACGGGGTCTGGTGCTCTTTCGTCTAGGAAACTGATGATGATGGGATAAGCAAGGTTCTCACTCCTCACCCTTCCTTCAAGGAGCGATTTCTAGACCTTTTCAGCTCCCATGGTGGTAAGCAGCCCTTATAGTGGGAATGTAGAAACAAGGATGACATTGATACTTCTTTCTGGTTCATTGAGATCGATGAGAAGCAACTGAATGCAGTTCGTAGCCTCTTCTTCTCGTTATCGTATCCTTGGGAATTGGGGTCGTGTCGCACCGTGGAAGCCTTGAGAGCCTCCGGAAGTATGCAGTTGCAGAAGGAACCTAAAAGGAATACAAGAATATGAACGAAGAATGAGTGACTTTAGCATAAAGATTACCAAATATGCTTTTTGTCGAATAAAATAGCAAACAGATTAACGGGAGATGGAATTGTTATTCACGAGTGACTCTTGATGGATGTTAAAGAGGATATACACTCTTGATGGATGTTAAAGAGGATATACAACGAACGAAATTTAGCATAAAACTAAACCATAAACTTTTTGAGTCCTGACCGTTGATCACAGTCAAAAATAGCATTTGGAGCTGAAAATCCTGGACTCAAAAGATGAACAGATCCAAGCAAAGACAAACCAACAAAGGATGTCGAAGAGAGACAAATGTCACTTACCTATTCTTGCAAGTCGATTTACCCATTTGGGTACTCGTTTTCCCGTCAGCTTGTGACAGATATCCGCACAGAAATGGTTACAGTTCTTGACAATCAAGTGATATGTGTCACCATTGTAGTTTGCAGATTGGCGTTCCATAAACTCCCTAACCTGGAAAGGATCCAGGCATGTTGTGCCCACGAAAATGGACTTCCTAAACTTGAATCCAGGACATTGTCGAGGGTCAACTTCAAAGACACCACTTGTTGGGTAGTCATGGGCTCCGAAGGCATATTCCACACCGTGAACTGTAAGCATACAAAGGATTATAAAAAGTCATTTGCTAAAGAGACATCAATTCATGGATACATAGCATGTTTTACGAGCTTTGACACTAACACCATCATTTGAAGTCCAGGAGACGAGGCAAACGAACAATGGTGTAGTGCTAATATATACAATCCCAGAGAAATGGTTACTCTTATAACGCACTTAATTTGCCATTCGTCATCAAGAAATATGTTCAGAAAAGATTTACAAGCCAAACCTTCAACCCCAGAATGAAAGATACCAATGCCTGCCCAGTAGACATAGCCATTTATAGGTGTCAAGTCATACACATTTAGATAGACAGGTGCATTCCCGGGACCATAGCCTGCCGACTTTACTTTCGGAAACATGCAAAAATGGGCAGCCGTTTTGCTTCTCAGACAAAGAGGCACGATAGAGTGCCAGCCATTCTTCGGTCCTGATTTCATGCTGAAGGCGAAACCAGGAATCAACAAGTGCCTAGTTCCAACCTGCTAATATGACAGAAAATAAGAAACTGGCATGAGAAACATTTCGTACAATAGTTCAAACAAGAAGCAAAAAGATTTTGGTCTTATAGCTCTGTTAGGAAGTCAAGTGATCTCTCTGTTTATCACTTCTATCTCATGTCATGTAATATTTGGACACAAAAAATAGTTTTTCTGCCATTCCCTAGAAGTTGTATTTGACATACCACGATAGCACATGATTTTGGGACATAGAACAGTCCTCCCATGATTTTAAACCTCTTCGAGAAGCTTAAGTATGCACAAAATCGACAATATTTAAAACGGTGGAAATGATTTTTCTTCAACATGATTAAGATTTATGACCAGTGAACCATCAACATTTATATGAAAATTTTTCTTTTTTCCTATTAACTCGAGTACAATGCAACACTGGCCATACGTAAAGTTCATAATGAATTGCAAACTCGCAGTCGGAAAACTTTAACATTCCGTGCATCTTATCTAGCAATGAAAAACCTTATATTATCGCATTTCACTCACTAGATGTTTCCCAACACTCGTAAACCTCTGTTTTTGACAAAGCAGACTTTCTCATTGAAACTAGACGGTATTCTGATATTTACATTTGCTACCATTTACAGAACTGAATTCAATAAAAATCAATAAGTCAAGTGCCAAGATCAACACCCAAACCAGTGACATATCTATAGAAGATCATAAATTTCAATAATAATCTTTGTAGACAAAGAAGTCTGCATGGGATCACATCTATAATAAACATTTTACTAGCCCGGAGGTAATGCATCCCTGGTTAGCATATGGATCCCTCATCAAGTGGATTGCCATTATAACCCGCTCACCATGGCAAGACTGATCCAAATCTAAGACTTTATCGAGTTAAACGAGCAGCCTTACCACCCCACAAAACGACTGGCGGTAAGCAATTTGGCCTCTTGTTATACACTTGCATTCCACTATACCAATTCCATTTTAAAAATCACAAGGAATCACCAGTCAACCATTGCGATTAGGCCGTCTTTAACTTAAATCCCGGATAAATTATTGGTGGTAACCTATGAATCAGATTTGGACAATTTCATATCTCACCAATTAGGCCCCGAGATGCCTATATTTTCAAGTATTCTATTTTTAACACATCCTAAAACAGTAGTAAAAGGAAGAAAAGAACAAATGCACTCCTTATAGTAGTAGGAAAGAGAAGTAAAATGACGGTTAAAGTATGAAATCCACTAAGTGGGTAAGCTACATTTGCATAATAAAAAGAAATCAAAATCTAGTCTACTAAAAAAAAAAAAAAAAAAAAAAAAAGGCTGCTGAAAACCATTATGAAATAGTTATAAATCTTTTAGAAGCAAGATATCAGATTTAACATATAACCCAACAAAAAAAAAAGTAAGAAAAAGAAAGAAAAAGCTAAATGAGTTCTTTGCTGAGCCAAAAACAAATCTAGAAAACCCCAAAACTAGAGAAACTAATCCGAGCCCATTAGAGAAAAATGAAAAAGCTTTGAGACCCGCTGACCTTTCCGGGAAAAATTGGCAAATGATACCCATCAGAGAATGAAGAAAATGCATTGACCCAGATGCAAAGTAGCCATTTTCAGACACAGAGAGAGCTTGAAAATGGAGTCTTTTTTGCGGTTTTATTAAGGGGTGGCAGAGCCAGAAACCCACACGTTGGTTTTGGTTGTCTTGTTTTTCTGACAAAAATGAAAGCTGGCGAAGAACAGAACAGAAGAGAAGTTACTGTCCTTTTTTCAAGCCCAATGAAGAAGAAAGAGAGAGAGAATAAAAATGGCAGAAAAAAGAAATAATAAAAAATTCTGGAATTTTAGATAAAGCGAAAGCATGGGAAAGAAATCCTGTCTCTTGTTGTGACTCTTTTGACTGCCCTTTCCTTTTTATTTTCTTTTAAAGATTTTTGTAAATATTCCTACCTTTTTAGCACATATCTGTCACAAGGTTTGGTTGCAATTTATTCTTCTTAAGTAATGCAATAATGTTTGCTATTTATTTCTTGAAAAAAAATAAAAAATACACACACACACACTCATTTATGGGGTTCTTTCTTTACATCTTATTGGCGATAATTAGTAGAGAAAAATTGACACTTTGGAAAAAGGCATGAGAAAATTGTACGGTTTATTGATATCTTTCTCTAAATTTTTTTTATTTTAGTTATTAAATTAATTTTTTAACATTCTGATTAGTTATTAATTATTAGTTAATTATTGACTGAGCTACGTAAAACAGAGTAGGGGAGGCCACTCTTACTAATTTTTTTTTGTAATTCTAAATGAGCACTACAAATTCATTATTCTTTTCTGTTTTGCCCTACTGACATGAAATATTTACATATAGACCCTACTGAACTCTGCATTTTTATTTTTATTTCTCTAACATAAAAACTAAATTGATATGAGTCCCTATTAAAGTAAAATGTTGATTTCATCCCCAATAACATACGATATAAAACTACTATCATATATGAAATAGATTATTAAAAAATTAATCTACCAGTTCAAATTGTTTTTTTTAATTGTTATTTTATCTTGTATCTTGTGGGTTTTCAAAACTTTGCAATTATTACAAGAGTAGGGGCTCTACCATATGTGTCTGATAAACTTAAAGTAAAGTTTTATCACGGAATCTAGAGAATTGTGAGAATGCTTCTGAAATCCACATTTCTTTCTAAAAACTAAAAACTAAAAACTAAAAACTTAAAAAAAAAAAAAGAAAAAAAAAAGTTCTCGAAATCCAAATAGAGGATTGCCATGTTGGCATAAGATGCCACCACCTACAAATATCTTTTGTTTTATTTCTTTCAGAGATTTGGACACAACATATTTAACAATGTGTGTTTTTATTTGTTTTGTCTCTTCCAACAAATACTAATTGTTTGTTTGTGGCTTAAAAAAATAACAAAAATACAAAACCAACTATAAAATACTAGTTGTTTGTTCATTGGATGACGTGTGCTTGGATTTTGTGTAGTTAGGATGAAGTTTGACTAATTAATTATTGCTTATCAAATCAATAATTGCTACTAGTAATGAGAGTGACACTTTAGCTCAAAAATAAAATAAAAAATAAAAACGAAATTGACATTTGAATTTTGCACACAGTCACACGATGGCATAAAACTTTTAATTTAATTTAATTTATTTATTTTGGTTAAAAACTCAAAACGGCATGAATAAAAAAAAAGTGTGGCAGCTTCTATTAAAAAAAAAATTCATCTTATTTAAATTTATTTATATAAAATTATGAATTTTTAAAATTTAAATTATAAAATTATGTAAATAATAAAATTATAAAAAAAATTAAAATATAATTATAAGATTTGAATTATAATACAAAATAAATCCTTAGACAAAAATCAACCCTTCTGTTGATGCAGTCCTCATATTTAAATATACATATAAAATATTTACTAAAAGACAATCACATCAATTGATTTATAATATTTCCTCTAAATGATTTGCCTCTCTTTTTGGCTGGATATTCTTTGTCTGGAAAATAATAGGTTTATTCTCAAAAAAAAAAAATATATATATATATATATAAATTTACTCTATACTTTTTCCGTATAAATTATAAGCAATATGAATAGGTTTCTAAAAAGTAATATTACGAAACGAAACGAAGAGGTAAGTTGGGATGCGGTGGTCAATTGTATAAAGAATGGTTAAAATTTTATCCGCTGAATATATAAAATGTATTAAAAAAACTTAATTTTTTTATCCTTATTACAATTTAATCCTTTTTTTAAATTATGGCAAATTCATTAAAAAAGGACATCCATATCTTATTAATCTTAATTTTCACAATTATGAATCCTAAAATTTTCTCAACCAAATTATCTCCCAAAACATATTTTTGAAAAATTAAATGGGGTATATATCAATTTGATTGGTGCAAATATATGCACTCACTTTTATATTAACATATATAATTAACTTATGGTATTCTGTCAATTCATGATCAAAATTTTTTTTTTATTTTTTGAAATGATGTAAAAAATAAAAATAAATAAATAAAAAAGCAATGAAAACTTATCAAATAACTTAATCTAATGCCATTTTAATATCATGTGCCACAGCAAGACCATGTGCCCTCACATGCTTGTTATTACATAATACTTTGTTTAATCTTTTCATGGAAATTTCCCAGAACATAGCTTATTCTCTAGTCTCTGCATATACTTTGATACTTTTGACATGACTTGATATGAACAAAATTAAATCATATTTTAGAAGGAGTATGTTGTTGTAAATATAATCTAATTGTACACAAATTTTTATTCTACTACTTTTAAGTTTATTAAAAAATTTTTTTTGAAGTATTGTCTTGCTACTTATTAACCTCATTCATTAATCCATACACATATATATAAATATAATATATGATCAAATATCAAGGGAAAAGGGAAAGTATTTAAATGTCATAAAGATATTAAAGATCACCACAGCACCACAGAAACACATTAGATATATCCGTACTTTATTCTTCTAGCCATAATTTGAAATGGTTTTGAGCTAGCCAATAATGTATTTTATATGTGTAAGCTTATTCTCTCCATGACTGTGTACATAAATATGTAAATTTATTTTTTTATATAAATTAAATTAAGAAAAAAGATAGTTCCTTTTTTCTAAGTGTTGAAAATAATATTCACATCTCAAAACCCAAAAAAAAAAAAAAAAAAAAAAAAGCCCAAAAAAAAAAAAACAAAATGAAGAAGAAGAAGAAGAAGAAAAACAGCTGCACTTGTTCACCAGAAAAAAGGACCCCAAAAAAAAATGTGAGGATATTATGTTGTGTTTTTATGTCGATCAAATATACAGTTATATTGATCAATCAATATACAGTTATATTTGATCAAATCAAATATAACTGTGATAGAAATTTAAAAAATTAAAAAATTAACTGTGATAGAACCTTTTGACCCTCCCCATAATTGATACTTTCTTTATTTACCTGCTCAATTATTGCCAACTTTTTGATGTTTTCCTCTTTTTCTTTTTCTTTTCTAGATTTAACTATGTATAATAGAAAATTCTTAAAAAAAAAAAAAAAAACTTTCCAGTAATGTATTTATCTTGAATAATTTACATGCAGTCCTTGAATTATTAATATTTTATTACTTTAATTCCTAAGTTTTTAATTTTGATAAATTAATACCTAAACTTTGTGTTTTTCGAAAATTCGGATTCCTGATACTAAAAATTAATGAAGGAATTCTTAGATTTAACAAATATAATCATGTGTCAATTATTTGATAACATGATATTTTACAAAAATAGTTGCACTTAGTGACTCCACTGAATATTAAAAAAAATCATTTGTCAATTTTCGTGTTAGGGATCAAAACTATCAATAAATGCAAGTTCAACAATTAATTCATCGAAATAAAAATTTAGGGATTAAAATGACTAAATATTAGTAGTTCAGGAATTAGTAGAATTAATTAATTACCCATATCTAACTTTTTTTTTTTCTGGAAAATGAAGAAAAGCTTGGAGTTTGGACCATTTGGTTAATAAAACGTGTTCAATTAATGAATGCTTGCTTTCTTACCAAAAGGGAAAAAAAAAAAAAGTTAAACGAGTTCAAAACAAATCGTTTTAGTTAGAAGCTATATAGATGGTGGAGATTGTCCTTTGAAGATGTCTATTGTGTGTTGGCTTCACCTGATTTCTCTCTCTCTCTCTCTCTCTTTTTAATTTGTTTTTATAATACTTATGTAATTAACCCTAATGTTTTACTTCTTTAATTAACATAGATAAATACATTGCTTTTGTTACAGAAAGATAAGTCGATAATTAGCTCTATTAGTTCTTAAACTATCCATAAATTATTTTAGTCTATAAAGTTTCAATTTTGACAAATTGGTCTTGAACTTTTATATATTTATAATTTTCGTCCCTTATCTTTAATAGTTCAAATTCTATATAAAATTTTTTTAAAATTTATGGAGATGATCACATTCTTGTCGCATTACAATAAAAAATTTAAAAGTAATTATTACATAAAGTATAAAATGCTTAGTATTTAGTGGGTTTTATCATTAATAAAGAGGACTTTTTGCAGTTTTTTTTTGAAATTGACTTTTTTGCAATTAGTGTAATTATTTTTGTTAAATTTCATGTTATCATGTACATAAATTCAAGTAGATGAGTTACCTTAGGGACGAGACTATTACCGGATTCTTTTTTCAGTTAAAAAAAAACAAAAAAGAAACCTTTAGTTAATTTGAATATAAGTGATCGAAACTCCTAAAATAAAATAAAAATTGAGGGACAAAATTAAGAATATAAGAAATTGGACTAATAATGCAAAAATCACCCATAAAGAGAAATTTAACGGAAACCTACGTATTCTCACGTACAGTGTACACCTCGGTTTCTGCGGGACCTCGACTTTCTTTCTTTTTGGCGCCAGAAAACACAGGTCTCTCTCTCTCTCTCTCTCTCTCTCTCTCTAGAATTTTCTTCAAAACTTCCGATTTCAGCCATTGATTTCTTGCGCTTTCCTAGTTATGGCTTTCAATCTGTTTTCAATTTTCATTTTACGAATGCGATAATCTTCTTTCCTGTAGTCTCTGCTGTTCTTGTGTTCTAAAAAAAAAAAAAGAATTGTTCTTTTCTTTTTGTTAATGAATTTGCCCCCAAATCTCTCTCTCTCTCTCTCTCTCCTTTTTTTTTTTTTTAATAACATAATTTGTAATTCCAAACTTTAATAATCCTCTTGAAATCTTTGACATTGGTTCGTATCTGATAATTTTTTTTTTCAGGGTTTCCAAATTGATCTAAATTTAGTTCAATATCCACTAATTAAAACTTAGCAGTCTGCTGACAGTGTAATTTTGTAATTTTGTATTTTCACCTTTTCTTGTTATAGAAACCAATTTTTATTCTACTTTTTCATTTTCTTTTCTTTTTTTGAATTTTTTGTTGGAACAATTTGTGCCCATCTCTCTTCTTGTAAAGTGAGTTCATATTGGTGATGAACATTGATCAATACAACACATTTTTCTATATCTATATGTCTATATATAAATAAAGATATATATATATATATATGTATATGCATATACATATTTATATGTTTATGTATGCAAAAATCTAATGGGTTTGTTTTTGGTCATAGTTATTGGGTTCAAGAAAAACAGGGTTGAGTTCATATGCCATTTCAGCTTAATGGCGACCCAAAAGTAATTACAATGGATAATCCTCCAAGCTAATGGCAGCTAAGGAAGCCAATGCACACCCGAACACTTTAAAATCGCGTGTTTTTCCTCAGGTCTCTCTCTCTCTCTCTCTCTCTCTCTCTCTCTAAGATGTTTGTCTTTCTATAATCACTTGTCTGCTGACATATTTACATCGAGCTGTTTCCGGGGGTTAAGGTATCTAATTGTATTTTGGGTCTTTGTTTATAGTTAGTGAGGCAAAATTTTGACTAATGAGATAATTTTTGGACTTTCTAACAGGGTTCTCATCGTCTCAAGGCTGCTCCTGCTCAGTCTTTATCTTTTCCATCCCGTGATGTTGTTTCTTCAAATTTGTATCCTTGGATGACAGGAAACCAGGTGATTTTTTACCTTACTGTATGCGAGTTAATCCATTGATTTTCTTGCTTTATGTTGTGACAAATGTAAACTGAACCACTTTCTCCTTTGGTGATTTTTTCATAAACAGTTGATGCAAGCATATGAAGAGGTGCCAGCTGAATCTCCGGCACCATGTGATCAGGAGCAGCTCGATCGGTCTCTTGATGTTAGTATCGGAGCATAACTCATTTCCTTATTCTCGTTTACAGTCGTTTGCTTTTCGCTTTTTTATGTTCGACACTAGATGTTGATCCAAATACAGAGATTGTCTTAATTAGCGACAAAAAATTACCGTAATCTCATTTCTAAATCCTCAAAAATGGGCAGGGTTTCAAAATTCCAGAAAAAGATGACAAAATTCCCAGAGAAAAGGACTTGGAGTCGGTGAAAAAATGCAAGGAAAGCCCAGGGAATGAAGAAGTTGATGATAGTAGGCTGAGAAATGCTGATGATGTTGCTTCACCAAGGTATTTGTTTTTCTTATTCTCTTCTATGTTTTAACCCTTTTCTTTGTATAATAGTGTATTTTGCTAACCGTTTGGCGAATTTCTTCAATCAGTGGTTCGAGGGGAATTGAGGGCTCATTTTCTGAAACTGCTTGTGCTAACCAAGTATGTAACTCCAATTAATTTTCCATCGATAATTAACCGTCAACTGATATGTTATCTATATTTCACAGAAATTATGAGCATCTTACTGTCTGCAGGACTTTTCTGCTAAGAGGCAAAGACTTGACCCAGCACTCTTAGATGGTCTGTCTCGAATCTCTCATGTTTATTTGTTTATGTACCCGAATTCTACTATTTCATGACATAGTCTTTTGATGCTTCAACAGGTGCTGTTGCACAGAACGGTGAGTCTTTACATGATCCTGGTTTAAATACAGATATCCCCTTACAGGACCCTGAAACTAACATGCTTGAAACCAAGAACCTGAGATCGACCATTGGTCGACATGGCACTAAATCGATAACAAAGGTAAATGCATTTGGAGCTTATAACTCGACAGTTTCTTACATGCATAATACAGTTCCTGTTCAATGACTTTCAACTGTAAAAACTTTTGCATGTTTCTTTTTTATCGTTCCTAGATATATCAACAACTTGCATGCACGGCATGACTGTTTTCTTTTGATCTCTTGATCCGATAGGAAAAATGTGGGGAGAAAAAAGAAAGGACCCTTGAGGAGAAAAAAGCAAGGATAAGGAAGTCTAAAAGGGAATCTGCTTTGAGAGCAAAACTGCGCAAACAGGTAAAATTTGGACATTTCTGATTCAATTGCTTAAAAGTAAAATTTAGGTTCCACACCTGAACAAGTTTAGGGCTTGAAATGGTTTTGTTTTTGAAGTATACAAGGGAATATTTATTTAGCAGCATGGAAATTTCCCCGTTTCACATTGTGACTGTAGAGTTGGGTGATAAAATTGGATGTGCTTACTTAAATGACTGGCTAAGATTAGTTGTTTTCGTTGATGGTTTTCTTTTCATTTTTCTTGATTACTTTTGTTGTTTGCATGATATGGATTTTGGATTTCTTCTTGTCTTCACAGGAAGAAATCAAATCGCTCCAAGAAAGTGTGGCAGAGCTGAAGAGGGAGAATTCGAGGCTCTTGAAGCAGTTCAAGCGGATTCCTAAGGAATGTGAGAAAATCAGCAAAGAAAATAATTCCTTAATGGTAACCTACTAATTATGCTATCATTTCTATTAATCTGGTTTATGCTGTAAGTTTTTCTTTTTTTTTTTTTTGCCTTCATGTTTGTGTTCTGTGAAGAAGCTAAATGTACAAAATTGATTTGGCAATTGAACAGAAAGAGATAGAGGAGACACACGGTCCAGATGCAATTTCGGATCTAAGAGCTAGAAATCCTAATCAGCAAAGCAACAGCGACGGGGAAGGAACTTCAAGTGATAACTCTACTGAGGATCAGAACACAGAGATGCATCAATAAGCCTCTCTGACAGTAAATCTAAACATCTTTCTACGAGAGCCGTTTTGCTCTATTTGCAGGATTTTCTTGTTAATTCCATGAGGTGTTTGAGAGATACAGGATTATACCAACCAATAACGAGAAATAAAAGGCAGGCTGCCATTTTCAAAGCTTTCCATACTAGAATAAAATGTTAGATCTTGATAATTTCGATGCATCAGTAGAAAGATTAGTTTGGAAAAGATTAGCAGAAGAGCAAAATGGCATGAAATTTTTCTGTAGTACAGAACAGTGTTTATCAGACAAATGAAAGTACATGTATTCTTTGGTATGTTTCTCTTGAATCGAAATGCTTCCCGTCAACACAAACATGCCTTACCAATCTGAACCGACGGGGAAAGGTTTCAGAGCATCCTGATTCCCATTGACATAGTATTCCACGACTGCTCTCATTCGTGGGAGCTTATCAGGGTGGTAATTCACATGAACGATCACCGGCTTGAGCTTGCTCAGTCGAGCATCTTGTCTCACAGTCTTGAAGAGCACCTTGCTGTTCATAAACAGATAGAAATCCATGGTTCTCCGCGAAGCATGAAGCCCTTCATAGCCGTTGTGCGAAGGAAAAAACAACTCCTCATTGAAAACTGCCTGGTCCCAAGAGTTCACTTCCCTCGAAAGGCGACCAGCCACACGATCCAAAAGTTCGATAGAAGGAATTGTTGGCCTGATGTAGAAGAAACCAGAGTTAAAAACCCACATTCGCATAGTATGAGCGAAACGAGCCCATCCCATCGCTGGATCATTAAAGACATCATCAAATCCGTAAGCTGTTCTATTATCATGACCATCGGTCATGGATTCCACATCCGAATCACGATGAAGATGGTCAAATGGGTTCTGCAAGTAAACAATGTCAACATCCGAGAGAAGAACACTATATCCTAGTTGCAAAAACTCCCTCAGAACACGAAACTTCAAACCCGAGACCGCGTGGTTTCCTCCAGTTCTAGCAACTGTATCGATGCCTTCGTCTGGATCTCTCTCGTAGAATGGAACGTTCTTCGACTCGCATAACTTGGCGATCTCGTGATCCAAAGCAACAACCAGATAATTGGGTATGCCCACTCTCTTAATATTGGAAAACCAAACCTCCAACATCTCCTTTACGTTCGAGTTTGCTAATGCAACTATGAGCTCTCCATTAACAGCAACTTTTTCCAAGATCTTTGCCAATCTCGGATTCACAGACTCATCGGGAACGACAGTTGGGTTAGTTCTTAAGCCCTTGACAGTGCCAAATGCCCCCGCTTTCTTCTGAACATCCAATATTTGAACCTGCTTCTGAACCTGATCCTTCTCTTGCTCCACCAACCGAAGCTTTTCAGTCAATTCCCTAACCTGCACTTTTAAATCCTTGTTCTTCTCAAACGCTACCATGTACTCTGTCTTCAACATATTGATCCTCCCCGATGGTTCACACGAGGTCGAACCAACCTATCGTACAAAAAACTCAAAATTTAAGTACCATCTTTTTGTTAACCTCAAATTAGTCCTTTCTCAAAAATTATTCTCTCAGAGTCATTATGAACACCCAAAAGATCCAACAAATATTTCAACTTGTAGATTATTAATCACAAAGTTGAAGAATTTGTGATCGGAGTCTTGGACTCATATCAAATTAAGAAAAGTAGGACAATGTAACAGAAACCGATAAAATTTGACGGTTCATAACTATATTATATTGTAGAGTACTTCTTTTGTACCATTAGATAAAACACTTCCTAACTGTTCTATGTATCGAATTAAATACATAACAAGAAAACAAGGAATCAAATGAGATTATATGAATCTCTGAAAAAACCAAACATAAACTTTAACTAAACTGCATAAGCATGAAAAGCAGACAAACCAGTAGAGTACAAAACCATTAAATAGAAGGTATCAAATTTAAACTCACTTTGGAATTAAAGAACCAAAATCAAAACCATATTCGTCTTAGTGAAAGAAAATAAACAGATCAAACTTCAGATTCAGAGTCAACCCACCAAAAGAAAAAGTCAACAGACATACTTTCTTCATAAAAAAAATTTTCATTTTTTAAGAAACTGGGTCATAAATAACAAATTCAAAACACCAAGTAAAAGAAAAAGAAAAAGAAAAAAAGACAAGAATGGAACCTGGGAAAGGGCGTCGGAGAGGCGGCGATTGAGGGAGGGAGAGAAGGAAGAGGAGAGGAAGTGGCCATTGGGGAAGAAGAAGGTGAGGACGCAGCCGAAGAAGACTCCGATGGCTATGGCGATTATGATCCTCGATTTATACACAGACTGCGAATCTCCCTCATCAGCGCTCCTTCTCTCCGTCCCGCCATGGCTTCTCTCCTTCTCCTCCGTCCTCTTCACCTTCGCATTCACACTTTACACCACACCCCACCTAGAGAGAGAGAGAGGAGAGAGAGAGAGAGAGAGAGAGATTGTGAAGAAGATAATACTGGGTTCGATTCTTTGCTTCTCCGCTCTTTTTGCACTTTGGGTATCAGCAGATTTTAGAGAGAGAGAGAGAGAGAGAGAGATGGAAAGTTTGGCTAGTTCAGACTTTCTTTTTCCCGGTTTGAAGAAGAGTTCTGCCTCTGGTTAGTAGTAATTAGAGGCAGGAAAGATAAACAGTGTCTATCTAAAAAATTTACAACAAACACACGATGTAAATTAATTATCATGAATGGACGGCTAAAAATATAATCAAAATCATTTAGATAATCGCTTTTACTGATAGGATAAAAAAATATATATATATATATATATATAAATGTCATTGTTATTTAAACTTACTATTTTTAACAACTTGCATCTTAGAATTTTAATTTTTACAAATTAACTCTAACTTTTCTAAATGTGTTACATTTTATTTTTGTATTACATTAAAAATTTAAATTTGGACTTTTAAAAATTTTTTTTTTACTTGGTAGAATTGCATTAAAGTCTACATTAGATTTGGAAATGAAGTTTTTCATTTTCACACGAGATGTACGTGGGTTTTTGTGATAAATTTAACAGGAAATTTAATCCAATGAGGCATATTATAATAATTTAGAAATTTGTAAATAAATTACTAAAATTTAATAAAATTTGAAAAGAAAGTTGTCAAAAGAGAAAAGTAACAATACTAAATGTCTTTATAAAAATAAGAGATTCTTACATAACACTTTTCTTATTTTCTTATATTTTTATGGGGATTTACGATATTAAAGATGCTTAATTACACACCATCTTACTTATTTACTAATAAAATAATGTTAATCATTCTTCATTAGTTAGCATATTTCCTAGCATAGTTCAGAAGGGACCTCTCAATTGTAATAACGTCTTCCTAGGACACCAACCAGTTCAGATCCAACAATGTCAATGAATGAGAGGGAAAATAATTCAGTAGAGAACAAAGCTTTTCTTAAAAAAAAAAAAAAAAAAAAGTTTCGAAAGAGAAAAATAAATTAAAGCAGTAGGTAAACAATCGACCTTTTTTTTAATAGGGAAAAAAATAAATATGGAAAACGCTGAGGTACCTTGGATCCCATTTAAGCCACATTTGACTTTGGGTAACTCAAGTTAGTTATAATTATGGCTATTATTGAGTACTAAAATAATTAGATCCAATTATTTCGTATATATTATTATTTCTAAATAGAATTAAAAAAAAAAAAAAGTCATTTTATCAAAAGAAAATGTGAAAGCATATTTGAATATTTCTTATAATTTACATCTTTAATATTAAAATTGTAATATTAGTGTAATAAAAGGATAAAATTATCAACTTTAATTTTATATTAGGTATAAATATAAGAATGTATCAAATTTATACATCCTTGCATATAAACCGGCGTAAAAAGGGCTTGGGTAAACGCATTTTTAATATTTTTTAGCAAAAAAAAAAAGTTTGCTTCATTGTTTAAAACTTTTGCACCTCAAAATTCAGAATGGAAAAGTGTATATATGCAAATAGCTCGTCATGTTATTAGAACAGTTAATGATTCGAAGTTGGTTATCCGTTGGGATTAACTCAACGGGTGAGGGAAAATGTGAGAATCCTCCATTCAAAATCCTAAAAAGTTTTTTCTTGAAAGCTGGAAGCGTCAAATAAAAAAAAAAAAAAAAAAATTCAAGTTGTTCAATGTCAATGGCTATGAGTTGTAGCAGGCATCAAGCGACATAAAAATAGCATACTCTCTCACCACTATATCTGATCTGAATTAAGTGAAAAATAAGCATCAAAACCAAACAAAGTGAAGAAACATCAACAACTTTGTACAAGATATATGCGTGTCTGTTACATGGGATTAGGACTAGGACTAGGATTATTTATCCTAGTCTTATGTTTGTGGTAGAGTTGGATTGCATAACTCATCCAAAAGTTCAAAACTAATCCCACTCTTATGGGATAAACAATCCCTCAAAAAACCATTGGTTTATCAATCCCGTGAATTTGATTAAAATAAAATATTGTAAAACCCACCATCCCTTCGTCCAAACCCACCCACACCAAGGAAGGAGGTCCACCTGAGCTCGCCACAAACAGTGTTGAAGGTTGCCATGTCCATCGTTGGAGCTCGCCGAAGCTCTCCGTCGCGTTGGCACATGCCCGATCTCCGTGGCCTCATCCCCGAATGGAATGATGCCCATCACAGACCCTATTCTCTGTCGCCGACCGATCTCCATCTCCCCCGATCAACCTCGCACTCCGCTCCCCACCCTGGAGAAGCCTGGTCACCGTGTCCTTCTGCTGCGAAACCCAAACACCGAGCCTTCTTCCCCACGAAACTCAGGCGCTGCCTCCACCGAAATACTCCGTTGCCGCAGCCTCAATCTTCTTCTTTTTTTATTTTTATATTATATTTTTATTTTTAAGAATGGTAATAAATTTTTTTTTTGATAATATTGGATTTAAGTTTTAATCTTGTTATAAACGTTATTATTGGGATGAATTAATATATAAAATTAACTCAATCAAAATAATTTTATAATAATATTGAATTTAGTCAAGTTTGATGATTTATCAAATATTATATTGCTTTTCCAATTATCTTATCCGATAGTTTATCAAACACAGGATAGGATTGAACATTCTCCAATCCAGTCCTATCCAAACTTCTTAATCTAATCTAATCCGGTATACCAACATACCTCATGCTCTATATATATGTACAAAACCTGAAGCTATTGAAATACCTATACCATAAGAAGAAAAAGAAAAAGAAAAAGAAATAAAGGGCTAAAACTATCCAATTTCAATCTTTGAAAACACAGTTCTAGGGAGAAAGATCAATCTTCTTTATCTGATTCCGAGTTCTGAGTTTGTCTCGAGGGCCCGTCCATGGCACCGTTTGCTTGCCGTTGCACCGGGTGTATAAAATCCTTAACCACTCCGTTTGCTGATTAAGAAGACAGGAAATAATAGATTAAGTGTTCATGAGAAATAAACTAAATCGCAAGCATAAACGCTCTGAATGCCTAGCATTGTGATTTAGAATCACGATGAAGAGTAAATTGAACTCTTAAATCATGATTAGTAAGGAGTGTTACATCTAGAGCAGAGTCTAAACGGGTCCTAAAGCATACCGTATTCGAGAGCCTTCATTAAAACAGTCTTTGCAAACTGTAATTCTGCTCCGTATGCTCTGACAAATTTACTCTGTAGAGTTCAGAAATGATTCAGGCCTCTAAAACTTGCACCACGTGAAGGTTTAGTTTCAAGCAAAAGGGGAAATTAAACGTTAAATTTAAGTCTTTGGATCTCAACAGTGAGGAGTAGAGCTCAATAAATGAGAATTTCATCCACCAATGACTTTTCCAACTCACATAGTTTTAAGAAAAAGATGACCTCAATTGACTAAAAAATTTAAATAAAATGATAGACTTGTTTACCATTTCGCGATATATAAACTCCACAATTTGATCCAATCTTGCTTGACGTCCCATTAAGAATGGACGCAAATGGCTCATATACAAATGCCTTGCCCCCTGTTCAACAGCAGGCAAATCGTCATCGGAGCTACTTTTTTATTGGACTTGGTGTTTATTTTTTCAATTGTATTTGTCATTCCTCTTCTTTTCAACTAATTGTAGTAACTAATAATACTTGAAAAACCCTTATCAAATCTAGAATGAGCGATCTTGAGTGCACTAGAGTAGTTCTCGTAAAAACTAAAAAGATCGATGTTAGACACAAGTAATAATGCATAAACTCCTAAAAAAGCAATGTAAAAGCTTACATTGGTTGTTGGAAGTTGTAACCAAACAAGAAATGCAAACTTCACATGATAGTAGAGTGGAAACCTGATCAAAATATGTTCTTCGTTAGATTGCAAAACCTCATTGGTAAAGCAGAAAAGGTAAACTTCCATAGGTGTACTGCTAGTCAACGATTAAAAGTAGCCATGATGTCATTAGAACCGCATGGACATGGAAATGGTACCAGGAGAGAATTTTGTCTGTAAGCGCTTCCGCAAGACTGAAAGATCCAAAAGCTGCAAGTTACACGAGAGGTCAAGAGAAAACAGGAACTAGACATGGAAATGAAAAATGGTGAACCAATGGGCCACAACAACTAAAACTAATTTCTTGGAAGAGAAAAATGACCATTTGGGCATGCATCTCCGTACATGATTGCAAATCCATTCGAATGCTTATGCATTTCTATCTGGTGTATTCAGTTTGCTTTACTTATGATCTTCAAATAATCAACTTTTTCCTTCGTCTACAATCATGACATCATGAGCTTACGGCTAATTATAAGATAAATTAATACACCAGGAAATAATCAAAACTTATCAACAATGTAGCCGTGTTTAATTTTCTTGGCAGGGAAAACTAACGAGATGACTCATCAAGGTGCTCAACTACCAAGAGCATCACTGACCTGCCCAATAAACGAGCCATCGTTGTTGCTCATTTTGATCTTTCTTCTCAATAGCTTTGAACGTTGAGTAAACAGGTAAAGCAATTCCCACAGAACAACTGCAACAAAATCACTAATTTAACATCCCATGTAAAATGAAGTACCTAGTTTTACCTTGATATTTTTGGACAAGATAAAAAGTAATTAGAAAAAGACTTTACATTGCAATTGAGACATTATAGAATGGGTTATCACAAATAGCCCCCGAATTATACTCTTAACTTTAAAGTTGGCCCCTAATTTTTAGTTTTATGCATCATACTACCTCGAACTTTTATATTTAAAAAAAAAGGGCCCCTGTGACAGTATTTCGTAAAAACTTAACGAAATTAAACACTTTCGGATTCAATTCAGGTACAATTTCCTTCCAAAATATATTTGATTATGATTTTACCTATAAACAAATATCATATGATCAGAACACATTCAATGTCTGGATAATTATTTACAGAACCATGACAACGGGACCTTTGACGTAACAAAAGAAAAGTTTAGGGGAGTGTGATAAGTTAGAGACTAACATAAGACAGGGTGAATGATTCAAAGGCTATTGATGAAAAATCCTTATAGAATATAAGCTAAATCCGTAGTTATATCCTTCTGAACAGAGCTAAAATGTCAACAAAAAGTAATGTTACTATACCAAGAAAAGCTATTATATTCCTTATCACAAATCAAAAGGCGAGCTACCCCATGACATGGAGCAAAAGGTCATCTTGGCCACTACTCTACTACATTATCTTCAAACTTCAAAGCTATCAATCAACTCATATCTAATGTTGGGTGTGTGGCGCCTAATTATCGTCCTAACGCATAATTAACCCGTGGACCGAATTGAGTCTAAGAGGCATGAGGCGTGTGATTCTCTTGTAATCTGCTTACTACAGCGGTATTTTCACGTGGAAGGTGAGCCACTATAAATTTTACGCGTGCTTGCTAGCATTCATTTTATATTATTGATCTTATTAGTAAAAGATTAAGGTGTTTGATCTATAACACTCTTCTTCTGCGATTTTTACACCTATTAATTATTAGTAAGCATCCATATGTAGCAAACCAGGCCAAAGCTAACACAAATAATCTTTCAGATAAGCTAAACCTATGTGGGCAAAAATTAAAATTTGAAAAAAAAAAAAAAAAAAAACAGAGAAAGATAAATTAGGAAATTTTTTTTTTTTGGAATGAAAAACTTACCAAGCTGTACGGACAACAATGTTGGAATTAAGAGGGCTAAGCAGCAATTGCAATCCCATCTGAATTTACCACCAAAAAATAAAAAAGGAAAAATAAGGGAAAAATCAGTAATCTGCTTACCATTGATCCATCCAGAAATAAAAAGTTACGAGAGAGAGAGACCTCAGATGGGACAGCCATGAAAACGGAAACGAAGGAAAATCAGTGGTTGAAACTTGGGGTGTGGGGTTGGGGGGGGGGGGGGGATGGGTTGGTTAGATTTCTGGAATTTCACTGAAGATTTTGATTTGTGAAGCGGACTTTGAATGGGTTTCTTTGTTCTCCAGAGTGGGAACGAAAAAGGAAAAAGAATTTGGCCTAATAAAATCAAACGAATAATATAATATTCTTTTTCCCAATTTAATTTCCACATCATTTTCATTTAGTTAAAAAGTGTATCAGAGTTTTTCATTAATAATAACAAGGGCCTTCTACTTTTCTAAATTGTGTTTTGGGAGACCAAAATAAAACAAATATTATTTTCAGATAATATACAAGTTTAATATATGTACTACACACAGTGATGTAAAGAAAAAATAAAATGAAATAATTAACTATTATATAATAAAAATAGTTACTTAAAATAAATAATATAATTATAAACAGTCTATTTGTTTAGTATTTATTATTATAATATTATAATATTTATATAAAAGTTTACGGTGGTAATGTGAATTATATGTTATTTGACAGTCAAATTTGTTAAAATTTTTCTCGTTAAATAAGAACTTATATTTTGCTAAATTAAATGATGAGTAACCTAAGTGATTTACATTTTTCAGCAACAATTATTTTTTATAACATAAATTTAAATAAAATGAAAAAACATATAAAGTTAAAATTTGACATTACATTATAAAAGTACAGAATATAAAAATTTACATCAAACAATTTAAATAACATTGGTTCGTAATAAAAAAATATAAAAAATTACATCAAACAATTTAAATTACAATGGCTCGTAATAATGAAAAGATTTACATACAAATATAACAATACTAAATCTAAACACTTGAATAATTCAATAAAAGAGAAAAAAACCCCGGTAATAAAAATCATACAAAAAAAGAAAAGAAAACTATATTAAATTAAAAAAAAATCCTTAAAGAATACCATGACAGGGAAAAAAGAAACAAACCTGTAACATATTTAATCATGTCCCCGAATTTAAATATATAATCCAATATATATATATATACACATACTATAAAAAATATAATGAAAATTTATATTAACTATTGAAAAAAAAAGCATTAAATATTAATAAAGTAAGCTCAGATTTCTTGTATTATAAGAGTATTTATAAAAAATAACTAAAATATAATTCGACTTCGTTTTCAATAACTACCGGGTGAAATGTTTGGAAATATCTATCAAGAAAAAAAAAATATTAATAATAAAAAGGAAAATAAAGTAACAAAAACAGGAGGAAATAAAAGTAGAGTGAACAATATAAAGCAGAAGTAAGAAATGAGGAATAACCGATTAAGAAACTAAAAAAATTCAAAGAATAGGATCTTGAAACCATAACTTTAAACTTTAAATTCCAAAAGGAAAAATTGAAGAAATAAAAAGACAGAAAATTGTAGAAAAAAATAAAATGATAACAAAATAAATATCAAATAAATCAAAGTAAATAGTAATATATGGGTACATTTATATATATTTTTGCAAAAACAGGAAGGGATAAAATCAGAAAAAGATAAAGAATACACAAAATTAATAAAAACAGAAGGCATAACTGATATCGAAAATAAAGAAAGCAACAAAAAAAAAAAAAAAACCAAAACGTAAGATTTACAAACCATAAATCCACAAAATAAAAACACATGAAAAAGCACAGAGAAAGAAACAGAATGAAAATAATGAAAACATTATATAATTCCCAAACATTCACAGCAACGATAAAAACTATCAAATAATATCTATTGGTTATTTAACATATACTATTAATTATATGATATTCATCAACATATACCAAACTAAGTAATTCATCTGGTATATGCATATCCAAGTAGAGATCATCATAGCATATTAAAATTTTTTTACAAAAATTCCTAAAAAAAACATTTATAGTATTAAAGGAAGGAAAAAAACCCCACTGTAACAAAACAAATCCGAATAAAAAAAGAGAACAAAACCAACACATACTTACAACAACAATATTAATAAAAAAAACATAACACAAATATATAAATGCTAAGATTTTATAAATCATATAAAACCAGAGACATAATTAACATGATAATTGAAACAAATATAAATGAACAAAAAACGATGTAAGTCATGAATAATCAAAATAATGAACAAAAATTATTAGATCATATAATATGATTATTTAACTTATAATAAGAATAATAGTCATCAAAGATCTAATCAAAGAAAAAAATTATTTATATTTTCTTGGGGAGAAAAAAGAAAACAGAGATAGAGAAAAAAAAAACAAAAAGAGACTAAATCAAACAGGAAGATGAAAAATCAAAGGTAACTTTCAACAATGAAGGGAGGCAGCGGCAGAGAAGAGAAAAACAGTACATAGATAGAGTTAGAGGCACAAAAAGATCAAAACAGTATAGACAATATAACTAACGGACATATTTAGAAGGGCAAAATCATCCACACAATAAAATGAGTCCAAAAGCAATAGTAAGAATATATAAAAAATCAATGAACATGGAATATAAAATCAGTGAAGAAAGCAATTGGCAGAATAAAAATATAACATTAAATATAGTACATGAATAAAAACCTCAGCTTTTCATAGAAATAAGTATTCCAAAATGATCAGTTTTTGGAAGATGACAAATAATAGGATAAAATATTTAAGGTCAGAAGTAAAGAAGGTTTGAAACAGAGTAATTGAGAGGATATTACGGAAATACTAATGGTAAAGTATAAGAAAGATGTAATAAATGAGAGAATATGTAATAAATAAGGGAAAAAGCAGATTAAAAGTTTCCAGAAGGTTGTCTTTAAAGAGTCGGTGAAAAACAACAGTAACAAAATGTTTACACGTATATGGATAAAAATACATGTACTCACAGCAGACAATACACATAAAGTAAATTACAAATACTAATAACAGATATACACATACTATAAATTCTGATAAAGGTAATCTTCAGACTGTAAGTTACAAAGTTGTAACAAATAATACAATCACAACTAAAACAAACTAAACTAGAAGCATTAAATATATAGGATAAATCAGCAAAACCAAAGCAAATTATCTCACATAAAAACAACCTAAACAAATCACCAATTCAAATAACAGAAAACCCTAACGATTCATTCTATTCTAACTAAATCGTAGAATACAACTACAAATCATGACAAAGATTTATATAGAGTAAAAATAAATAAATAAATATTCGGATAGAAAATTAAAGAAATAATACCCGGGGGCAAAAAACCAAAAAATTTGAAAATACAAACATCACGGATAAAAAGTCTTCAATATGTTCGTCGAAAGTCCCAATCAGCCAGCTGAAAATCGCAACCACTGCAATTTACAAATACAATTCAACAAAAAACCAAAATCAAAATTAATTTATATAAAACCAAAAACAAATTGACAAAAAGACTCAGCGAAATAAATAGAACAAAAATCAAACATACCCCGTCTTTTTATCCATTTTTTTTGCATTTGCTTACAAAATTTCTTTAATAATACCGAAAAAATTAAACGAAAAAAATGAAAAATAATGTTATTTTAGTACACACATACACGTCAGGAAAAATAAGAAAACAAATAAAATAACCAAAAAAAAAAACCAAAACTTAATCGAAGAGGAAAAGGGAAAAAAAAATCCCTAAATGACTAATAAAAATCCTAAAATTATTCTTTAACCATACCCATACACCGGAAAGGAGAAAAGGAGAGATGAGAAAAAAGAAGAAATACACAACAAAGATAATCAAAATACCCAAAAACTACGGTTTTCAGAACATAAATCCAAAAATTAAGAAAACAATGAAGCCAACACAATAAAATCGAAAAGTCAAAAAAAAAAAAATAAAAGAACAAAAAAAAAAACATGACACGCAAAAAAGAACCCCAAAAATTGTTCTTCAACCATACCCATGCACCGGAAAGAGGAAAAGGAGAAAAAAGAAAAAAATTGAAGAAAAATTCAAAACACACAATAAAGAATAAAAAATAAGAAAACAATGAAACAAACACATCAAAAATCTAAAACCCAAAAAAAGAAAAAAGTAACAGAAAAAAAACAAAACCAGGAAAAAAAAGCAAACCCAAAAATTCTTGTTCAACTATACCCATACACCGGAGAGGCGAAAAAAGGAAAGGGAAAAAAATGGAGAAAAATTCAAAACACACAATAAAGAACAAAATAATGAAAAACCAAATAAGACATTGAAAAATGAAAGGAGGCAGCGGCAAAGAGGAGAAAGAAGGACGAAACTTAGGGTTTGAGGAGACCAAAAATGCAAAAAAGAAAGAAGAAGAAAAGAGAAGAG
The DNA here is from genome assembly GCA_025413025.1 of Ficus hispida. NCBI lineage: Eukaryota > Viridiplantae > Streptophyta > Magnoliopsida > Rosales > Moraceae > Ficus > Ficus hispida. The sequence goes on from CM046370.1 coordinate 11,703,307, forward strand.
AGAGAGAGAGAGCAACATGAAAATAAAAATTGAAAAAAGAGATTGAGAGATGAAGGGAGGCAGCGGCAGAAAGGAGAAAGAGAAAGGAAAGGTAGGGTTTGAGGGGTAAAACAGTCAATTTACTATACTAAAAGGGCGGCATGAAGGAATTTAAAGGTTAAAATAATAATTTTACTGTGCGTGAATAGTAAAATTACATCCTTTAGTATATATAATAATGTATACTGTTTAACAATTGTTTTATAAAATAGTTTTATACAAAATAAAAATAAAAACTATGATTGAGTTTTTAAAACATTTTTTTTAATGATTATTGAGGTTTCGTTTGGCGTTTCAGTTTAATTGAAATTAAACTGTACTTTTTCATATCAATTTTTACTTTTTTTAATGAAAAATTAACAAAATTTATAATTAAATTTTGAAAAATCAACAAACTACAATTCAAAAATTTCATCTTCAACCAACGAACCAAACACAAACTGAATCTCAAAACGCAATTTCAATCCTAACATTCAAATACACTACAAGAAAACTGCTCTTTAATAGCACAAAGTAATAGCGTGTTCTAAAAAATGTCATCACTAAGTTTTGGGTGTCTTTTCCTAATTGGCTACGGATGTGGGGATTTATTTTATTTTATTTTTTTTAAAGGCGGGAGATCATTTAGCATAATAACTTCCCTCTTTTTCGGTGAAACCCAACTAGAACATCTTTTTTATTTTTTATTTTTCCATTTTTCTTTAAATCCAAAACAAAAACAAAAACTCTCCCTCTCTCTCCCACGATTTCTCATCTGCCGTCCATCATCCAATTATTCAAATAAAACCGCCAAACTGGTTTCCCTCCCAAATTGGTTTCCCTCAAATTTCATTTTCATATATTTCCCTCTCTCACTAAGACTGGCAAATTAAGTCGCCTCTTTCCAAATAGTTTTGCTCTCTCTCTCTCTCTCTCTTAGAGATTTTTCCTCTCTATTGATTCTCATCTCCGCAGCCAGCACTTCCAGCAAGTCGAGAACATATTTTCCTTAGACATTTCTCTGGGTGAGTTTTTTGCCTCTCCGTCTATCTCAATTCATTTGTGTCAAATTTCACAGTCTCTTATTTGTTTTCAATGAATGATTCTCTACTTCGACGATTGATCAGTTCTCATTAAAGGATTAGGAACATGGGTAGATTAAGATTCACTTGTTTGTTTTATCTTCAGAAACAATTTTTTTTCGTTCATTTTTTTTCTTTGCCCTATTTGAAATTTTCTTTGAATGGTTAGGCTCCTTTGTCCTAGTTATGCTTTTAGATTATTTACAATGTTTTTTTCTAATGTGTTTCCTTATTCTTTCTTATAATATTTTATCATTTGCCATAATATTTTTCTGACGTGTCTATTCATTCTTTATTCTAACAAAAATTTCTCTTTCTGATATATCTTATATTCTTTCCTGTATTATGAACTAGTTGGTCTGTGCATTTGTAGGTACTGGCGTAGTATTTTACTTTCATGATTCAGTTACCATTGTTGTTTCTTCTAAGTGTTTTGTTATTATTATTTAATTATTAGTTTCCTGAATTTAATTCATCTTCCCTAGACGTCAGTCATATGTTTAATTATAGTTTTCAGTCTTTTTATTTTATTTTTTAAATTTTTTTACAATAGTGTATACTACTGTAATGGGGAAAAAATAGGTCAATAACATAGTACATATACAATTAAGAGTGACCAAAAGCCATGTCTCTTTGTTGTGGATTCATTTTGTAACTTTTAGATTGATTTGTGATACCTTAGGGTCTGGTAGAGATGTATCTTTCAAATGCAAGAAATCCTCTGTTTGTAAGGGAAAAAACAAAACCAAACTTTTAATGTCTGGTGCATTCAAGATGATGTATCGGGAAAACGGGGTAAGTTTAACACTTGATGTCAACCTTATTTTATGGATTCTTTTCTATTAATGTTAATTTACTAAGATAGGTCTCTTTCACACTTATTTGTTGCCTTATAGCTTCATAAAGATTTTGTAAGTGCTTCTTGCTTTCCTGTTTAGTCGATTATACTCTGTAATCTGCAATATTAATTGGCTATTTCAACAACAGCAAATTCATATCCTTTAGCAATTACAAATTTTGTTTTTTTCTGTAGATATTTATTTTCTAACCAAATATAACAATATCACTGTTTCCTTATTCTTTACTGTAATCTTTCAACATTTGCTGTAATCTTTCCAAATCTTGTATGCTTTTTAAGAACCTCAGTACAAAATTTTCCTTATTTGATATGATATTCTTTTTTATACTAGTTGGTCTATATTTTTGCACATGCTTATGTAGTGTTTTAATTTCGACAACTGAGTTCTCATTGTTGTTTCTTCCATCACCGAATTGGCAATTTTATTAGAAAGAGATAAGCTTATTATCTGATTAGAAAAAGAATGTAGAGAATTGAAAGAGAAAGTAACAACCCAGCATAAATACTTTGAAAATCATGTTAGTATCCAATTCATGTAAATGTTGATTCTTCCAAATTATACATTGTGATTAATATTTTATATGCTCTCTTATAGGGTTCATCTTGCCAAATAGAGAAACAAACAAATACACCTATGCATTTTCCCATGGTAAAATTATGCTTATTTATATATATTTTTCATTTTTAAATTTAACACATCTTTGTTTTAAAAGTGAATAATCATTTCTATTATTGTGTTTGCTGTTTTTCTTCTTGAAAGAGTGTCAATACTAACTCACAAAGCAAGGAGTGCAAGATAATGAATTGGGATGGTTCAGATGAAATTGTAGCCGAAGGTTGTTGGTCTTCAAGTGATCCAACAGCTTTGATTCATAATCTATCAGACCAAGTGCTGTGAGAGTTTGGGTAGATATTGTAAGAAAGCCTAATGCATTTTTGTGGAGGACTACATCAGAGATGCTTTATATTAAAGATGCTATTGGTTCTACATGGCCCATTGATAAAGTTATAAGGTAAACAAAATATACACCTATATGCATAATGTATTGTAAATTTAGTTAGGTGAGGGTTTAGCTATGAGTTGATTAATTGATGTAAACATTAACTTCTTTTTTTTCCCTGTATGTAGGACTTGAAGGGCGATGACTATTGATGGAAGACAAAATTTAAAAGACTAGAGAAAGATTTGAACCATTACTAGAAGACATGTATGGAGGCTGAGTCGTTAAGTTACATTTGGGAATTTGAAGTATTGTTTTACTTATTTATTTATTTATTTTTGGGTCAAACATGGTACACTTGAGATGTTTGGTTGAAAACGTTGTTTTCATATTATTAGATTAGGGGATGAATGTATGGATGTTTATGTACTTAAAGTATTCAATCAAATTAATTGCTATAATCTTTAACTGTGTTATTGATTTATATAAAATACAGTATTGTTTGCAATCAAACTAAGAATAATGTGAAAAAAGAAACGTAGATACATTCTTAAGTGATATGGCCTAATATAACAAAAATACTCTGGAGCAACTACATATAATAGCGTAGTAAGAATGCTATGAAAATTATATTATAGCATGATATGAATGTTATGAAAAATAGTCTTATAGCATGGATTGAGTGCTATAAAAAAATCTTCTTATAGCACCGATGGAATGCTATAAAAACTGGATACTTTTAATAACATCATATAAGATAGCGTTCACATAAATGTTATAGTATTAGTATGATAGCATTTTTTAGACGCTATGAAAAAGGGGTTTTCTTGTAGTGATATGACCTTAACCTTAGTCTCAAAATTTGATCCCGGTATTGGTCCTGATCCTAAACCTTAGTCTCAAAATCTGATCCCGGAATTGGTCGTGATCCTAGTCCATTCTCTAATCTCAACCCCTACCTCCGTTCCATATCAAGTATTTGTATATGCATAAAATCTTCATCTATATATACTTTTATTAAAAAGAAAAGTCATAATAAAAATTGTTTTTAAAAAACAATGAAATTGCCTTTTGAATTAAAATCATAAAAATTTTACTTGTAAAAGCAGGAAACTGTTTTGAAGCGCATGGTCAAATAGGACAAAAAATAAATAAGAGTTTTCTGAATTTTAATTTCATTGGCCAAAATAAAATTCTTTACTTTAAAAATTATTGATGTCACCTAAAATTTTTTTTCTTTTCCTTTTTAGTAGATGATTTGAATTCTTCACTTTATAATAAAATTAAGTATATAATTACTGCTAAAATTTTTTAATGCCTTGGTTAAATCTATCTTATAATATTTTAAAATTAATAGTTTTGGAGATGACAATACCAATTACAATTTTTTTTTCTTTCCAAAATGTACAAATATAGTATTACAGGTACTACTTTACAATAATTCTGATTTCACTGTATTGAGTTTGTTCTTAGTTATAGGAAAAGTGTGAAAATGATGATGATTATTACCCAGAGACGTTACCATTTCTCTTCCTAACATTAATACTAGAGCTGGCAAATCGTGTTCGCGGGCCATGTTTGGACCAGCCCGTTTTCAGTCATTTTATTTTCGTGTTAAACGTGTCGACCCAATTTCGACCCAATTATTAAACGTGCGGTCCAAACCCATTTATTACGTGTCGTTCTCGTGTCGTGTCACCTTGTCGTGTCCAGAATTGCCGGCCCTAGTTTTGGAGTTAAACATATTTTATAGTATTGTCAAATACTTAATTGCTTTAAACAACAAGCAAAAGAATAAACTACAATAGCAATTCGAAGACAACAAGTAAAAAATACAGAAATGATGACAAGAATATTTAAATATTATTTCTGAATTTTTTTTTCATGGTCAATAAGAATTTAGAAAGTTGAAGTTCAAATTTGAAAAATATAGTTTCAAAATGATGAGTAAGTTTTACTGTTTTACATCCTAATAAATTTATGTTTTTGTTAACTATAAGATTACCCTAATATCCTAATCCAAATATATACATATAATTAGGTTTACTATTTTATATTATTAACTAGTTAACTCTAACTATAATTTGTTTACAATTTTATATTGTTAACTAGTTAATTATAAGTTTATTATTTTATATCAGAAGCAACATCTCCATAACTTCTGATTTATATTGTCTCAATAGTGGAAATTCTTCAATAGTTATTTTCTGGTATTGTATCAAACACACAAATGGGCCTATACTTGTTATAAAAAGAGCTTTAGAATAGTTTGAAAATTCTAACATAAACGTGTTAAATGTGTTAATCGTGTTAGCCCGTTTCCGGCCCATTTATTTTCGTGTTAAACGTGTCGACCCAATTATTAAACGTGCGGTCCAAACCCATTTATTACGTGTCGTTCTCGTGTCGTGTCACTGTGTCGTGTCCGGAATTGCCGGCCCTAATTAATACAAAGAAGCATACCAAGTACATTAAAAAAAAAACCCAAAAACAAAAACAAAACAAAACCCAAAAAACAAACAGGCCAATTTTTTGCGTTCTCAATGTGACATATTACAACAACTTCTATATCGTTCTAAAGAACATGATTTAATGGAACTAGGATGAAAGCAATCTGAACTTATAGAAGTTTTGAACAGCTGAACTTCGTAAAATTCAGAGTACTGATTCATGGCACACCACTTTTGCTGCGGAGTAAACCAATCTTGCATCATCTGCATAAAAAAGAATGAACGTCAATAGCAATTTTGAAGTGTTTTCGTCAGATCATAGAGTCTCCATTTTTCTTATAGCCTGAAGAGAGCCGGTTAGTTCGGCTGCTTAAACGAAAAATTACAAGAAAAAGAAAAAAAAAGGCGAAGTTCATCCACCGCAATTTAACTGCTGCTTTGAGATGTTTGTTTTAACTATTTAACACCTCAAGCATCGAACTAGTTTTATTTACAATAACACGAGTTTATAGAAATAAACATGGGGGAGATGATCTTAAACCCGACTCAGGTCCCGTTAGTTTTACCCTCCCTCCCAAAAGCTTAAGCCGTTAGCAGATAGGACACCATTGGCTTTAAATTCAAAAAGTTTCTCTCTAAGAAAAGGTGTTATTTATGGAGCAAGGACGAGTTGACATAAATCTTCGTAAAAATATTACTTCAAACTCATACCTGCAACCGTAGCAAAATCAAAAACACGAGGGACATTAGTCTCTGCCTCAACAGTAGCTTTTGAGGCTGCAATACCAACTGCCACACCTTGCATAATGTCCAGACCGGCACAAATAGAAGAAAGTGTCGCACCAACTAAGCAATCACCGGCTCCTGTAAGCCTTACAACAGTTGCAGGAAGAGTGGGAAAATGCACGGCAAATAGAAGAGAATTGCTCTCGAACTCGGTAGAATTGGGGCCCCAATATGACGGACAGGCTGCAGTCACAGTTTTGTATAGCTGTCTATTCAAATAATTTCTTTTGATTCCTTCATCAATGGTTCTCAATGATCTTGGACCTCCTTTAGAGCATAAGAACACTCCGTTTGATCCAAGGGTCACAATAACGATTTTGATACCATTTTCGAGCAGAACCCGGATTGCAGGTTTTAGCATTTGGAACAAAGATTCGATTGAACACTTATCCTTTTGACTTGGAGAATAGGAAAACGAGTTTCCGGCAGATAAAGCATTTGCCATAGCAATAAGCTCATCTTCATTAGGAGAAGCAAATGTCACCTGTTTGGAAAGACACCGAGAGCCATTTTCTCCATTATATCCGTAAAATGCAAATAACTGTTTCACGACTACCGTATCCTCGAGAGTCAAGAATACTATATAGAAACAGTGCAACTGTGAAAATTGTAACACTCACATACTTGGCAACTGACACAATTCTTCTAGATTTTGCAACTGAAACAGGTTCGAACCACACTGGAATCTTAGACATTGCCGCTACTGAAAAGTGAGAAGAACCAAGAATAGCATAAAAATAAGAGAAAAGTGAACAAAAAATGCGGCTGAAACTAGGGTGTTAGGTGAATAAGTTGAGTTTGAGTTGAGTTGAGATTTTTAAGTTTGAATAGTAATTTTTGTTGACTTTATCAGAAAAGACAAAAAACTTTTTCAGAAAAGACAAAAAACATGATGAACAAAGTATAGTTTAGTTTGAGTTGAGCGTGTATGCCAAACAGGCCACAACAGCAGTGTTAAAGAAAGACAATTGAAGAGAAACAGCAGAAGTACTCTGGCAAGAAGCTTCGAGAGCTTGAAGGGTCAGATTTGCATCAACCATCAGCACAGAGGCAGAATGTATATTCCTCTTGAATTTCTGGATCCACTTGGGTGTAAGAAATTTTTCCTAATGCCAGTTTCACCATATAAAAATTAAAGTTTGTGGCAAGTTAAGCCAATCCCGTGAAGAAAGAACTTGATCTACCAAAATAGCAACTTACAATAGCTTCCACACTCGCAACTCCAGCTGCCAACTCCCCAATGTCATCAAATATATTGCTTACAACAGCAGTGTTGATATCTTGCTGCCGCAGAATTCCTACTCAAAAAACCATTCTTCCAAATAAATAGACTAGTACGTGTTGTAATACCGACTTGTGGAAAAAATGCAGATTCTATTGTCACAGCCGAGTCAAACTTAGTATTAACAAATAAAGGGTCATCAAAATGGCTCAAATTTCTGGAGTATAGATGAAAATACTTTTTATTGTGAGAAAATTTTAGAACTTGGAGTTATCAACAGATTAAAGTTGGCATAATCAACAGATTAAAGTTGGCATAATCAACAGATAAAAGTCTCAATAGTCAAAAGGTACATTTGCAAACCTTCTGTAGATAGCTCCGCAGATTTCCAGTGTTCTAACAATAAATTTCCTGGGCAAGGAAAAAATATATTGTCAGTTTCGGTGGCACCAAGAAACTATACTTGGTTATGCAACTCTGATAACGTCCACCGGGAGAATTTGGTGTGAATAACAGAATAAACGCATATCAGCTCCTCATAAACATTAAATAATAATATCAACAACTGATTTGGGCTACGAAACTTCCCTATTTTGGGAGAATTGATCCTGAAATGATTAACTCAAATCCTTACACTTAAAAAATATTCTGAACCAAGTATTTAAATCTTTCTTTCAGGTACAAGTACCTGGTTTGTTAACTAGAATCCTAATATGATAGTACGCACAATCTTGAAAACTACCAAAATTCATAGAGGCGAAAATTACCTGCCATGTCAAGACCCACAGCACTAATCATGAAAGGTTTTGTTCCAAGCTTTGACATGCACTCGGCAACATTTCTTGCCACACCACCTAGTACATAATTTACCTGAACAAATCTCCTAATGTAAGCATAGGCAAAATCTCTAACAAAGCAAGTACTTTACGGGTTTTCTCATTTAACTCCCTCAGGCCTCAAGCACTAGACCTAAAGGAAGTCCACATCAATTCATTCAAAAACTTGAAGCTACAATCAAGAGAAAGTCAGCTGCTTGTGGGCTAATGTAAATTCGACGACATGTGAAAAATACTTATCACACTCAAAGGAATAGTTACAAAAGTCCCCATATGTTTTTATCAAAATGTTGCATCCCAACGATGTCCTCACCTTCTAAAAATCGTGTTAATGCTAAATTTGAGAATTCTATGGGATTGGGTTTCCATCTTAAAAGGTCAACCTGTTAAGTGGATTGACCCAATATCCTTATGCGTCTATTATTGTCGTTGCATTTTTACGACGTGGTACTTGGGTTTCTTTTTACTCTTAGCACTTAAAACCTTCTAGAGGGGAGTTTTCTTGACAAAATTTCGCAAGGAGGTCGTTAACACCGATTTATAAAATATGGGGGATAGGTGTGGCATTCCTGAAAACATTAGGTGTAGCATTTCAATATAACACAAAGGGAGGTTTTTGTTATTAACTTTCCATTGATAACTAAAATTATCCAAACGGGCAATTGTCAAATCATTCCAATAATGAAAAATATAGGGCTACAACTAACTTTCCCATTGGCTTGGACTTCTTTAACAAAATTGGGCTAATCTCGCCATGTTTGTAGACTGTAGAATCACAAACTACATTAAAGAAACAAGAACAAATGTTGCGTTTATAACTAAAAAAAATATGAAAAACAAAAACAAAAATAATGGGAAATTGAAAAGGGTGAGAAAAGAAGATACTTTGCCAGGAGTAGTGGATCGGGAAGTTGGGGAGATTGAAGGAGTGGCATGAATGTCCAACACCATACCCCCTATTATCACAGCCTCTGATTCCAAATTTCTCAACTGCTCACCTCTTACTAACTCCTTTCATACAACATAAGTTTTCCAAATACACAGAATCAGCACAATACATACACATACATATACATATATAGTACATATATCCCAGCAAACAGAAAATTGTTTTTATTAAAATAAGCTTACCGCTTGAAGAAGAAGATGGTGGGGGTTGATATGTGGCAGAGAAAGGTGGCGAGAGATACAAGCCAATCTTCTCCGAGCACTACTCTGACTCTCATCCATTGTCGCTTTGTTTCTTCCCGACACTAACGACGATGAAACTCTCAAGTTTTTTTACTTCCAAAAAAGAAAAAAAATCCATAATATTTCTTGGGCTGCTGACCAGAAACTTTGAACTGTTGGAAGTGCACATTTGTCAAGTGGCTCTAGCCCACTAACGAGAAAAGGTGGGCTGAAAACTCTGCAGCAGAGATGAAATGTCTGTAGCAATTATTGGGCTAACCAGAAGGACGACATCAAGATGAACAAAAAGGAAGAGTAATTTGTTGGTTTTCCTCTTAAATTATCAGTATTCTGTCATTTTGGTTATTGATTTTTCTTGGTCAATTTAGTTTCTAAATTTTTAATTTTTGACAGTTCTGATTCCTCATATTAAAATAAGTAATTTTTTTAATTTATTGTATATTACCATGTTTTAATATGTGATAAGGATATAATTATCTTTCTTTAATTTCAAAAATCGTCAGCCACTATTAATGTGAGGGATCAAAACTGTCAAAAATTAAAAGTTCAGGAACTAAATTAACCAAAATAAAAAATTCAAGAACGAAAGTGACAAGATAGTCATAGTTCAGGGACTAAACGGACAAGTTACACAAAAAAGAAAAAAAATGAAAAATTACCCAATAGTCATTTTTTTATTGATCGACTAACATGATACAACTTCTTTCATCTTGACCAACATGACACAAATTTTAGGATCCATCTAGAGGAACCATCTCAAATTGCAACATTTGATATGGAAATGTTCAAATGGAGACATTTGAATTAAAGTATTTGAGTCATCCAAATTGGTGTTTGGATGTTAACATTTTGAACAAAAACATTTAAATATGTGTTTGGATAGTTGTTGAAGGAAAGTGAGATAGAGAGAGTATGGAATTAGTTCTCGAATTTTTAACGCCCAGTACAATTCATATCTAGATAAGCCAAATGGATCATTTCACTTAATCTCAAAATACACAATATAAATTTTTTTTTTTTTTGAAAAAATCAACAAATACAAATTGAGATGTCATTGAAATGGATTATCTAAATTGAAAGAAACGGTTCCCTCGATGGATGTCTTGTTTTATTTTTATGTTATATTGGTCTTGTACTAAATATTTTTGTCACGTTAGTATAATTATTTTTAAATTTGTGTATCAATCAGGTGTTTTCAGGTGTTTTCTCCCGATGAGAAATTATATCAAATAGGTCATTTTGCAAGACATATTTAAAATAAAACAGCATGTTTTAGAAAATGTTTGAGTTAAATAATATATTTATGGTAAATTTATTATTTACAAAAAAAAAATTAAGGTAAATTATCATTTATATGCTTCATAAACAAAATAATTATCATAAATATATTATTTATCGCAAACATCTATTTACAATAATATTTTTAATATGTTTTGTAAATACATTATATATTTATCATACATATGTTATTTATCATCATCCAAAAAGTTTTATGTTGTTTATTTTAGTATTTAACGAGGCTAATGCCCGTGCGTTGCACGGTAGCAGGGAAAAAAAGTTAACAACAAAATTATAAGAATAAATAATGTACATCAAGCGTAGTTAAGTAAGGAAGGTAATATATTTACAGTAACTTTGAGAATTTAGTTGTTTTTTTTTTCTATTTAAATTTACATTATGAGAAGAGTCGGTGGAAGAGCGAGGGACGAAGTTATTTGGAGATAACAGATAAGGGGAAAAAAATTTTACATAATGAGTTGCATTAATGACAGAGGTATAACCGGGAAGATATCTCAGTCAAAAGAACGATGAACAGTAACAGACAGTCATCTAACAAATCACAAAATCACAACAGGCAAAAAAAAAAAAAAAGATGATATAAAAGCATTAAATGTTAAAGTCAGCTTTCAAAAACTGTAATCATAACCACGTAACCAAAGACTAAAAAAATTTAAAACCTAGTTTGAAGCAAACTAAATGATCATATACTATAATTAGTAAATTTGGACCATATGCTTAAAACAGAAAAAAAAAAAAATTGATAAGAAAACATCACACACGGTAAACGGATTATATTAAAATCTCTAAAAAAACGAACAAAATATTACCCGAGGAGAAAAGAAAAAAAAATTACAGATTTAGAAATCAAGGGAGAAAAAATCTTGAACGTTCTTCTTCATAGTTGCATTTGTCCATTTCGTCACCATTTTTATGCAATCTGCAAAAACCAAAAAAAAAAAAAAATTGAACAAAAGCCAAAAAGCCCGAAACAATACCGAAATAAACCAAAAAAAAAAAATCTTCAATATACCTAAGTTCTTGTTTACGTTACTCAGTCTGGCTTTGTTTGAAGAAATGAAAAAACACAGACGAAAAAATACTCAAAAAAAAAAGAAGGAAGAACCGTTTTAAGAGTAAAGATCGAAAGCCAAAACCGACAGAACAAAAAAAACCAAAGTAAAATAACAATGAATGCAAAAAACAACATACTCAAGACTAAAACCAACACTTGCGCCACAAAAAATGTACCGAACACAAAAAAGGGAAAAAAAAAAACAGAACGGTGCAAAAAAAAAAAAAAAGGGTTTCGAGAGAGAAAAATTAATAAGCCAAAAAAAAATTTACACTCTCACCATAAATACTGTACGGATAGGGGGAAAAAAAGGGGGAGGGGGGAGGGAGAACCCTCAATAAAAAATTAGGGTTCCCAAACCAAAACCCCCAAATTCTGAGGGAAAAAAAAAATCGTAACAAAAACAACGTTCAAGGATAAAACAACACAATAAGGATGAGCATCCACATTTTCAACATAAAAAACATCTGGCCGTATAAAAAATAATGCAACATTCAAAAATTAGGCTTCGGAGATAGGGGAATAAAAAATCAAGAATCAAAAGTGAACATTACAAAATAATGAAATAAACAAAACCCAGTAGAAAAAATAACTCAAAAGTTTTCGGAACAAAAATAATTTCCAAAAAAAAAAATTCCAAGAACAATCAACAAAGACCGAACTTCGAAATCTTGAGAGAACAAACACAACCAAACGAAAAAAACCATGAACAATACAAACCCAATCAACAAACATAGAATGATCGGCCATCAGTGCAAAAGGAGCCCAAAATGGAGGGTTTGAACGCCAAAAATCCAAGGAAGAAAAACACAAAGAGAAGCAGAGCAGTGGAGAGAGAGAGAAGGAAAACATAAAACACATAAACACAAAATCAAGGAGGAGAATCAGCGATAAAAGGTAGAAGAGAAAGGGAGAAATAGGGTTTGGAGAGCAAAAGTTTCAAGAACATGAGAGAGAGAGAGAGAGAATGGCAGAGAGAGAATGAGGAACGAAAAAAATAGAGAGAGAAAGGGCAAGAGATAATGGGCGGCAGCAGGAAGAAGAAAGGGGAAATAAGGGTTTGGAGGGCAAATAATTGAATTTAATTCAAAAATTTTTAAAATTCCCGCCTTAATACCTACCACGACGGTTATTTGGGAAAACCGTCGTGATATGTGAACATACCACGACGGTTTTTTTACCACGACGGTTGACAAAAACCGTCATGGAAGCTCAACCGTCATGGAAGCATGAAGCAACAAAAAAAAGTACAGGAACATACCACGACGGTTTTCCCCAAAAACCGTCGTGGTAGGGTCCAAAAATTAAAAAAAAAATTTTGGACCCTATCACGACAGTTGACAAAAATCGTCGTGGAAGCTCAACCGTCGTGGAAGCATGAAGCAACAAAAAAAAGTACAGGAAAAGCAACAAAAATTAAAAAAAAAACAAAAACAAAATCACTGTTATTAAACGGTGAAATATTGCACAGTAGCAAAGCAGCAACAGTAAAAAAAAAATTCAATGAACAGTACAGCAAAGCAGCAAAAGTAAAAAAAAAAAAAAAAGGAAAAAAAACTGTAGCAAAGCAGCAAAAGGAAAAAAAACACTGTCCAGTGAACAGTAAAAAAGCAACCCTCATTTAGTATATTAAGACACGAAGAAGATTCAAAAGAGAAAGAAAAGAGAGAGAGAGAGACGTGCGCAGAAAAGAGAAAGAGAGAGGGAAAAAAAAAGGTAGAAAGAGAAAGAGAAAAAGACAAAGAAACCGGCAATCATTCTTAGAGGGGTAAAATGTGATTTTACTGTTCATACCTCCTTTTAGTATATATAGAAACTCATCCGGCAGCCAGGGGAAGGAGGGCAAAAAGGTAAATGCACTGTGCAACACTGTTTGCACTGTTCAACACTGTGCGTCACTGTAGTATCAGCGCGAAAAACGGGGTGTTATGCACTGTTCATCACTGCGCTTTACTGTAGCAACAACACGAAAAACGGGGTGGGGTACTGTTCAACATGTGTGTTACTGTAGCTTGAACGCGAAAAAGAGGGGGGAGGGGGGGAAAATCACTGTGCAATACTGGTACGATAACAGTAAAAACCCCCTTCACTTTAGTATATGTATATAATTTGGAATATTTATAGAGAAAGTTATGGACACATCCTCCTTAAATAGACATGTGTATGTTTTTTCCCCTTCTTTTATACTTGTTTGGATTTTTGACCATTTATATTTATCTAATTGGAGATTAAAATAAATGAAATTATTAACTGAAATAAAAATGCAGAGATGTATACTTCATGATATGTTTAGAAATGTGGAATTGAAATGTAGAAAATTTAAAATTTTTTTAATAATAACTTCATTACATAATAGTCATTAAAATGAGCTAATTCATGAGCTGGCTACTTATATCGTCATTAATACCAACAGCTAACCTTCTACTTCAGTGGAGACAAATGCTAATTTTTTTTTTTGGAGAAATAAATAACACGAAAATTAAAAACAAATATTATGGATAGAGAATGTTGGGGGATCTAGTGAGTGAAGTTTTTAGTTGGGGATCTATAGGGATAGAGAATGTTGAACGGAGCTCTTATACATAGATGACTAAATTTAAGTGTAATCAAAATTTGATAATTGTTGAGGCTTTTAGGCTCAAACCATCCCGGCGGGTGCGGACACTCACGCCCGGGGCTTGGCCCGTGGGCTCGGGTGGTGCGTGGGCCAGTCAACAGGGCTGCAGCCCAAGCTTCCCAACCCGTCTCGGGGGGCGCGGACGCTCACACCCGGAGGTTGTTGATACCAGGGTTCGAATCCTTGATATCCTTTGAGAACACGGAGTTTCCACCCACATGAGCTGTAGAGTTGCCACCCGAGCCCACGGGCTGAGCCCCGGGCATGAGTGTCCGCACCCCCCGGGATGGGTTGAGCCCAAAAGCCTCAACAATAATCATGACAACCGTAAAATGATTAAAACACAAAATAGTGGAGCGACAGCCTCCACTCGGTCTTACATGTAGCTCGGTTAATCATTAAAGGCACGTTATAATTAACAATCGATCGAGTTGGGTGCATGAGTGGTTTCAAGTCTCAAATAATTTCTTCTTTGTTTTGATGATTTCCGTACTAGTTGGAGGGCCTTTGCACCTTTTCTATACCCTCTTTTTTTAGTTGTTGATAAAGTTAAGATAAATAAATAAAAATAGATTTCATACTTTCTCTTTTATGAGGCGCTTGAATATACTAATTAATGGCGCACTATCTTTCTTTTTAACAATTATTATTAAGTGGACGAATAGCACTTATATCTCATATATATATATATATATACATATATATGTATATTCCACCACATAATGTGCACATGATGATTTTAACAATAATCTGTAAAAGGAAAGGAAAAAGAATAGGGGCAATGCTTATCCAATCGCCTGCCGCCTCAATATTGCTATTTTCTTGAGAGCACGAGTTTTGAACAGTAATTTGCACTTTGAATATAAATATTTAAAATATTTGATAAAACATCATCTTACTTTTCTGGTAGCTTTCTTTCTTTAACCTAGAAAATTATCCACAAAGCTGGCAATATTTAGAAATAATTTCTCTTCTAATTAGTTTCAATTGTCAATATGTTATTTATTAGGACGGGCTACCTATCTCTATATATATATATAAATGACAAAAAGAAACAATTAATATTAAATAGAGTTATTGGACGCTCCGAACTAAAAATTTTTAGGGTTATCGAATTATTATTATAATCAATGTTATTTTGACGATGGATATATCTAACTTTAGTTTGTGTCCTCAAAAAAAATAACAAGACCAAGCTTGTCAGCTAATTAATTTTGGACCACATACTAACAATGTACTAAATTTGGTGAAGATTTGGTGAGAATTTGGATGCAGATGTATGCATGTGTGTGTGTGTGTATATATATATATATATATCTTTGTGTGTGTGTGTGTGTGTTTGATAATCATGTCTAAAGTGATTGAAAACTTTGATGATGGTGATGAATAACACTTATTGCTCCATAAAATTTGACGACATACAACGATAGTTCAGAAAAATTGAAAGCATGTCCACCATATTTTCTGCGCTAGCGATGTTACTTATTTGTTGGGCCATGCCCTTATTGACTTATATGTGTGTGTGTAGAGAGAGAGAGAGAGAGAGAGAGATTTGTAAATGGCTAAACCAAATGTCATTGATAGTGATGATTATAATATATGCATATTTAACCTTTACATAATGGAAAAGAAAAATATAGACCATATACAAATCTTCTAACTAAAACAAAAGAATATAATATATCAATTAATTATAATTCCTTAAAATAATTATATGAAAAAAGAACTAAATTAAGAAATCAATAAATATATATTCTTGTAATTATATCTTAACAATGATTACAAGCATAGTATAATCGTAAATCTAGACTTTTATTAACGTTTTCACGTTGGAATCAACCATTCTAAATTTTTTAAAAAATAAAAATAAAATAAAATCATAGAGGAGAAGGGAAATAATATTTGATGATTCTATAATGATGGCTGTCGACAGAAGAAATGTTGGAGTGAGTATAATCCTAGGCTTATACAAGTCAATGGAGTAGTAATTAAGTAAAGCACAAGCTACGTATGTTAGGCAACTATTTGGACTATATATATGAAGTAAAAACCAAATAGAGTTCATTAATTCCACGAAACTTTTTGAAGAAATCAGCATCCTTAAGTCTCTAACATTTAAATATATAATTAATTAATTTTTCGTTAATTTTGGTTAAGCTATCTTGAATAAACGTGGTCGGCTCCAATTTATAGGGTAATTAAATCGTTTTGAATTTATGCTTGCTTTTTAAGTACAAAAGTGGATACAACTAAATTGACTTTCTCGATCGTACCATTTTCTAAATAGAAAATTAAGTATACACTTATCCAAGAAAATGGTAAGGCCAAAAAGTTATAGATGATAATCTATTTAATTTACACTCGTGCATTTATAATCTAGTGGCTATATCTCCTAAAAGGTTTTCAATTACTTATCAAAAGTTGGCCAAATTCATGTCACATAATATACTCGCAGAATAATTAATGTCAGGTTGATACCAGAGCATAGCGGTGAAGAGCATTAATTAATTATCACTTTATGGCTTTATTTTATATGTTTGTTTCTTCTGCACTTTAATTGTGTAAAATAGTAAAATTATATAGTTTGATGTAAATAAATTTATAGAGTAAGCTATCGAAGGTGTGGTCAGAATTTCTTTTCGTTTCACTTATGATTCAATTGATTTTTAAAAGTAATCTTGGATAAGAACGCGTAAACATCATTTATTTCATTTTTTCAGTAATCATTCTTTTCTTTCCTTATTTATTATCATTGTTTTTTTTTTTAAAAAAAAATCATCCATTAGAGCCAAACAATGGCTAACATATGTCCAACCCCCATTTCCACTATAACCTAAGCCTTATATGCCGCATTTTAAAATAAAATTAAAGAGTTATTCCCTACGATTCCCAACTCCTGATACATTAGAAAAGACCAAGAGAGAAGCCGCTACACAATCTCACGGCTCATTCTTTAAGTCAAAATCTTCCATCACATGCGCTATCTTGATATTGCACTATTACACAACTGGTCCTCACGTAGAGAATTAACGGATCCATAAATTTCTCTTAATAGGAGAAAATTTTTAAAATTAATAATAAGATAAAAAGTTTAATATATAAATAAGTTGAGTGTGATATAACATATTTGAAGGGAAAAAAAAAACTTGAGTAAAAGTAAATTATAATTTTTTTTTAAATAAGGGTATAATTTAAATTTTAAAAAAATTGAGGGGGAGGGAGGCCACGTGCCTCTTTGGCCCTATTGTAAATTTGTACTTGCATATATTGTCTCAAATCTGATAGTTAGATAGATTTGATGGTTGTAAAATTTTATTTAAAATCTTATAATTACATGTTGATTTAAATATATCTTTTTTATTTCAAAGATATTATTTTGGGTTATTAGTACAAATGACAAGCTTTGTCAAAAAATTATTATATTAAAATTTACTTATTATTATAATAATTTAAAAAATTTTATAAAGTATCATTTTATAAATATACCAAAAATAAAAATTTATATATAAAACTTGAATATTTGTATGTATGATTATAACCTGAAATTTCTTCAGGGAAAAAAATCACAAGTTAATTGAAATGGAAATAAGGCCAACGTAGCTATATATATATATATATATATATATATATATAATCTGTTTGCTTCAAAAGGCTACTGTCCCCAGCATTTAATAACAACCTTGGAATTATATATGTTGTGGCAGAGATAAAGTCAGACTGACTAGAAAAATACGTTTTGGGATGCATAGAGAAAGAGTTAACTGTGACAACGACATATTCTGGAAATTCAAACTATATATCATCTTAAATTGATATTCGTCAAATTAAGTCCTGTTGAATATATTGAATGCAATAAAAGGGCATATATATATATATATATATATATATATAAAGAATCCAACAGCTGTAATCCGGAATTTCGGGTGGGTCTCAATGGTGGGACCCAATATTAGGTCATGCGTGGCTTATGGAGCCGTGAAACGTTTTTCATATATGAACTTAAAATATATGGGTGAAACAAACATTTTTTTCATAGATTATAATTTGTGGAGGTACACAATCAAACACCACTTATGATCCATTTAACCGACAGACTCATACACCTTTTTTGTAAATCCGTGTATGTATTTAACAGATAGATTTAGACACTTTTTTAATATTCAAATCACATGAATCTGCCTCCCAATTTATGCTTCCACATCGTTGGACAAAATTTTAAGTTTTGCAAAAGGTAAAAATCTTTTTGGGATTTTTGGTATTATGTCCAACCAAAAATATTTTGGATATTCATAAATATTAATTGATATTATAGATATTTTTAGACATTGTGGATATGCGATTGACATTCAAGAAAAAATATCCTTCATTCCTCATTATTCATGTCGAGATTTCAAAATATAAATAATATTATAAAAATGTCGATACTGTTGTAGATATTTTCATTCATGTTTATCCACCCTTACAAAATAGAATTTCTAACTTTTTTTTTACGTTATTATAATAATTAATTGATTTTAATATTATAATATTTTTTAATGTACATATTATTTATACTAATTAAATAATACATATGACCAAGATAATAAATAAAAAATTACATAAGATGATAAATAGAATATTATAAATATAGGATAAGTCCAATTGTCAGAAGAGTTTTTTTTTTTTTTTTTTGTATAAATATATATACACTTGAAAAAAATATATAAATGCATTGGTCAAATTAATGTTCATGAACATTTCCAAGCGTGCTTATACCGGCATATTAATGCAGTGAGAGTGTATACTTAAGAAAATGATCTTCAATATAATAAAAACGTTACGTAGGTAACTTCACGACTGATTAGTACTCAAATACACATATATATATATATATATATATGTGTGTGTGTGTGTGTGTGTGTGTGTGTGTGTGTATTAAACTATATTTCTCATATATTCCTGTCCACAACATACCAAACACCGAGTGGACCACAACTGATCATAATCTATCAGTCTATGGAATCTCGAATACACACACACACACACATCTAACTTGATTAAGTCGTCACAACTTTCGATGTCTTTGCAATTATTCTACGTCCTTTGATATGTGTGTGTGTGTGTGTGTATATATATATATATATATATGAACATGTAGGTTTTATTCCAACGTTATTATATTTGTAGAAATAATATGAAATTACGACACAGGTGACGCTTGGTAAGAAATTAATTTAGAAGTAGTAACTAGGCGCCGCATGCATTCGAGGCGTGCCCAAGCTTTGCTTGCAAAATTAGTGTTGTTTGATTTGCAATTTTCTAATTTTCTCATGGGATTAGTTGATGAATCCGTTCTTTTGGTTCTCACACACACACACACACATACACATAAACATACGCATAAAAATATACAATGGAGTTAATTACATAATTATATATATAAATCTTATAATTTTGACTATTACTTAGTTTAGCTATCAATTTTCAAAAAATACAAAAATATCATTTGAATTTAAAAAAGAAAAAAATTAGATTGGGCGACCTATTTTGATCGTACCTTTTTTAATTAAGCAAAATGACTGTATGTAATTTTTTTTTTTCCAGATTTGATTAACCAGTGATTGACTTGAAAACTAATAATTTACGTTATAATTAATCAATGATTGACTATGATCATTCACTGATTTACTAAATTAACAATACCATGTGATCAATAATTAATCGATCATTTAATAAAATTGATTGACTATTTTTTTAAAAAGAAAAAAGCCTTTTCATTAATTTTTAAAAATTTTAGTCATTTGTTAAAAACTTCTTAAACAAATGGTTATGTACATCTAAATCCCTTTAAAAAACTTGTTCAAATTCATTATTCACATACCTTGTGAATGAAAAAGACCAATATATATATATATATATATACACACACACACAAAGACTATCTTTAATTAGACTAAATTTATTTATAAAACCATATCTTGCTTCTTAAAAAGCAAAATATTCAAGATTTTTTTTTCTTTGGAAAAATGATGCTTTTTTAATGTCTAAATAATTGTCATAAGCTATTTAAGAGGTATAGTATGCTGTGTCGTCAAATTTTTTTTAATCATTTTGCAAAACAGTAAGGTTGAATTTTAATAGGATTTTCAAATTCATAAAACACCTTTACGGTGCATTTGGATGTCCAATTGTATTTGATATTATATTCTAATGAAGGGATGTATTCCAAAAAGCATTTATATGTCCCGTTCAATTATTATATTCAAATATAATGGATTTAGATTGTCTACATTTGATTGGTAATTTTAATGTGTATTAGTGAGGGGAGTGTGTGTCGATGTGATTGATAAAAAGTAGAAAAACATATTTAAAAAAAAAATGGATGAACAGTGAAAAATTGAGTTTATTGTTCAAATAGAGTTGTCCTTAAATACAATGTTTTGAATATCCAAATCAACATTATATTGTATTCAAAGTTAATGGAAGTGAGTGAGACATCGAAACACACCCTTATAGTTTCTAAAAATAAAACTAATAAATAGAGAAATAACTAAAATTAGAATATATAGTTGTGTAGTTATTATATTCTCAAACTTATGATGTTTCCTGTGGTGTTAAGCTGATTAATAATGGTGAAATTAGGGCTGGCAAATCGTGTTCGCGGGCCGTGTTCGGGCCGGCCCGATTACGGCACGACACGATTAGCATGAACCCGAACACGACACGATTAATAAACGGGCCACGAACCTAAACACGAACACGACACGATTAATAAACGGGTAGCACGACACGACACGCGAACACGATTATTAAACGGGTCAAGACGGTTGACACGAAAACAAACACGTTTATGACCCATTTAACACGAAAAACCCGTTTACGGCCCATTTAACACGAAACGGCTTCCTGACCCATTTAACACGAAAATTATGGAAAAAAATCACTTAAAATTCTAAATTCACTAACACATAAGTTTAAATTCACTAACACAAATTCTAAATTCTAAATTCACTAACACTTAAAATTCTAAATTGTCACATAATTAATATCCAAAATATTAATAGAAACATCAAAAGACAACAAAATATTAATACAAAAGGCAATGCTTTTTTACTTGAGAATCATAGCATCATAGGTTCCATCTCCATAAATCTTCAAAAGTTTCTAAATATTTCAACCTATTTAAGAAATTTATGAGAATGAAATTAAAACATATTTAAAAACTATCTAAAGATTAAAAAAAATATCACTATGTCTAAATTACCTTCCATTTGGACCTCTGCATTTGAGGAGCTGGGGTTGTGGGAGCTTTGAGCAGACATGGAGTTGGACTCATTGAGCTCCAAACTGAGCACATCTTCAATGATTCCATCCACAGCCA
The DNA here is from genome assembly GCA_025413025.1 of Ficus hispida. Taxonomy (NCBI): domain Eukaryota; kingdom Viridiplantae; phylum Streptophyta; class Magnoliopsida; order Rosales; family Moraceae; genus Ficus; species Ficus hispida. Next base: position 11,725,022 of record CM046370.1, read on the forward strand.
TGTGAATTGATTTGTTGTTGTCTGCACATAAATTTGATAACTGGCCAACAACATAATGTAATCTTATGTAGTCAATAAGAAATGAATATACTATTTCTCCATTCAACTTGAAAACATCTAGAACATGAAAAGAAAAATTCACATCTTAATACAACCAAGTAATAACTTCAATATATAAAAAAATTGAAAACTAGATTATATAATGTGTAATGCTATTACTACATATCAAAGACTCAAAGGTAGAATATACCTTTATCTCCAAATAGTCAATCCCTAGTGCAAACCAATGCTTGAAATACGTCAGATTCACTTCATGTCCTAGACCATCCATCTGCAAAATATAGAGAGGGAAATTGTTAGTGTTGCTTGACTTTCATCAACAGCATCAAAGGTCTAGCAGTTGAAAAGTTGAAAGGATATATCATATACAAGTAATGTATTGTATACATGAGCGTGTATGTACTAAAAGCAACATAAGGAATGGTATTCTAACATAATCAAATAATGATGCTTTCATGTGCAAGAATAGGCATTTTAAATAGAAATGAAACAATTACGTTTGTAGGATTTCTTTTTCTTTTCCTCCATTTTCTCATCAACCAAACAAGGGAAAAGAAAAAAAAACATAAAAAAAAAGAGTAGGGCTGTATATGTGAATGCATCTTATAGATTAGAGGAAAATAAAAAAAAAAAACAAAAACCCCCAATTGAATAACCCTAGCGCTGCCGAGTGCAATCTGTAAGCTGAAATCGTGAGCTTGCGATCACGAGACTTGCATCCACGTTAACAGCGACAGGCAGAGGAAGAGAAAGAGAGAGAGACAAATTGATGGCAGATAGTGATAGGAGAGATAAAGAAAGAGAGAGTGAGAAAGGGATAGCGGCGATCAGATGGCAGATGGAGGAGAGAAAATGGTGCGGTAGAAAAGAAAGGGGCAGAAGAAAAGAGAGGATAGAGAGCGATGAGGGAGAGATATAGGAAGAGAGAGAAGCTTAAGGGAGGAGTGAGAGTAGGTCGAAGGAAAACAGAGGGAGAGGTTGAAGAAGAGAAATAAGAGAGATAAAATCAAATAGAAGCAAAGCAGGAGCAGCTTTTCAAGGATGAGTCAGGGAAGAAAAAGAAAAGGAAAAAAAAATAGTAAAGCACCTAAACGGTGCGTATTTATTTGATGCTGATGGAGGATATAGTTAAGATAAAAACATTAGCTTTTGTGTTTTGTCATTGCACGTATAATATATATATATATATATATATATATATTTGAAAGGGTAGACATATAATTTATTGATATCCGATTAAAAACAATAATTCTTATTTTTCTATTTATATTTCAATAAAGATCAAATATAATCAATTTTTATTTTTTGATAATTTATACAAGTAATTTTTGGTTTATTATTTATTAGAATTATTTTTCATTCCATAGTGCCATCTTAATACCACACTAGACTGACTTATTGATTACCAAACAGAGTAACATTGTTTTGGAGTTAAACACATTTTATAGTATTGTCAAATACTCAGTTGCTTTAAACAACAAGCAAAAGAATAAACTACAATAACAATTTGAAGACAATAAGTAAAAAACACAGAAATAATGATAAGAATATTTAAATATTATTTCTGAATTTTTTTTCATGGTCAATAAGAATTTAAAGTTGAAGTTCAAATTTAAAATATAGTTTTTGTAAATTTTTTTTAATCATTTTGCAAACATAAGTTAATTTAATAGATTTTCAAATTCATAAAACATTTAGGTCATTTGATGTCAATTTATTTATATTATTCTAATGAAGATTATTCAAAAGCATTTATATTCGTTCAATTATTATATTCAAATATAATGATTTAGATTGTCTACATTTGATTGGTAATTTTAATGTTATTATAGGATGTGTGTCATGTATGATAAAAAGTAGAAAACATATTTAAAAAAATGGATGAACATGAAAATAGTTTATTGTTAAATAGAGTTGTCTTAAATACATGTTTTGAATATCCAATCAACATTATATGTATTCAAAGTTAATGAGTGAGTGGACATCGAAACACCCTTATAGTTTCTAAAATAAACTAATAAATAGAGAATACTAAAATTAGATATATAGTGTGTAGTTATTATTCTCAACTTATGATGTTTCCTGTGGTGTTAAGCTGATTAATAATGGTGAAATAAACATGTATTTTGAAAATTCATCTAGTTAATGAAAATGGACTATTTTCATACATTAAAAAAAACTGCAAATAAGCATTCCCTATTTGTTTGTTTTTTTTTGTTTTTTTTTGTTTTTTTTTTTTTTGGGCTTTGAAATTGATTATTCATTCATTTTTTTTTTCGCCTAAAAAATGAGTCATTCTAGTAATGAGAAATTTGTGTAGTCTTGTCTCGTGAAAACAAGGACAATTGACACGTTCTTAAGTGGCACTTTTGAACTCAAAACTGTCAGAGAACCACTTTTTTTTTTTTTTTTTTTTGTTATACTTCAATTTTTTTATTTTTTTAGAGTCCGTTTCGTAAATGAATTTAGGTTGAGTTTCTCAAGTTGAAATAGTAAATTTTATTGATTTTTTGATAAAAGATAAAAATTTTTGAAGAAAAAGATAAAACTTAAAAAAAAAAAAGATAAAATTTGAGTTTGAAAAACTAAGTTTGAGCTTGATTTTTAAACAAACTCTTAATAATTCTATTCTAATTTATTACAAAATGATCGTCATACTAACACATAATTAAATTGTTTAATGACATCTGTCCGAATATTAGCCAATATTACTCTTCAATAATTGAGCAAACCTAACACTTAATTAAAGGCTTAATTAAGACTTTAGCAACAAAAAAAGAAAAAAGAAAAAGAAAACGACAATAATTAAGATAACAACCCTGCATGATCATGTTCATCTTACGCTTTTCAATGATCTTGGCTTATTCTATATGCAATTATAAGACCAACTTATTAAACAACATATTTATGCTAAATATCTTTGTTGAACAACAAAAAAAAATTATCAAGAATCTCCACCAAATGCCAAAGTAGTTGAAATCATTTTTTTCCCCCTCCCAAATTGAAAACCTTAAAACACAGTTTTCGTTCCCAAAAAGTCTCATGAAAACACACTCCAACAACAACAACACATCATAGCAACAAAATCCAAAGCACAAAGTTCACTGTGAAAGTCGACATGTGTCTATAATAATTGGAGAATTCTACAATAGGTATGTAAAAAAATCAACCCGTCATTGTTCCAAACTATTATATTATATTAAAAACGGTTAGTTTTACATGAATTTTTGTTTTGACCATGTAATTTAATATTTAAACAAATATATTATCGATAGAGATACCTATTATATATGCAAGACCAATATCAATTGTAGAAATGTGAAAGCATCTTATTACTTAATCATAACTTTAATGATTATTAAATGGTTTATTTACCAGCTCTCTCGTTCACGCACCTTTTGCTTCCAATTGTGTAAATTTCAAAACAAACTTTTGAAAAGCTTGTAATTTTATTCCCAAGTCGTTATCAATTATATAGGAGAGGACACAAAATTGAGGCAAGTTGGTCAAATTGACAATTATTTAAGTTTGTAAGTTTGCTAGCTTAGCTTTTGTAAATTCCCAATGTTCAAAGACTCTGACTGTTAAGAGTCCCCACAGAATTGCACGTGAAGTTGACTAAGTTGCAGCTAGAGTCCCAGTTTCAAACTCCCCATAAACACGTATTGGACCCATGTTTTTGGGGGCCAATATTTATTTTATTTATTTACTTTTTTTTTTTCAAAACTAATATATGTCTTACATGATGAGAAAAAGGAAAAAGATATTTGATCTAGAGGAGCTCAGTACTTCTCCAATCTATACTACTTTGAACTGAATTTCTCTCCAATTTGATTAGTTAGTTCAAGTAGTTCTTAGCTTTGGTTAGCTAGTTAGCTAAATTTTTTTTTTTTAGTTCACAATTTTAGTTAACTGAAAATTTCCATAGGACCTTATATTTTTACATCACCGATTAAAATTAAAGCAATCTATTAAATTTTTTTAACAGTATGATTCTTGTTTGTGAGTAATTTTATGTACCGTACAGTTTGTTTTAAACATATATACATTTTATAAATTAGGCTGTTAAAATTTTAATTTAATAATTAATAATTAATTTCTATCTACAGTAAAAAAAGTTTTTATTGTAGAAGGACATGTAGTTAATTACAAGAAACCACAGGTCGACAGGGATAATTGATATATTTCGCCATTTTTGTTTATTTTTTTAATCTATATATATACAATAGAGTTGCTGTATTGGAAGGTTGTCTTTTCATGAAGATACAAATTTAATAACGAGACACGTGTTGAGGAGTGTACAGAGTTTTGGTTTGGACTAACTTATATGGAAACTCTTCTCAAAAATATGTTTTCCTGAATTTAAATGGATAATCCAAACTTTTTATCTTTTAATAAGGTAAATATAAAATTATCATTATATAAGGCTATGTAACCATCTTGTGTGTGTAGATATATATATATATATATATATATAGAAAGAATCTTACCTCCGGCATATTAAAAAATGATGAATATGGACCATTGGATTGAAAACGGTCGTATGAGATTTGATTAAGGGTAAGCTAAAAGTTAATGGATTCTTTAGATGTACAAATAAGAGTCTATGAAGCAAACTACCAAAAAAAAAAAAAAAAAGTAAACAGTCCTTATTTGTCTCAAGAATAGGAAGGTGAAAAGGACAAAAAATTAAAACAGTTAATTTTTAATTTTCTTAATTTTTTTAATTTTTTAAAATTATTTTTTATTTGAAATTATCATGTGACTTTAGGATTGCATGGAATAGATAAACAAAATAAAGTAAACCAAAACAAAAAATTAAAAAACTAATCAAAAAAATTATTTTTTGAATTTTTTTAAATTTTAAAAATTAATTTTTTATTTAAAAATATCACGTGATGAACTTAAGACTTGCCACGTGGTGGGATGAGGGGCTAGGACGAAAGGCCAGGACGAAAGGCCTTTCGTCTTTTTAAATAAGGATATTAGATTTAAAATTATCACGTAATGAATTTAGAATCGTACGAAATAGACAAACAAAACAAAATAAAGCGAAACAAAAAATTAAAAAAGTTATTAAAAAATAATTTTTAAAAAATTTTAAAAATCTTTAAAATTAATTTTTTATTTAAAAATATCACTTGGTGAACTAAGAACCTGTCACGTGACAAAATAAGAGGCTGTGACGAAAGGCCTTTTGTCCTTTTAAACAAGGGTACGAGATCAACTCCCCCTTCTCATGCTTTGTAACATAAAGATATGGAAAGTTGAGGCTCCTTCATCTCCATTGTTTCAAAAGCAACTCTGCACATAAAAACCACGAAAAAAAAAAAAAAAAGGAAAAATTTTGCATATATAAAAAACAACAAATCATCCCTCACGAAAAATCCTCATAGCAAATAGAAAGCAGCATATAATTCTGACAACGGTAATGAAATTCAAGGCTTAAAATCTTCAGCCTGTGTTAAGAGAGAAAAAAACTCTTCAAGAAGCCTTTTTAATATCTAATCATATATAAATAGAAAAAGAAATTTTCATCTGCTTTTTTTTTTTTAAGGGAATATTCATCTTCTCAATTAAAAAAGAAAACAAAATTTAATCTCCATTTTCTCATATTGCATATCCCCACTGCAATATGTTGGCCAGAATACTAATCCTTATCTCGATGTTTATGAGTACTTTTTTTTTTTTTTTTTTTATGTCGTCATCGGCAACTCCGATCAATAAGCAAGTAGGGCTGGTTAAAAATTTGGCTATGAATATTTAAACTTACCGATGTAAATTTAATCAGCAATTTCTTTAAACTTGGGTAGCTTTAAAATTTTTTTTTCCCCTCCTATCCTAACAACAAATCCAAATTCTGAACTACCAAACTGCGATTTTTATAATAATTAGAACAAATCCCCTCCTAGCTTTGAATTCGAATACTCAAATATACTCAACCTGCAATGCTCCAACCGGATGGAAATGATATTGGACATGAGACCTCTTATTTATATATGCATATATATATATATATATATATATATATTTAACGTTATTGATCTTGTTGCATTTTGGTTGTTACTATCTGGCTTTTATGCTGCTCTTGGTTTTGTAACTTCTTTCCTTTTTCTTTTAAATAAAATTTGAATTGATGCATTGAGTAGTTATTGACGCTAGTTGCGTTTTTTTCTTTGCAATTAAAAAGAATTATAAAATTAATAGATGCTGATCTGATTATGATGTTAATTATAGATCTCCCGTAGATTGATACTTTTAATTTTTGTTATAGATTTATGCAACTATTAGTTGATTGTAATGTAATTTTAATGTATAAACGAACATATAACTTTACGTACTTGTAGGCCTATAACATTTTTTAACGGATAAGAAATGTTTTCATAAAAAATGTTACACATTGATAATGCTAGTATTATATGCCAATAATCTAACGTTACATATTTTGTTTTAGTCGTTACATATATCAGATTGATTCGATAATTGTGATAATGCTGAATTACAGACCATTCTTATAAATAATGACATGCTCAGTGCAGAACAATAATGTTGCACCCAAATTGCTCCACTGCCACGTGCGCGGTTGTATATGGATATACTTTTATGTTTTTTGGATTAATAAGAAAAAAAATTATTAAAAAGGTAAAAAAAAAAAAAAGAAAGTCTTTTACATCTTTTACGTTCAATAAGTAGATAATTGCTTAATTATTATACTTATAGTAATCGGTACCACCAAGAAATATAATAGTGAAGTCATGATTAGGTTAGACATTTTCTTGTTTCCTTAAACCCCAACTCCAAAACATGCATATATGATTTAAGTTTGTTACAATATCTCTCTCTAGATCTTTCTTTTCTTTTCATTTTTTTTCCCTTTCCCCCTATTTCTCGAAATGTTTTCTTCCATACAGATTTTCCTTGGTTATTTTTTTAGAGTAAATATATTCTTTTTCTACTCTAATATTTTTTTTTTCTCATCAGGTTTCGCTTTATAAAAGGTTTTTTGACGAATCGTATATGTTGTTTACTCTCAAGGTGTAATTTTCGACATAGTCCTTTGAGATAAGTTACCGGCTCTAAGTTCTTTTTCTTCCTTCACAAGAATTCTTTGTGTTGATATATATATATATATATATATATATATATATATTTTCCTTTCCTTTTCTGGAACCTTATTTGTATGTTCATTTTCTTATTTAATTATATCATTGGCAGTGGGAGCCTTGGTATAAGAGAGGTAGGAGGAAGTATGCTAACTTAATTGGGATGTTTCTTCTTAATCTTGATATAAATTGAAAAAAAAAAAAAAAGGATTTTTTGCCTAGAAGTTGTTTTTTTTTTTTTTTTTTTAAATTAGAAAAAAAAAGACATGAAATGACATCAAAGAAAACTAGCACATTATGACAGTAACTACTAAAAACCTTATCACATGCCAAGTTCTCCAGTCAAATTTTAATACTTTAAGAAAAAGAAAAGTAATATAATCTCTCAAAGAAAAAGAAGACAAAAACCAAAAAAAAAAAAAAAACCAAAAATGCCTGAGGCATTTCACTTCAACTTATAACTTGCAAGAAACACATGCATCTCATTAAAACCTTTCTTGATAAAACCTAATTGAGAGAAAAACTATAGAAAGGAAAAGGAGTAACCATCCACTAAAATATTGAGCTCGTTGGCTTGTTGTTTAAATTACCATTCCTCAATTTGACTTATCGTGTCTTGTACCAAATCAACCACATAAGAAGAATCATATTCAAACTAGAGATGATCAATTCTCAATTGTAATTAATGAGCTTCAAAATAAGCATTAATCACTCCTATCGACTTTGGTCATATCAAAAGCAAAAGCAAAAGCAAAAGCAATACCCAAAGGTAAAAAATGTGAAAATACGGCTGCAATCCAAAAATGGTTAGGAGATACATTAGCCGCACCATTCGTATTATTTTTATTCCATAATAAAAAAAATAAGGATACCAATGAACTCGATAATGTTGAAGACTCTAGCCGGCTTATTTCCTTGATATTCTATTCACTCAAAATCAAAAAATCATTTAAAGGTATTGTAATTTATTTGCCTTGACTAGAAGGTTGTTTCTTATGGTAAATTGTGAATTTTCTTCACTTAGATAAGAGGGGACGAATTAAAGATCTTTCGAGAAATAAAAAATAAATAAAAAATAAAAAGAACAAAAAACAAAATTTCTTTTAGTACATAATGTACATTGCAAGAAAATAAAAACGTTTTTTTTTTTTTTGAGTAATGGCAAGAAAAAACAAGTTGGCATATGCCCGCAAATACTATCACGTTTTGTCCTAACCAAATCCATTTGCCGATTAATTAGTTAATTAATTAATTAATATTTTTCAGTCATTTTGTGCCCAAGACAGCTTCCAGATTATATAGTCAAGTTGGAGGATGAGATCCAGCTTAATTGAGTTAACATTCATGTGTTATATTCTACTATTATTTTATATATATGTGCACACGCATATACATATAGTGATTATACATACACACATATACAAGATATAATTAATTTTCTCTCTGCTGAAATTTCGTGGTCAGCTTGTTTCTCCACATTTAGCTATTAGATTGTCTCCTTATATTCTTATAGCTAATCTCACTGTTATCATCAACATCATATGTAATGCTTCTCTCTCTCTCTCAATATTCATTGTGAATCGTGATTGCCAAATAGATGACGGATAAATTTTTTTTTAATGCATGGATAGAATTTTAACTCGCTATAAATGATTTTTCCTTCCATTCCTTTTTTATTTGTATCTAACTTAATTACTTAAAATTGCTTATATTAACTATCTGCTTTATTAGATCAAATACGATGTAAATGCTTTCTCCCAAAAAAAAAAAAAAAAGACGATGTAAATGCAGACAATAATTAGATATATATATATATATATATAAATATATATAAATTATACAAGCAGCCGGCCCTAGGAAACGAGAAATAGAGAAAATGAGAAAGTGAGCCAACTGGGATTTCGGGACTATCTTCGAGCGCGTCGTTGGACCCCTTATCTTAAAATTTGGTCACTAGGCGTGCATTTTCATTGAAGGCTTGCGACGGCCGTGCTTTAGTCTTTAGTATTTTTTTTTAATGATTTAGTCTAATAAAGGCGTTGATATTTTCGCAATATAGTTTTAGTGTTTTCATTATAATAATGGAGGTGGTTCTTCCACCGTTTGAGTTTGTTTTTAGTCTGTCAAATTTAAGCCTTGGCGAGTTAGAAGTTCCACTATCTAAGAGTCTTAGTGGAGATGTTTGTGGCTTGGTGCTACATGTTATATGCTCTTGATGGATCGAAAACTTTCATTGATTGTAGTAGTTTCAAAAAAAGCCTTATACATGCTCAAGTTGATATATCGAGGAATTTTCCTGATATCATATCTCGTCATGCATCATTTTCCTTATGTTTAATCATATTTTATTGATGTAATCGGTTTTTATCGAGTGTTTTATATCGTGTATCAAAAAGTCATCCACATTATATTTGATGTCTATAAGATCTTTTAGTTAAATACATTCTACCTTAATATATATATATATATATATATATATATATATAACTTGTTCCATGTGATCGTCCTGGACTCCTGGACACGCAAAAATAGAGAATACATATATAATTATTAAAAGATAATCTTTACATAGAGTTTGAGAAATGAAACACACATATATATATTAGGTTATATATATAATTTACGAGTCCAAGGAGGAAAACTTTTTGAGACGATTATTTGTGAATATGGAGAGAGAGAGAGAGAGAGGACAATATGTTTTAAATTAGGAAAAATTAGGAAAAAAAATGTTTTAAATTATTTATCTAATGCCTGGAATCTGAGTGGCCAGACAAAATACAAAAGATCTGTTGAAAAGATATATTTGCTTCAGTACAGGGTTATTAAAATAGTCTTAATTTGCATTTTGTATACACTGTTCATATCTTCAGCATTAATCCAAAAAGGCACTTTATTATATAACCCTCACTCCTATAGATACAAAGTTGCATTAATTTAGAATTTTATTTTTTGCTGTAATTTATGTTTTTTTCCCCTTTTAGCTTTAATTGTTGGCGCTTCACAGGAGATGTATTTTGGATTTCTTGTTAAAATTTTATTTATTTTTTCTTTTTTAGTAAAAGTTAAGAAATTTAAAGAAGGATTAGAAAGTTAGTGGACACCAATCTAATTGGACTATGCTAATTTTCTTTCACATCACATTTCCTTTCTCCATTTATTAAAAAATGTATGTGTGTGTATATATATATAAGTCGCATTATGGGTTTTTTTTTTCTTTTACACTATAAATTTATCATGTTTGACAACTCAGACTACGAATTTTCAATTTTAATGAGTAGACCCTAAAACTTTAAATTCGTTGCAATTAAAGTCAGTGATGAAGCTAGAAAACTTTTTTAAGAGGGGTTTAAATTAAGCTAAATCTTATTTAAAGGACTTTCCTTCAAAAAAAAGTTTTTTAGGGGGGCTAAAAGAAGAAAAATGGTGAGAACTTGAAATTTTTAATTAAAAAATATATATAATGGCCCACCATGGGATGGGAGGGGTCGCACCCCCCGGGGTCGCACCCCCCGGGGTCATAGTGGCCACTCCCCCGGGGGTCATAGTGGCTACGTCCTTAATTATGGCCCAATAACAAAACGATATCACGTAAATAACGGAATGGCATCCTATAATTTTTGGACAAAATGTACTCTAAACTTTTTGTCGGTTGGCAATTTGAATTGTAATTTTTTTTATTTCGACATCCAGATATCCTAATTTTAGTTTATTAATTGATGTCCAATATCGACAGTCAAATTTTGAGTTATAAATGTTAAAACTAAAAGTTTTGGGATCAATTTATAGCTGATGAAAAGTTCATGAAACACCAGTACAAATTATCCTAAATAAATTATCTGAATTTTTTCATGTCATAAATTTTCTTGTTCATATATTTATATATATATATATATATATTTTATTGGAGCAACTATATAATGGTACTATGTGTATGTAGTATTGTTAAGAATCGAATCCTAATATCTCTAATATTAGAGTGGATAGTACAACAAATAAACAAGATTACAACAAGATTTTTTTTTATAGCGATTTACGTTTTTTTTAATTGACAAATAACACCCACCACTCTAATTTGTTTCACTTGACAAGGCTTGAACCTTAAACTAACCCGACTTAAACTCTTAACCCCTTTTTCTCATCAATTGAGCTAGATCTAGTGGCTTTATCGTAATTTAACTTCCATATAAAACCAACGTAACATCCATTTTATCACTGCAGATTTTCACTAGGTGTTAAAAAAATAATTTAAAAAACAAACTCTTTTCAATCTTTCCTATTGCCAAAAGAATAAGGCTTTCCCTAAAAAAACTTTTTATAAAGTGCAAGAATTAGAGCATACTATTACATGAGTAGAATGCCCTCTCGAAAAAAAGTAAAATTGATTGTATAATATAATTAGATCCACACAACTCTCAACATGTATGTAATTTGCTTATGATATATTTAATAAATATTCTCCTTTTACTCGGTTTCTTTAACAGTAGCTATTTAAATAAATGATGTTGACAATAATCATTTTAGAAAGTAACATCGTATTGCTCTCTCAAGCATACACAATGTAAGATGTATATTATTTGTTCTTAATTAATAGTTCATATAGGTTTGTCATGTGCTTGAGCTGGCTAACGTTAATTTTAGATCACTACGTTGAATAATACTTTAATAAGTAGCTCTTTGGTCCTTCTCAAAATAAAGCAAGTCGGCCCGATTCAACTTATCAGCATCTTCCTTTGAAATTTATCCTCCTCTTGAAAAATATATATATATATATATATATATTCGGCAATTAAAAAAAAAAAAAAACCACTCCAAGTCAATGAATTATCTGCGGTAGTTAGCTAGCTAGGAATAAATATCGGTCGAAAGATTCTCCATGAAGGAAAAAAAAAAAGATTTTCTAAAGTACATCTTACAATTTGACACTACGATAAAATTATTGTTTTGATTTTTGATTTTTCAGTGGTTTTGATTTATGACTATCGGATATTATGAGTTTTTTACATAAATAATTATATATCATACCATTAAAACCTAATCTAACAATTATAAAGCAGTTTCCATCTATACAAATGAATAGAATTTTCATGAAGATGAGGACTTGGTATACTAATATTATTTGAATTATTATATTCTTTATATTAAATATCAAAGATGTGCGCGTTATTAAAACACCATCGAATCTCTCTCTCTCTCTCTCTATATATATATATATATATATATATATTGATTATGGGCTGGAGGGTCAATTGTTTACTCAAATAAGTCAAACAATCCAGCTAGCCAGCTATCGGCCGTTTTCCCAAGGAACATATAATAATATGGTTGAATTTTCTTGCTGGAATGACGTTATAAGAAATATCTTCACTCAACACCAACAGTCCCACGTACCCACTCCTAGTCCAAATAATTCAGAATCCTATTTTGTTTTTATCTGATTTTCCCCCCCACTTTTATTCTAACGAAAGGGAAAAAGGAAACAAACTAATATTTAAGAAGAAGGAAGAAATGAAGAAAGAACAACACAAATGTCCTTTCCCAAGAAAATATAACTATGTTATCCTTTTGTATTGGTCATATAATTATATTTATTTTAATCATATATGTTCAATTGAGTATATATATACAATACGTGTAGCAATAAATTAATAATACATTAATACACCTATACACATAGGTGTTTTGCTACCGTTGGTTTTTTTTTTTTTAATCTATTAATAAAGGGTCTTAACTAGTGTCATAGTCATTTAACTTACATAATATGGGTCAATATAAAAAGTTTCGTATAACAAGGGGAAATTGTTAATTAAATACGGTTTACTACAATATTTTGTGTGGACTGTACAGGTGCTACATAATTTAGAATATAACAATTTTTTTTTGAGTAATTGAAAATTTTAGAGGTATTATAAACTTTATTAGGTCGTTAGACAGTACTTTGTTGTTATTATTATTTTTCTATTAATGATGAGCAATGATAACGGATGTCAAAGATATAATTATAGCATATTACAACAAGATTGATCACACTACTAGTCAGACACACCAAAATCTAATTAAATAATTACTAATTAAGTTTTTTTGGGGTGGAATTGCTAATTAAGATTAAACTTTGGATCTCTCAAAAAAAAAAAAAAAAACCTTTGGAAGTTCACCGGTTTTTATACACTAATGAGAGGAATGAAATTCCAATCAACACATTTATAATGAGATGCGGAATGCAATTAAACATGACAATCAATAACTTCCATCCTTATCCGCAAATTTATCAGAAAAATTAGCCTACGAGGTGCATATGTGCTAAAAAAAAATGTTAATATATATTGAGTTGTCTTATTTTATGATACGAAATCTTATAATTTGTATTGCCCATGGAAATTGTATTTAATAGTTTAAATATATTTTTTAACGATCCAATTTATTAGTGTTCATGTTATATAAATTTATATATTCTATTACAAATTAATTATCAATCATTATTAAAGAATTAATTAAATGGCTATAACAATAATTACAATCAATAATAATAAATAAGAAGTACTATGTTAGAAATTCCTTATAATAAACAATTACCGGATTTTATCTTTGCTTTTTTTCTTTTTTCTTTCTTTTTTTTTTTTTTGCTGAAAGATGATTAAAAAAAAAAAAAAAAGAGGCATAACCACAAGTATAAGTATTTGCATTACTCTTGTTCATTGTGTATTGTCATCTCGTTAGATTATTATTCAAAGACAGTCGTCGCTATCATCATTGTTCAAAGTAGCCTTTCAGAAATTTTTAATCTCAATATCTTCCATCCGTGACATTATTTTATATCGGCAGTATATATCTTTAAATGTTAAATCAATAGAGTACTTATTATGCAAAACTCTTTGAATGTCATGCGAATTTTACGATTTAAAATAATACCTTATTGATAGTATTTTTTTTTTCATACTTTATCGTAAAAATCTAATACTTATTACGAGAAACTTTTTTGAATTTTTGTTTCTCTGAAATCAGATGTTTAAGATTTTGTTTATGTTAGAATATTTGTTGATCAAGTTGTAGAACTTGAAAAGTAAAATTCTCTTGATACCCTTGTCTCCCTAATTGATTACGACTTATCAGTGTCAATAGATAATAAATAATCTCTTACCAAGATAAAAACCAATAAAAAAATATTCTGTAAAAATACATTTCAATGGAGAAATTAAAAACGTCAAAGTTAGCTTACAAAAAAAAAAAAAAGGCAAGCGAAAAGAGAGACGAAATTGATCTGAATATCTTTGACTATTAAAAATTAACAATATTTGAAGGAGTAGCTAGCTACATACAATGGAAATGCAATTAGAAAAAAGAGCCAAAGAGGCAAAAGCGACGCAATGTGTCCCTCCACAAGTTTGAAAAAGCTCAAGTGGGGCCTAACGTATGTATATCATTGATCAGCCTATCTTTGTTGACTCAAGCATGTGTAGGCAGTCAGCTAGCCAAAAAAAAAAAAAAAAAAAAAGTAATAAAATAAAAGAAATAATAAATAAAATAAAACAAAATAAAGCAAGTATAGCTGACACTCACAACCACACTTCGACAAATCAAAGAAAATCTTCTGAATCAAATCTTTGTATCCGCTTTTGTATTTATCCTATCTTGTTGACTTGCACGAGGATTTACAGCCAAAAGAGAGAAAATAAAAGAAAAGAAAAACAAAACTTCTCTTTTTCGTTGTCTTTCGTGAAATATGTTTACTGTACTGCGATTGCATGTGTAACATAATTATAATTTTCTATATAATTTTACTATAAAAATAGAGTTTAAATTCTTCCTATTAAAGCATAATAAAACATAATTATGTATATATATATAATAACATGTTAAAATCAACAGTTATTTTTAAAATTTATTTTAGTTGACAGTTTACATCGTTGAATAAAATATCAATTATTTCAATTTTTTAATAGAATAGAATCATATCTCGAATAAATATCCTTTAGGTTGTACATTTGGATAACACTACTATTGAATGTTCAACTGTTCACAAAGTTATGATTGGTTTACCTTGCCAAAGGTTTTGTAACTAGCTCACTACGAAAGTAAATATGTACTTTTTTTTTTTTTCTCTCTGACTTTTTTCTCATTGAGTTTTAGTAATAAAGTTTTTAACGATACATATTCGAAACTTGTTTTCAAGATCTGCATGTGTTAAGGATCAATCTTTTAGGAATGGCTTCTGGATTTAACATTTGACTTTTTAGTTTTAGCCTTCAGGTTTTGTATTGTTCTTGGCGATTGCTCTGGGCTGTTCTACTTTTACCTTTTTTTTTTTTTTTCAAATTGTTTTGTATTTTTAATCAATAATTTGAGATAGAAATTTGATGAATAGGATGAGTTTGTTAATTGATGCTACTTAATTAGAATGTGTTAGTAGACTTTAATATCAGTTATTCTCTGTTTATTTAAAACAAAAATATAAAAAAGAGAAAAAAATATATATATATCACTACGCTCTCGGTACAAAATCAAAAAAGAAAAATGGATACGCTACGCAACTAGTTATCTGTAGTCCTTTTCCTATGTTGTAGCATTTCCCCTCTTTCTTTCTAGTCTAGGTCGTAATAAATATCATTTGCACTTCGGGATAAAATAATTATGCAAATTTTCTTTTCTCTCTATACAAATTCATCCTTCATTAACCTAGATTTTTAAATTTATTCATGATTACAATGTTCAAATTTATTTATGATCACAATGTTTTATATATGTGCTATCACGAAAATTTTCTAAAATTATAATTTGTATTGGAAAGGTATATAGTGATAATTCTCATCTAACTACGCGCTTTTTATATTTATAGAGGAGTTTCATAAGATTCTTGATGAATATTTTTATCTACGTCTGGATAGCCATTTTGAAAACGTGCAGAGGAGGCATGCCAATGCTATAGTGGTCCCTTTCCTCGACTTTTTCTTTTTGTACAAATGAGAAAAGTGAAGTCTACCACCACAAGCTTTCAATATGTTCATCCAAAAAACAAAATTGTTTAAAATATGTAAACGTAAATTATACTTTTCCCCTCTTTTTTACTTTTACTTTTTTTTTTTTTTTGAGGTGGGGTTAAAAGATTTGTCTCACTTTTACCATAGATAAAATTAGAGCACATGCCTAAAAGAAAGCATTAATTTATTAAGCATAATAGTCGCTTTTTTATGGCTGCCTTTTTATTTTTTTTTAATCCGACGGAAAACGAAAGGAAACGAATATGGGAGTACTAGAAATAAGTAAAGCAAAAATGATTGTTAATCTAATTTAACACAAAATCCACAACGTTAATTGATTCTTCTAAGAGTGCAAAAGCTGGCACTATGTTGAAATTATTGTGCACTTAATTATTAAAAACACTAGCAGGTCAGTCAGTTTTCTAGTTTGAGAATTATTGATCATGTAATTCATGAGTAAAATTTGAGATGATTATTTTTTTAAAAAAAGTTGAGATAATTATTTGAGCTTTATTAAATATTGCGTTTTTATGAGCAAAAAATGAGGCAATGATTTATAAAGCTCAAATAATTCTCTTAACTTTTACTTTTGACACGTATGCTTTCTCAATAAAATTAAAGCGTATTAAAAAAATGATTATATATACAGTGGAAAATCCATATTATTTTGCACTTAATTTATTAGTTTTGACTTTTTATCCCCATAATTTCTTTAAAATTTTAATTAACTCCTAAGCTATAAGAAAATTTGTCATTGTGCCCCTATTTGTTAGTTGAAATTTTGTGTCCTCAATTTATAATAAAGATAACAACTTTATCCCTACTCAATGTTTAAATTTTATAATTGTTTGTGTACTTAAAAAAATACTACTCTTTCTCTTAGGGCTAATTTTATTTTTGTCCTTGAATTTTAAGTTCAATCACATTTTAGTCTTCGAATTTTAAAACATCTTAGAATAAGTCCTCGAACTACTAATTTATCCCATACTAATCTAGTGATCCAAAATACAGTTAAAAATGGACTGTAATTACCACATGAGGATCATGTGTTTTAATTGGAATTAATTTTGTCATTTTCGTGCTTTAGAACTTTTTGTTGAATTTGGATTTTAACTTTGAAAGCTATGAATTCTCAAACCATAAGTGATCTTGGACGCACTTGATCATCGTGGCATCATAACGATTATCCATTTTGTACTTGATTATTATGTGATAAATTTATAATTCCAAACTATAATTAAAGAATGTTTAAAAATTCAAGAACAAAAATAAGTTTGGACCCTAAAAAAAATAATATTAATCCTTTTTTTAATAATGCCCTTAAACGATTTTTCTTCTTCTTATTATTCTTTTCACTCCACCACATGTATGTGAGTGTGTATGTGCAGTTTATATATAGATATATCTAATGCATAACGAATTATATTTTATAATTAGTGAAGGGCACAAATTTTAGAATAATTAGATAAGGTCGACCGTAAATCTCCCTTGGCAACCGTGTGGGAAAAACCAAGCAAAAGACAAAGCAAGGCTCATGACTCATGAACCGATCAATACTCGTGGGGTTGAGCAAGAAACAGAGCATGTTTTTTGTCTTCGTCGACCCACAAGGCCAACTTGCATCAACCTTCTCTCTTTTTTCTGGCTGGACACCATTGTCTGTACATATACATATATACATATATATATATATCATGTATAAATGACATACATAATCATTTGCTTATAAACCAACATATGACAACTTTTATGTGAATCTTTTTTTTTTGTCCCTATAAAGGAAATATATCTTCTTCACTGTTATACAACACTCATACATTTATAATAATGTTTAATTTGTTTGGTAATTCAGTGAATTAATTATAAGATTTTTGAATAATTAATGCAATGATTTAAGTCTATAAATAAAACCATACTATACTAGGTCATTTTAAAAACTGAAAAATCTTTTGAGCTCAACTTTTTCGCAAAGGACAACAATGGGATGGGCGGGATGGAATAGATATGCTTTCCTCACCCCATATCCATCTCTTTTTTTTTTTACCTCCCACACCTATCTAATTTAATGAAGATACAAGAGGGGTAATCCTCACTATAAATGTTGGATATACATACCCTACACATTAATTCATTAATTAAGAATTAAAAAAAAAACACGAATTCTGTTAAAATTTTCATAAAATTTAGCAACATGAATAGAAAAGTAACTGAATCTTCAAAACAAATAAAAAAATAGATGTAAACATACATATGTGTATAACGGTGAATATAACAGGATGGATGGGGGTACGAGGGAGCTTCCTCCATTCGCATCCCATGTGAGGATTAATCTTAATCACTATCCTTTTTATTAACCTTCATATCCGTCTCTAATGAGATAATATTGTAGGTACTTGTATCAATTGAAAAAATATCATTCCTAACTCTTAATATCGAAGTCGTTAAATGATGTGACATCCATAAATTAATTAAATATCAGTTGGGATATTAAAAAATTAGACAGATAATATGAAACATTTATTCCTCAAATGTAAAGTTGTTCCATTCCACCCTTTTCAATATCCATGAATAAAAATTTAAAAATTGAAAAATAACCCACATATAATCGACTCAATTTAATTTATATTCATAGTGGCCTTTCCATTAGATGACCTGTAATACTATATGTTTTAAATTTTAATTTAAAAACAAATAAAAATATAGTACAAACACTACTTGATCTTCCAAACAGTGATAAAAAAAAAAACACCATTTTTATTCGGTTCTTTATATGTATGTATACATATATTTTTTTCTTTTTTTGTTTAAAGGTGAAATGAACCACCAAAATTACGTAAGGCTAAGAAGAGCTGCCTTATGGGAGTCCAATGGTCCAACGATGACGTAAGCCAGGCTCTTGTCTCTATATAAACACTCTAACCTCAACCTTTTGCACTGCACAACCCCAGTTCCAAATTTAGATGGCCAACTAATAACTTTCTCTCTCTAAAATTATATTTTCTCTCTCCTTATTAGCTATTTACTCTCTCTCTCTCTCTCTCTCTCTCTTTCTTTCTCTCTCTAGAAAGAGATCAATATGGCTCACCAGAAAGCTGACGTTAATGGCATTTCCGACCAAACTGGCCATAAAACTATTGCAGACTTTGACCCTCCCAAAAGACCCAGAAAGAACATCTTCGCTATTGCTTGCGCTGTTTTAGCTTCCATGACTTCCATCTTACTCGGTTATGGTCAGTATATCTATATATAACCCGTTTTTCTCTTGATATATATATATATATATATATGTACATATGTACTCGTGTTTTGGACTATATGTTGTTTGATATGGTATATCTTCTTTTAGCTAGTGCTCAAATCTTGTTTCCACAAGTTCTTTTTGTGTTTTTTTTTTACTCAAAAATTAAAAAAAAAACAAAAAAATAATACTAAATCTTTATTTTTAACTTTTTTTTTAATGCAGATATTGGTGTGATGAGTGGAGCGGCGATTTTCATAAAAGACGACCTCCATATCAGCGACGTGCAGGTAGAAGTCCTCCTCGGAATCCTCAACCTCTACTCCCTCCTCGGCTCGGCCGCCGCCGGCAGAACCTCCGACTGGATCGGCCGCCGCTACACCATCGTCCTCGCTGGGGCCATTTTCTTCGCCGGTGCCCTCCTCATGGGCTTCGCCACCAACTACTCCTTCCTCATGTTCGGCCGCTTCGTCGCCGGCGTCGGCGTCGGTTACGCCCTCATGATCGCCCCCGTCTACACCGCCGAGGTCTCCCCCGCCTCCTCCCGCGGCTTCCTCACCTCATTCCCTGAGGTCCGTCGTCATACCCTAACTCCTGATCTATACGCCTTTTTTTTTTTTAAACGTCTAAACTGTCGGATTTTTATTTTTTTTATCATTATTTTTAAATGATAAGATTTTATATGATTTTATGGTTCATAAAATATATTTTACTGACATGATTTTCTTTGATAACGTGTAAGCCTATACTTATTAAAAATAGAATTTTAATGCGTGTATTTAAAGCTATAATAAATATAGTTCATGACCACCAAAGTTCACCATTTTCTTACCACACAAAGGTAACTTTCGACTAAACAGGTTTTCATCAATGCCGGAATACTCCTCGGCTACGTATCGAACTACGCCTTCTCCAAGCTCCCCACCCACTTGGGGTGGCGGCTGATGTTGGGCGTGGGCGCCATCCCGTCAGTCATGCTTGGCGTGGGGGTCCTAGCCATGCCGGAGTCCCCACGGTGGCTCGTCATGCAGGGCCGCCTCGGTGAGGCTAGGCGAGTCCTCGAGAAGATCTCCGACACCTTGGAGGAGGCCCACCTCCGCCTCGCCGACATCAAGCAGGCCGCGGGAATCCCAGAACACTGCAACGATGACATCGTTCAGGTCAGCAACCTAAACGACATCTTAATCCCTGTTCAATTCACCATTTCAAATTAAAAAAAAAAATTCGACTCATTTTTGTTTTTTCAAAAAAATCAACAAGTTTTTTCAAATATTTCAACTCAATAATTATAATTGCACTGTCAACTTTTGTTAACGAAATTTCTGACTCCTGTCACTGTCTACCAGGTTAGCAAGCAGAGTCACGGCGAAGGAGTCTGGAAGGAGCTATTAGTCCACCCGACACCCGCCGTCCGACACATCCTGATCGCGGCCGTCGGAATCCACTTCTTCCAGCAGATTACCGGAATAGACGCCGTCGTCCTATACAGCCCCCGGATCTTCGAAAAGGCGGGGATCACCTCGAAGGATAAAAAGCTACTCGCGACGGTGGCGGTCGGATTCGTGAAGACGACCTTCATCCTAGTGGCGACGTTCTTCCTCGACCGGATCGGACGACGGCCGTTGCTTCTGAGCAGCGTGGCGGGCATGATCCTGTCCCAGGGGACATTGGGAGTGGCGCTAACGGTCATCGACAACTCTCACGAGAAGATCACGTGGGCGGTCGTGCTGGCGATAGCAATGGTGCTGTCGTACGTGGCGTTTTTCTCGATCGGGATGGGGCCGATCACGTGGGTGTACAGCTCGGAGATATTCCCGTTGAGGCTGCGGGCGCAGGGGGCGAGTATGGGGGTGGCGGTCAACAGGGTGACGAGCGGCGTCATATCCATGACTTTCATATCGTTGTACAAGGGAATCACGATCGGCGGGGCTTTCTTTCTGTTCTCCGGGCTCGCCACTGTTGCTTGGGTGTTTTTCTATACGATGCTACCGGAGACGCGGGGTAGGACCTTGGAAGATATGGAGGTCCTTTTTGGCAAATTCTATAAGTGGAGGTCCGCTAGTGAAATGTTGAAGAGTAAGAGTTACGACAACAATGATTTGGGCAAGCAAGTCAACGGTCAGGATGATACCAATGGTCAGATTCAGTTGGGACCTACCAAGAATCAACCAAATTAGATGAAGCGTCGTTACAACTCCAACACTAGACATTAATAAAAAGAAACACTCTCACTTGTTTCTTTTTATTAGTTAACGTTATTGAATGATATGTGAAATTAATAGTACTCATCTTGTGATAAATATAGTGAAAAAAAGTAAAATTAGGATTTTTTTAAGTTTTTTTTTAAATCCTTTTATCTTTTAAGAGGAGAATAGAAAAAAAAAATATTAAAAAAAAGTAAAAAAGAAAGGGCTTCTGAATTTTAAGAGTGGCTTTTTCAATGGCAATGATGTGGAGGGGCCAAAACTTGTGGGGGAGACCCAAAAAAAAAAAAAAAAAAAAGGAAAAGAAAAGTGGAAGTTAAATGTTCAATGAAGAAGTGATGGATTTTCTAGTAAGTACTGTATAGTTTATTTTATAGCTTTCCTTCTTTAAATCCTCGCAATGCCATTAAAATGATTAAGGATAAAGTTCCTTGAGAAAGATGGAAAGAGATAGAAATTAAGGGAGAGAGATTGTCTTCATATTTATATAATTTCTTCTTAAATATGTCAATTAGTTGGTGAAATTTCAAGATACAGTAGAACGAATATTGGGTGACACTACAATAAAAATAAATGAAAAAAAATGGGTGGTACTCATATTGACACGAAGATTTGACCTAAATCGTTGTTCTTCATGCGTCGATCACAACTTCCATTTGTTTTTTTTATTTTTTTTATTTTTTTAAACAAAATGTTCATGACACATGACATGTTAATTAGGTGCACCTTTTTCCACCTTGTTTCGTTCCTTTCATGTGGAAAGACAAGGAACATAATGTAGATCGACTAGAAGCTGGGCCAATCTGTGGGTTGAATGGTTAGATTGATGGTTAATACAAACAAAGCACAATAAAAGGAAGGCCTTACATTTCCAACCGTTTCCTTTTTTCCTTTTCGTTTATCTTCGTCTTCTAATGAGGTTTACATGTTTTTGTTTTTATATATGTATATATATTATCAATAGATGGTCCAGCTATTTATTGTCTTATAATGAGACTAAGAGTACCGATAATTAATAACAAGTGTGGTCCAATTTTCTCTATCTTACCAAAGGTTGTGTTTTTTTTTTTTTAATATATATTTTAATTTTTGATAAATAAATGAGGTATTTGAGAATCTGGTTATTTTAGAAATTTTACTTTATGTTTGGATGACATATCCAATTTCTAAAATTGAAAAAACTTTACAAAAAAATGTTTGTCTCAATTTTTTTCATCATTATCTCTTTTTGAAAAGAAAAATTATCTCATTTTTCAAACTTATTTTATACAATACCCATTTAGAAAAAGAAAGGGAATCTTTTCAAAATCTTTTCACAATACATATTATTCCTAATGCTATTTCTTCTCATTTCAACACATTTTTTATTTTCAAAAAGAAATTTTTTTACACATCCAAACATACACTATTTTATTCTTAAAATAAAATTCTTTTAATTTAAAATAAGAAAATTTTCATTAGTAAGTTCATCTCTTTCACCGACACTACTTTTGATGTTGATTAATAGTTTCATCAGGAATCAATACTCTTTTCTCCAAAGAGTATTTACCTAGTGGTGATGAAGTTAGAATTTTTTTTGAAATGATGTGTAATAGATAATTTAAAAAGTTATTACAATTAAATTTTGAATTGGAGAGAGGATTATTATGAAATTTTACATTCATAAGCTATTTTTCGTAAAAATAAAAATTGAAATTGAGGGTCCTTCGTTGACTTCGTGCATGCTACACTTTATGACCTATCTATAGTATTAATGGATGGTCCTGAGTTGGGATAATATTAGAGATCGATTTACCAAGACCTTGAAATGAAGGATGTTTTTTTGCGATGTTCTTGGGCACAGTGGGAATATTATTTCAATAACAAATGTATTTGTTGATAGTGCAAAATCACCTTACTTATTTTATGTATTGGTCTGTTTTATAGAGCTTTCTAGAAGCTTTTTTTAGCTTCTAGAGTTCAAATATCGCTTCTGAACATGTTTGGATATTCTGTTAGAAGATCTTCCAGTCTTAAAAAGAGCTTTCAAATATCATTTCTGAATATGTTTGATATTCTGTTAGAAGATCTTTCAGTTTTAAAAAGAGCTTTCTCTCAAAGCCAGAGAAATATAACTTCCAAAAAAACCTATTTGAGGTTGAATTTAAAACTTATTTTAGAATTTAAGTTAGATATTATAAGCTTCATTTTTTAAATATTTTTTTAACTTATTAGAAAGCTTTAAAATCATTTTCCTTATTTGAATGACATGCCCATTTTCGAAAATGAAAATTTACTTATTTGAAATGTAAAATCATTTTTTTTGAGTATGAGGTGGTGTATGGATATATAAAATGTTTTCCTTCTTGAAAACGAAAGTTATTTAAATGAGAAAAAATTATGCTGGGAATAGTGCGTTAAGTGAAGATTTTAAAAAGATTTCAAAAGGGTATTATACAAAGTAAGTTTGAAAATGTAATAGTTTTTCTTTTTCATTTTCAAAAAAAAAAATCATAAAAGTTGGGAAAAATACTCTTTTGTCATTTTTTCCCTTTTTGAAAATGAACATGCGAAACAATCAGAGGGTTTGACTTCAAAAGTTCTTTTAAAAGCATGAATTCCAAACTACCAAATTATGCTAATATACTAAAGGAATGGGGGAATTCACTGTTATTTCTACAGTACTCTATAATATATTTTGCTTTTTATTTTTTTTAATTTTTTTTATTTCACTGCTTTCGCTACAGTAATATACAGTAACTTTTACTTTTTTCTATAGTTTAATGGCTTTTTTATCCTTCATCACTAATTATTTTTTTTCTTTGCTACAATGTTATGCTAGTTTTACCCTTTTTTTTTTGGTCAATTGGCAAACTTTACTGTTTGATACAGTGTTGGGACAACTTTATCCTTCTAAAATTATTAAAGATGATTTTGCTCTTCCTTTGTAGTTGCTTTTTTCCTTTACTACAATATTATTCTGGTTTTACTCTTTTTTTTTTTTTTTGTCAATTGACAATTTTACTCTTGGACTTTAGTTACTTTTACAGCTTCCTACAGTGTTGGGACACTTTGTCATTCTAAAATTATTTATAGATGATTTTACCTTTCCTTTGTAATTGCTTTTTCTTATAGCTATAATAACTGGATATTGTTACCTTGTAATGTTCATTTTTGATTTTGTCCATTGAAATGTGTTAAAGTACAATGTTTGTATATATATAATCTAACTGAAATTTATTTATTTTCTTTTTTTTTTGTTAAAAACAATAAACAAAAAAATAATAGAATCTGTTTTGATTTTGTTATTTTTCTTTAATCTATTTTTCCCCTTTTTAGTTTTTTTTTCCTTTAGTTTTTTTTTTCAGTTTTTTTTTTTTGCTTTCTAAGATTTAAATTTTAAAGTTTAATTTTTTATTCATCTTTTCTACGTATTTTTGTTATTTTATAATTTTTAATGATTTTTGTTTCCACATTTCTGATTTTAAAATTTTTTTATTCTCTTTTTTCGATTTGTGCTTGGTTTTTTTGACTTTTTCATTTGTTGGGTTTTTTTTTAGATGTTATAGTTAAGTTTTGTGTTTTGTATGTATTTAATATAACTGAAATTTTTTTTTTTTGTGTAAAAAACAGTAAAAAAAATAATATAATCTGTTTTTGATTTTGTTGTTTTTTTCCATTTTTTTTCCGCTGTTGAGTTTTTTTCTCCTTTTGTTTTTATTTTAATTATTGTGATCTTTTTATTTCTCTATCTTTATCTTGCATCACCGAATAAAAGTTTTTTTTATATTATTATTATTATTATTATTAGTTTACATTTTTATGATTGAGATAAAAATTAAATAAAGATAAAAAAGATGAAGCAAAATATAAGTATGGTCTACTTTTTTTTTTTGTTTTTTATTTTTATAAGTTATTTCTAGCTTTTTTTTTTCCCTAGATTTATATATTTTATTTTTTGCTTTTTGATTTATGTTAATTTGTTTTTCTAGCTTACGGTGATGATGGTTTAGAATGAGAATACAAAGAGAATTATTGAAGACTTTTTTTTTTGTTTATATTTTTAGAAACTTATTATAATTATATTATTTATCATAACAACTGTCATTATTAAATATTATTTAATTTTTTTTTATTTATCTATTATTTTTCTCTCCTGTGCAACACATGGATATTAAACTAGTACTTACTGAAACAGCATATTTCTAATCTCTCTTATGTCATTGACTAAAAACAAAAATAAAAGTTATTACAAACGGACCTACAGTAGTCTCCCCTTCAAAGGCAGATAAGTATTGTCATAGAGCTTTTAATGTACGTGTTTGAAGGTAAAAATCGCAAATCTTTCGGCAGTGGCTTTAATATATAACTTACTGGATTCAGAATAATAGACACAGTTGATACCAAACATGGATGCTGACAATGCTTATTAATTCAGTTCATATAAAGCAGAATAACTCTCCAGTATCATGCTGACCCTGGGGCTTTGCTATGGTCCTTCTAAAGGACCATACTCATAATGAAAAACATTTAATAACGATAGTTTAAAAACACAATATGAATATTAAAGATCAGATACGTAACAATAATTTATCATATAGCTAAATGTCTTGGTCCGAGCAAATAGTGACAAAGTCAAGAACTTAAATTGCATGGACTAACTGTAATAAAAATTTAATTATTGAAAGGTAGAAAAGAAAAAAAAGTTAAGGAGGGGATTATATGTAGTTTTCACAAAAAAACTATAGGATGGGAGAGAGAGAGAAAAAAAAAAAAAAGTTGAGGGGGCTTAAGCCCACACGACCTTTACTATCTTCATGCATATGCATAAAATTTATGTTATATTAAATAACTATCATGTTATTCTTTTCACTTTTATAAAGTCACGTGAAAATATGATCCTCCCTAGAAAATAATAATAATGATATATATACACGAAATCTTAAATTCGGTACCTGATGGTATCTAGTAATGTGAACTTCAGTTCCATGAATGTAAATTTAGTTATTAAAAATGTGAATTAAACATAAGAAAATATAATTAAAGTGAATATGAATTTCCTCTCATTTTACATTTTCTTTTATATGAATTCACATTCCTAATAACTGAAATTTACATTCATAGTAATTAAGTTTACATTGTCGGATACTATCAGATAGTGAATTTAAGGCAATTCCTCTAATATATATGTGTGTATATATATATACACTCGTTGGATTTGGATTGTTACAGACAGACACGTTCATTAAACCGAAGGAGCAAATAAATTAGTTCTCCGTCGACCAAAAAAATAAAGGACAGGCAGGTTATGAACAGCAAGAAAGCATGTGAGCTTTGTCCTCTCCTCCCATGCAGGCAGATCAAGTTTCACATCAAATAAAAAATAAAATCTGTTCCTGACATCTCTCCTAAGCCCAAATCGGTTTTCTCATCAGATATCTCACGCTACTGCAGTTCATGGGACCCGTGATTAACAAAAACAGCCACATGTTTGGCTTTTTTTTTTTTTTTGGTATACACAGCAAGCACACATGATTGTCCAAGAGCAAATTGATCGCAAAAACATTTAAGAGGAGGAATCATATGGATTTTTAAGTAAATCCCATTAAATTATAACTTTTAGATAATTATTAATTAAAAAGAACTTATGATGAGTACTTATTATATGCACACAAGGTCCCCATTCCCTGTCACTGTAGGATTTGTCAAGTGGTTAGTGTATGTAGTAAGCACAGACATATAATTTCTCACAGGATAGATCAACCGTTAGGTTCCATCTTAAACAATTAATTAAAAAAATAGAAAACATTACCTACATAAGTTACAACTCATGAGTTACAACTAAGTTATAACTTTCAGGTAATTACTGATTGAAAGAAAATTCATGGGCACTTATTACATACCACACAAGGTCCTCACTTCCTATCAATATATATGTGGGACTTGTCAAGTGGCAACTTTTTTTTTTTTTTTTTTTTTCTTTTTAGTGTTTGCAGTAGCACACACATAATTTCTCATAAGACAGATCAAGTGCCAGGCTCCATATTAAACAAATAACCTATTTAAAAAAAAATAGTGAAACTTACCTAAATAACCGCATTTTTTATCTATTAACTAACATGACATAAATTTTCCATTCTTGATTAATATTACACAAATTTTAGTTAATTTTAATTTAATTTTATGTCATATTAGTCTAATGTAATTTTTTGTGTCATATTGATGTAATGGTCGCTAAATGTATATCATTTAGGTGTTTTTTTTCCTAAAATATAGTAGTTTAAGCCTTTTTAAATCCAATTTAATTTTAATTCCATATGCAGTCAATACTTTTATTAGCACACTCTCAAGACTTTTTTTTTCGCATACTCTCACACATATTGTTGTAATAAATATATAAAAGATGTTTTTTTTTTTTTTTTTTGTTTCATGGATAACTTAACAATAATTTTATATATAACTAATACTACATTATAAAATATGAGAATTTGGATCTTTCAACCTTTAAATAAATAAATTAAAAAAAAAAGAGACTGTATTCTGGTTCATACACCATAAGAATATATGTTTTTTTTTCTTCCTATAACAAAGAGGGTCAATTACCAACATTTCAACTTAAATTTTCCGTGACAACTTTTTATTTTTGAAAACTATAATTTGAAACATGCATGATTTGATTTTCTTTACCAATCCTTTCCCTGCCAATGCTCGTGGTCGAACTTAGGCTGTGAAATATTGATTTTTCCCTAAAATAAGGCAACCAGTAGGTGTTAGCTAGGAAAAGGTTTTCGGTATTTATATTAAATTAGGTATTAGCCATAACCAACAGTCAATTCCTAAAGCCAAACCTGGAACATTGGTTTCCTTTTCTTTCTTCCTTTCTTTTCAAACATAAATGATCAATAAAACAGTCATTCTAAAGCTTGAAAATGATCTAAAATTAGTTATTTACATGGAAGATTTTTATTGTATTCCTTACAATTTTGAAATATGATCTCTTAACATACATATATAATTTACCCCATTGACAGGGGAGGGATTTTGCAAACAATTTATCAAATTATATGTTATTGAATTTGAGTGAGAAAAAGAAGATTATTTGTTAAAATGGTTAAAATAAATTAATGGATATTTTGACAGTTCAAACTAACAATTATTACGGGCTTCCGCAAATTTTGTATTGAATTTTGCTCTGGTCTCTGATAGTTAAAATATTTCTAAACTGATCTCAATCTAGTGTGACAAAATTAGTCTTTTTGTTGGCTGAAAAAAAAAAAAGTAACAAATAACACCCAAGTCGTTGCGTGATGATGAGTAGTTGGATTATTAAAGTGTATTATTGTAGAACCAGATGTCATATATCAGGAACAAAATATGAAAACCATATTAATTAATTTCTCTCCACCACCAAAATGTTTACTTTACAGTTTACACATGATCTATTCTGCCCAGATTTTAAAATAAATGCAATGAAAGGGTCGAGTTTGCCACACAACAAGAAAGATCAGGGTCAGTTTTGAAATATTTTAAGCACTGGTGAAAAAATATGATCTGTGAACACTATTTCTTAGAAATATCCTATCATCACCGACAGAGTTTGGTTTTTTTGGTACGTACCCTACTGCCTAAATGACCTTACAAGATATAATTAACAATTTTAATTATTTAGTTTCTATGCAGTTCAATGGTCAAAAGAGACTATTACCAATAAATTATTGTTAGCACATGTCTATCTGTCCAAATATGTTGAATGGAACATGTGAGACCCATGCAAATTAAAGATGGAAATGAATGTATTTTGTTAGAGCTAATTCAGCAGGTGAAAAGGATATATAAAGTCTTGCACTTTCGGTTTGAAATCTAAGAAACTTTCTTTCAGTTAAATAAAGTGGATACTCGTTCGGCTTTAGGTCAAAAAGAAAAAAAGAAAAGAAAAGAAAAGAAAACGAATGTGAGACACGAACGTGGTAAGCAACATTACTTTTTGGGAAATGCTGAAGTTGGGCAAAGTTTGCCGTCCTTGTCCCTAAACCAGAAGATGGAAGGAGGCAAATTATTAGCATATAGCGAAATCTTGGTGGTCCGATTCCTTTATAATGCCGTTACATGTACCGATCACTATATTATTGTAAAAGTTTATCATAATTTTTATAATTTTTATGTTTAAAGTTCATCATTTTATTATTTAAACGTACAAATCATCATATTTCCTTAAAAATTTTAAAGTCCATCACAACTATACAACTCAAACGTTCAAAATTTACAAATTTTAATACAAAATACGTGAGATATCATATTTTGGGTGCCAAAAAAAATATCCTAATGTTTGTTTAGACATGAATAGGATATTGAAAAATATGATCATGAGGTGGGATGGATATGTTAATGTCTTTTTTTATTTATTTATTTAAGGATGGAGGATTCGAACTCGACAGTGATAGAATCATGTATGAAATTATCGTTAGACTATGCTTACACCTCAACAAACCTGATTTTTTATTTTGATATTTTCCAATTCATGAAGTCCAATTTCAATATAGGGTTATAGATTGATCAAAGTGCACAAACTTGGTAGTTTAGCTAAAACAGTCGCAATGTTCCTTATTTAGATAGTCTTGATGACATGTGAATAACTTTATTCTCGGTGGCCATCATTATTGATTAAAAATTTTCAGAATCCGAAATCTTATTTTGAGGTCCATGTGTCGTTAATAAACTTTGCGATGTTGGTCTTATTATTGTGAAAGTGAAACATATAACAGCGCATTCTTTAAGTAGTATTAGGCAGATCCTTTTTTGTTCTATTAGAGGATTTTTGGATTTCAGTTGTAAACTAAAGGGTTGGAAAATGAGATAACACTACTTATAATTTTCATTTTTCAATAAGAACAAAGAAAATGCTATTCTATTTGTATGTACTTTCATGTACAAATTAGATGTTTTTACCTCACTTGTTTCCAATTGTGAATTAAAAAAAAAAAAAAAAAAAACTGGAGTCTCCAAAGCATTCTCAGTAGGCAGCATTATTAGTATTTCTATAAGAAGGAACGACCACACTTTTTTTTTTTTTTTCCCTCCTTTCCTTCGTATGCCACCTTTTATACAGAAGGCCTCTCAGGCATTCACCTACTTAGATGACAGGATCGATATGAAAATAAACATACAAAACTCAAGTCACCTCGTAGATGACCTTATGGTACCCTGTGAGTGACCAGAGGCAAATTAGACTTCATAATACAAAAAAGTTACAGCTAAAAAACAACATACAAAGTCTTTTATTTTTTTTTTATGATAAAATTATTTAAATAACCACATTTTTTTAATCAATTAACTAACATCATACAAAATTTTTATTGTTACCAACATGACATGAATTTTAGATAATTTTGATTTAATTTTATGTCATATTAATATAGTGTTAGTTTTTACATCATATTCATACAATAATTTTTAAATTTATATTATCCAGGTGATTCCCCCTTTTTTTTTCATCTCAAGCATGAAGAGAATTACATCCGTCCTAATTTTCTGAAGCAGGTTGAAAAGAGAGGGAGACGTAATGACTTCTTCTTCTTCTTCGTTCTTTCCTTCTTTTCCTTCCTTTTTTTTTTTTTTTTGAAACTTATAAAAAGTAAATATTCAGTTTTAAAACATTTGGAATGCAATATAATAAAATTAATAGTAAACAAATCAATCACCTAATAAATTATTTGTTTATAAATATTATATTCTTTGAAATATTTTTAAAATGATATTTATTTACTTTTAAAAAATGACCTATATGCTATGATTTCTGGGTTGAAAACTCTGGGGGGTTTTTGATTAATGTCTTGAAAAAGCACATCTTTAAAATATTATCCTATAGCTCGGAATTTTATTCTTTCAAATAAAAAATAATTTCAGAATAAAAATCTGAATCATAAGGTAAAAATTCTAAATATGCACACTAAAAAGACTAATTTCACAATTTCCTCAAAACTCCCTCTCGAAGCCCAAGACACATTTGCTAGCTCGGCCCACAATTGCGGAGTATAACTAATGGGGCTCTCTTGGAGACCTTGTAGTGAATGACAGCTATCAGCCTACTCGATTGATTTTTGTGAAAGGAGTAACCCTGAAGAACTTATAGCCACCAAAATAAAATTAAAAAGGGGTGTTTTTTAGCATTTTTTTTTAATGAAACAAACACCTAAATAGTAATTTTTTTATCTATTAATTAATATATATAAATTCTCTCATTTAATTAACATGACATAAATTTTAATTTTCTTTTTGTATCAGAATGACTTAATGTCAATTTTTACGTCATATTAACAAAATGAACTTTTAACTTTTATGTCATTCACGTTTTTAACCCTTATTGTGCACAATCAAAGAGGGCTTGGGTGGTTTTTGAATAATCTATATTTAATTTCCCTCTCCTTTCTCTATCTCTCTTTCCTCCCACCTCCTCTCTACATATATCATCGTCGCTCCCTAACCCGCCATCCGATCTACGTTGTCTTTCTGCCATGTTTTAGATCGGAGGAACTTGCCGTAATAGCGGGCGAGGAGATATCTTATCGATCTCCACGACTGGAAAGAGATCCACAGCTGTCGTGGTGATAGAATCTTGTGCAAGGCAAGAACCTCACAGTGCCACAAGGAGATCTTACCACGATGGCGAGATCCACTTCTTTCTTTACTTTTTTTAAAAAATTATTTTTTACTAAACCTTTTAGTATCCCAATGAGAAAAACTCTGGCAGCACCATCCAAAATTTTTACTATCATGACGAACTACCTTTGGTATCACGATAGGATACCTTCAATCACTGATGGCTGTTTTTTTAGTAGATGGTTTATTTGGTAGATTTCTTCTCTTTCTTTTTCATAAATTTTAGTGGGTGGCTGGAAAAGATTTGTTAGCACTAAAAAGGTTTGCACAAAAAAGGATTTAAATTAATGAATCAACTAATTAGATGCCAATAAAAATCATCTAAATGCTACGGACTGTAGTGAGACCTCCTACTCTGTATCTCTTATTTAAAAAATTTTACTTGCAAATAAATGATTTTCTTTAGGTGATTTGTAGAACTGCCTCTCAAGAAATGTATTTTTAGAGATTATTACCTCAATTATAATAATATAGGAAGTCAAAAGTTTAAGTAATATGACAAAAAAAAAAAAAAAAAAAACATGTTTCCACAATTTTTCCATTCTTTCTTACACTTCAACTTGGGTTTTTACCCTTCTCTTAAAAAAAACCTTGGTTTTTTTTACCCTTTTTACTTCTACCTTTTCGTATCAGTGGATGTCTTGTTATACCTTAAATTTTATATTTACTACTATTTTGTTTTTTCCAAACAATTCTTTAGTTGATATAACAATACTTTTAACCTGTGTGTCTCTCAATTTCTCATTGTCATTTCTTCAAAATCCGTCAAGCCGCAATGCGGGAAAAAAATGAAAAATGAAAATGGAATAAGCTAAAATAAGTAAATAGAATATTTACTAAATTGTTGAAAGTAGATTAACTATTTACCTAGTAAACAAGTTTACTTCGTTGTTAAATAATTTATTTCCTTATAGTAAAAAACATAGTTATTCGTAAATATATCATTTATACCTTACTTGTTTCTTAAATATGTGATTTACCTCTTTTAGCTTTCTTAAAAATGCTATTTACCCTGACATACACTAATATCTTTTGCAAGCAGATCCTCAAAAATGTTCGCGAGCATACTTCAATGGACGGAGGTATGCAATCATGACAGCGAATATTGCAGAGTCGTTGAACAGTGTGGATCGGAAAGCCAGGTTAATGCCAGTGAGATTCTTGGTAGAATGATTAGGGAAAATTCTACAAAGATGATTTCTAGAGAGACGTGAAGAGGCTCTGAAACTTACATCAAAACTGGCCCCCAAGGCAGAGAAACTTCTTTACACATAGTTTTCATTAGGACTAATAGTAACGGTATGTGATAACTACTAAAAATAACTTACGGTATACGCTAAATTTTATATTGATCGGTAATTTTATAAATGACATTGCACTAATATGATAATGACTTAGAAGAAACTAATGTGTTTAATTTCTCTTTGTTTACAGCCTCGGCCAGCTGATCAGTTTGAGTACGCCGTTACTAATAAGGCTGCTCAAACCTGGATTGTGGATATGAGAGAAAGGACATATATCTACAGACACTTTCAGGTGGATCAAATTCCTTGCCCTCATGCTATGGCCGTCTGTAACTATCGATGAATTGATCTGTATAATAATTACTCTCAATACAACATAAAAAATACTCTTTATGCAGCCTATGAACCTGCGGTCCATCCAATTGGTAACACAGAGGGTTGTGATATTTTTGAAGAAGTCAGATCCCAAGCTGTAAATCCTCCCAAGACAAAGCGTGGTCCCAGAAGACCAAGAGTTACTAGGATTTTTTCCCAAGGTGAGAAACCGTATACTATTCGGTGCAGTAGATGTCAGAGTTATGAACACAACCGGCAAATTTATACTAACCTAGTACCATTACGCACAAGTCCAACAACAAGGTCACAGAGATCTTTGATATCTCAGAGCACTGTTACGTGATGATTTTATCATTAATTTGTATCCGAAGTTATACACAGTTTGCTCAAATTTTATGTCATTGATTTTAAATACTACGTTTTGTGGGTTTCTTATTTAGGTGTTATGACTGATTGTGATTTAATGAATAAAATAATGGGGCTATTTACATCATGGAAATATAAAATGATTAAAAAAAGGTTATTTATAAGCCTATCATATCCACCTCCTCATCAGTTTTGTAATTGTCTTCAATCTTTCTCTTTGCATAACACCACAAATAACATGTTAGCCATTCCTGAAACATATTCATGCATCACAGAATAACCCAATAACGGACGTCCCTCCCTTTTATCAAGCATTCAACATATTTAATAATAAAAATGCCACAGTCACCCCTGTTTCACGGTTCACGAATTAGAGTGAATCACAAATCACATCATTATCACCATTAAGAAGGTTGTAGGAAAACAATATCAATGCATTAACTCACCCATTTTCTTGTCGAAGGATATCTTCTATGATGGTGTCACGTATTGGGTAAGTATCTGGTCCCTTGGTTTGAATTCGAACAGACTGATCCTATCAGCCAACATTGGAATAAATTTGGACATACATTCCAATGCTTCTTATACCATGTAATTGTGAGGGCCTTCATGATAAAGAGAGTCATACACTTCAATGGTCCAATTCAGAAGGTTGAGCTTTGCTATTACCCAATGTTTGAAATCTTGCAAGTACATTGGGATTAATAAAGTGTTCACCTCAAACCATGACAAACCACATTGGACACAGACGCCAAGTATGATCTTCATTAAAGAATCACATGATCCCCAATCAAATTTATCTGATGCTTTCTTGTAGACAGGCCATAATGCACCAATATTGACACTAAAAAACATGCCAACTGTTGTGACCTTTTGTTGTACTAGTTTGGGGAAATGCATGGTCTCCTTCCTTAGATAGTAGAATGCAATGTTAATGTACTAAATGCATAAACTAGAAGCAAATGGCAAAACATTACGAGTCAGCACAAAAATACTTACTTCACATAAGGTTAACAAAAATTAAGTACATGGAAAAAAAGACTACTTACTTCATCCCAAAGCCATACAAGAGAGGTTGCTAACTCATATAACCAACTTTTTTTTTTCTCAACTGCCATGAATCCAAGGTCATGGGGTTTGTCCAGGCATCTCATACTTCGTGATGTATTGGGCAGGCCATTTCCTAAAAAGAAAAATAATTAAATTAGAAAGGATAATATTCAATATCATTTTCAAAACATAAGGACATTTTTTCGTCATAACCAAATTACCTTTGAGGATGCTTCTTCAATAATTCTTTCTTTATCCACTCCCTGAACACCTTTAGCTTCTCTCTTCATAGGAGGGCATAAAATTTAAACTTTGTTGGACCATGGGCTGGTGAGCCAATCTCAACCATAGATTCGGACCGTCTTGTCCAAGCTTTGCAAGTCTGACCTCTTCTGCTTAGAGATCTATAAATAACAAATATCAAATAGGTAAAAAAAAATTTTGACTAGTAGGTAACGATCAATATGAATATTTGTTTGTTACATAATTAATACAAGCACATCATTAATGCTCTCCTATTGTTCGATGACTACTTCTTCATTCTTTCCTTTCTCCTCTTCTCCTTTGGCTTTTTCATCCTCTTTTTCCTCTTCTTTTTCCTTCGCTGTGTCAAGCTTTTTCTCATCCTCCTTTCCCTTGCCATTTTCAAACTTTTCCTCCTTATTTTCCTTGGCTTCTCCCTCCTCTCTTTCTTAGTACTCTTTATATTTTTCCCGTGTAATTTCACAATTAGGTCATAATAAAAATTACCAATTGATCATTACAAAAATGACCATCTGCATATAAGGTATACTCAACATATATTTTCAGGATTACCTCATTATTTTCTCCCTTGTCATCTTCATCTTCTATAATTTCTTTCTCTTCATCTCCTTTTCCTGTAAAAGGGAAACATAAAGCCATCGTTAACATAGGTCATTACAGAAATGACCATTTGGTCATTCATATCATTTACCATAGGTCATTATAGAAATAACTAGTTGGTCATTAATATATCAATAAATTATCATGGGGTCATCATAGAAATCACTGGCAACTACAAACAATCACTTTATCAGCATTTAAGAACTCCATGGCTGCTTTCACACCTTTATCTGCAATGACATCGATGCCAGAGTCGAAGAAGACATTATCTTAAGAGCCAAATCGGAGCTCATTAGAATCAGTCTTCGGGGCATTCGAGTCATCTTTCTGAATATTTCTCTTGTGCCTGCAGTTCACATGGTACGTAGTGGTTGGGTTGGCCTCAACATTGTTATTGAGGTTGTACAATAATTTTAGAACCCTACTCAGGTGCTTCCTGTACTTGTTTTGTCCCCTTTTCAGCTCCTCTAATTTTTTGTTCATCGAATCGACCTGTCCTCGAATCTCTTTTTAAAACTCCTGCCATTCGGAGTTTGTCTCGGTGCTTGGTTGCGAACAGTGTCTTACGAGGTCCCTTAGACACAACTGTAAGGTTCTTCAAATATAGTTGCGCAACACATAGCTCCTTCAACTTTTCGTCAGTTAGCATCATCGTAAAACACTTCGTCTGCACACATTTGATTGATTAAAAAATTACTACATAATATTATATAAATGACTAACACTGGTATTGATACTAATAAAAGTATGGTCATTAACAAAAATTACCATCCGGTCATTTTGTAAATGACCAACACTGGTGGTGACGCTAATAAAAGTATGGTCATTAAAAAAATTATCACCTAGTCATTATGTAAATAACCAACACTTATAAATAACACTTACAGTAATAATAATATGTAGTATAGAAATTACTTGTTTCTAGCCAACAGTGGTTAAAGTCGACATCACAACATCAAAATTCACATTATCTGCAGAGGTCCATGATAACATATGCGGAATGGTCTCAACGTACTTGGTCGTGAATTTGCTTGCTATTGTTGGGATGCTTTCATATGCCCAAATGAGTAAGGCATTAGAAAAGTCTACGATATTGTAATGCACTTTATCAGCCTACTTTAATGGTCTTCTATTTAAGGACAACCTGTTTTCAAATGCATTACATATTGCAACTTGGGTTACTTCCCATGAGAGCACACCCCACAGAAAAGCATTGAACTCCTCCAAGTTATCGGATAGGGTAAAATATTTTGGATCTATCTTCACAGAATTTGCATTTGCAAGAGGAATGCAAAATATCATATATAGTAAGCCAAGCTTGACTGCGCCATTGTCATTGTCAAATTTTGCTTTCGACAACTGTAACTCCAAATGTTCTCTCGACACAGCTCGTAGTATCAAAAAATATCTTCTCATTAATCGGTTATCAACCGCAAGTGCGAGATGAGTAGACCCTACACATTTCATGTTGGTTATCAGACAGAATTCGTTGATGGAAAATCTGCTAAGTCTTCACCACCTTAAACTATAGAGCATCACACATTCCTGAGTAATTCGTTAAACACATTACAATGTTGTGTAAGACCTGTCCAGCCTAGTCAAGTATCTTCAACTCCAGAAATTTCTTAATGCATGGCTGACGGATCACTCTCTCATACTGTCGGGGTAACAGTCACTTTTTCAAGTTACTATAAGTCTCTGAATTGTTAATGAAAGTATTTATTTTGGCCCAGGTAATTTTACTATCCGATACACGTCGAACATACTGAACCTGTGGTAATGGTATCATAAGAGTGTAATTATATTTATGACTAACAAGTAATCACAAAAAAGACCAGTCGGAAAAACACAAATTTGAGTAATTAATTGATGACCAGCAAGTCATCTAAAAAATGACTAGCCGAAATAACAGAAATCTTAGTAATTAAATTGATGACTAGCAATTCATCTAAAAAATGACTAGTTGGAAAAACAAAATTTGAGTAATTAAATTGATAACCAACAAGCATTATAAAAATGGCTTATTGGAAAAATTACAATATGATCTTAAATAAATAACTAGACAACTGCATCTTTCGATATCACCTGTAATTAACCAAACATCAACAAAAATCCAAACATTTCAGCAACAAATATTTATGTAAACTAATACACTTAATTTTCCTCTCGATATCCAAATACCAAACCAACAAACTTTTAGTTTATGTCACAAAATCAAATAAAAATATAAACTTAACGTTTTTTATGCAAAATTTTTCAACAAATCAATTAGAAATGTAGAATTTCATAAAAAAACACATATAAAAATGCAATTTTTTTTACATAATTAATAAAAATGCAAACATCCTAATTAAAAATACACATTCTTACCGAATGTATATTAAAAATGCAAACTTTTTTAATAATGAATTGAAAATACAATATTTTTACCTCTTCAGCATCCAAAATCTTCTTCTATTCTGTGGTTTTTTTCGCCTTCTTCGATTCCTTAACTTCGATTTCTCCCTGTTTTCTTTCCAACCTTTCCTCGGGCACCATTCTCTTTTTCTTTGGTGCCAGGTTTTTAGGAATTTTCTCTGCCGGTGGCCTTTTCTCTGCCGAAACATTACTCGGAGAGACCTATTTTCGGGAGTAATGTTTTTCATCATTAACTTCATAGGTTTGGACATGGGTGGTTTTAGAAGATTGTCCGACGTTCACAGACTTTCAAAAGCTTTATAGAGGACGATGATGGTGGTTTCTAAGTGATTATGGAGCGGTTTCCAATAGTTTCTATGGGTGGTGGAAACTCTTTCTCTCTCTAAATGAGACTTTCTCTCTCTAAAACACTGTAAATGATTTGAAATCAAATTAGGGAAGACGAGGGAGATTTGGGCACGTGGGACGTTTGGGTAAATCCGGAATTTGACATCCCTTAAATGCTTTTGGGACTCATAAATCAGAAGAAAAAATAAAGTGACAGTGCTAGTAATGAAGAAAAAAAATAATATCATTTTTATTTTATTTTTTTTTCTACAGGTGTTACTTTTGAAATTAACTTATACATATATTTATTTTCTTTTCTTTGTTTATGTATTTATAAAGGGGAGTGAAAATGAACCACCCAAATTACGTACGTAAAGCTAAGAAGAGTTGCCTTATGGGCGTCCAATGGTCCAACGATGACGTAAGCCAGGCACTTGTCACTATATAAACACTCTAACCTCAACTATTTTGCGCTGCACAAACCCCGGTTCCAAATTTCGATGGCCAACTAATGACTCTCTCTCTGAAATTATATTCTCTCTCCTTATAAGCTATTTACTCTCTCTCTCTTTCTCTTTCTTTCTCTCTCTAGAAAGAGATCAATATGGCTCACCAGAAAGCTGACGTTAATAGCATTTCCGACCAAACTGGCCAGAAAACTATTGCAGACTTTGACCCTCCCAAAAGACCCAGAAAGAACGCCTTTGCTATTGCTTGCGCTGTTTTAGCTTCCACGGCTTCCATCTTACTCGGTTATGGTCAGTATATCTATATATTACCCGTTTTTCTCGTGATATATATATATATATATACACATATGTACTCGTTTTTTGGACTATATGTTGTTTGATATGGTATATCTACTTTTAGCTAGTGCTCAGATCTTGTTTCCACAAGTTCTTTCTGTGTTTTTTTCCCTCAAAAAAAAAAAAAAAAACAAAACAAAAAATAATACTAAATCTTTATTTTTAACTTTTTTTTATGCAGATATTGGTGTGATGAGTGGAGCGGTGATTTTCATAAAAGACGACTTCCATATCAGCGACGTGAAGGTAGAAGTCCTCGTCGGAATCCTCAACCTCTACTCCATCCTCGGCTCGGCCGCCGCTGGCAGAACCTCCGACTGGATCGGCCGCCGCTACACCATCGTCATCGCGGGGGCCATTTTCTTCGCCGGTGCCCTCCTCATGGGCTTCGCCACCAACTACTCCTTCCTCATGTTCGGCCGCTTCGTCGCCGGCATCGGCGTCGGTTACGCCGCCATGATCGCCCCCGTCTACATCGCCGAGGTCTCCCCGGCCTCCTCCCGCGGCTTCCTCACCTCATTCCCCGAGGTCCGTTGTCATATCCTAACTCCTGATCCATACGCTTTTTTTTTTTTTTTTAACAGACACAACTAAAAACTGTCGGATTTTTAATTTTTTTAACTATTTTTTAAATGATAAGATTTTATATGATTTTATGGTTCATAAACTATATTTTACTAACATGATTTTCTTTGATAACGTGTAAGCCTATACTTATTATGATAGAATTTTAATGCGTGTATTTAAAACTATAATAAATATAGTTCATGACCACCAAAGTGCACCATTTTCTTACCACACAAAGGTAACTTTCGACTGAACAGGTCTTCATCAATGGCGGAATACTCCTCGGCTACGTATCGAACTACGCCTTCTCCAAGCTCCCCACCCACTTGGGGTGGCGGCTGATGTTGGGCGTGGGCGCCATCCCTTCCGCCATGCTTGCCGTGGGGGTCCTAGCCATCCCGGAGTCCCCACGGTGGCTCATCATGCAGGGCCGCCTCGGCGAGGCTAGGCGAGTCCTCGAGAAGATCTCCGACACCCACGAGGAGGCACACCTCCGCCTCGCCGACATCAAGCAGGCCGCGGGAATCCCAGAACACTGCAACGACGACATCGTTCAGGTCAGCAACCTAAACGACATCTTATTCCCCGTTCGATTCACCAATTCAAATTAAAAAAAAAAAAAAATCAACTCATTTTTGTTTTTTTAAAAAAATCAACAACTTTTTTCATATATTTCAACTCAATAATTATAACTGTAATCTCAACTTTTGTTAACGAAATTTTCTGACTCCTGTCACTGTCTACCAGGTTAGCAAGCAGAGTCACGGCGAAGGTGTCTGGAAGGAGCTATTAGTCCACCCGACACCGGCCGTCCGACACATCCTGATCTCGGCCGTCGGAATCCACTTCTTCCAGCAGATTACCGGAATAGACGCCGTCGTCCTATACAGCCCCCGGATCTTCGCAAAGGCGGGGATCACCTCGAAGGGCAAAAAGCTACTCGCGACGGTGGCGGTCGGATTCGTGAAGACGATCTTCATCCTAGTGGCGACTTTCTTGCTCGACCGGATCGGACGACGGCCGTTGCTTCTGAGCAGCGTGGCGGGCATGATCCTGTCCCTGGGGACATTGGGAGTGGCGCTGACGGTCATCGACCACTCTCACGGGAAGATGATGTGGGCCGTCGTGCTGGCGGTAGCAATGGTACTGTCGTACGTGGCGTTTTTCTCGATCGGGATGGGGCCGATCACGTGTGTGTACAGCACGGAGATATTCCCGTTGAGGATGCGGGCCCAAGGGGTGAGTATGGGGGTGGCGGTCAACAGGGTGACGAGCGGCGTCATAACCATGACTTTCCTATCGTTGTACAAGGGAATCACGATCGGTGGGGCTTTCCTTCTGTTCGCCGGGCTCGCCACTGTTGCTTGGGTGTTTTTCTATACGATGCTACCGGAGACGCGGGGTAGGACCTTGGAAGATATGGAGGTCCTTTTTGGCAAATTCTATAAGTGGAGGTCCGCTAATGAAATGTTGAAGAGGAAGAGTTACGACAACATTGATTTGGGCAACCAAGTTAATGGTCAGGATAATACTAACGGCCAGATTCAGTTGGGACCTACCAAGAACCAAGCTAATTAGATGAACGGTCGCTAAAACTACGCCAATAATGTTCAACAGCAGATATTAGACTTCTTTTTATTAGATACGGTATCTAACATTATTGAATGATATGTGAAATTAATAGTACTCTTGTGAGAAATGTAGTGAAAAAAAAAAAAAGGAAAATTAGAATTTTTTTCAAGTTTTTTTTTTTTAATTTTAAATCCTTTTATCTTTGTGAGAGGAGAAGTAGAAGAAAAAAATATAAAAAATAAATAAAAGAAAGGGTTCTGAATTTTAAGAGTGGTATTTCAAGGGCAATGACGTGAGGGGGCCAAAACTTGTCGGGGAGACCAAAAATAAAAAAAATAATAAAGGAAAAGAAAAGTGGAAGTTTAATGTTCAATGAAGAAGTGATGGATTTTCTAGTAAGTACTGTTTAGTTTTATTTTATAGCTTTCCTTCTTTAAATCCTTGCAATGCCATTAAAATGTAAAATTAACGATAAAGTTCCTTCAGAAAGATGGAAAGAGATAGAAATTAAGGGAGAGAGATTGTGCTCATATTTATATAATTTCTTCTAAATATGTCGATTAGTTGGTGAAATTTCACTATACAGTAGAACAAATATTATGTGGCAGTATAATAAAAACAAATGAAAGAAAAAATGGGTGGTACTCATATTGACGCGAAAATTTGATGTAATCAGACACGGTGCTCATCACAATCGTTGTTCTTCATGCCTCGATAGCAACTTCCATTAGTTTTTTTTTTTTTTTTTTTTGGAAATTTTTTAAACAAAATGTTCATGACACATGACAAGTTAATTAGGTGCGTCTTTTTCCATCATGTTTCGTTCCTTTCATGTGGAAAGACAAGGAACATAATGTAGATCGACGAGAAGCTGGGCCAATTGATGGGTTGAATGGCTTATATTTGATTGTTAATACAATCAAAGCAT
Organism: Ficus hispida; assembly: GCA_025413025.1. Classification (NCBI taxonomy): domain Eukaryota; kingdom Viridiplantae; phylum Streptophyta; class Magnoliopsida; order Rosales; family Moraceae; genus Ficus; species Ficus hispida. Next base: position 11,767,712 of record CM046370.1, read on the forward strand.
AACAAAAGGAAGGCCTTACATTTCCTAGCGTTTTCCTTTTTCCTTTTCGTTTATCTTCATCTTCTAATGAGGTTTACATGTTTGTGTTTTTATATATGTATATAATATCAACAGATGGTCCAACTATTTTTGGTCTTATAATGAGACTAAGAGAACCAATAATTAATAACAAGTGTGGTCCAATTTCCTTTCTCTTATCTATTTTTTTTTTTAAATTTTTGATAAAGAAATGTAGGTGTTCGAGAATCTGGTTATTATAGAAAATTTACCCTATGTTTGGATGACATATCCAATTTCTGAAATTGAAAAATTTTTACAAAAAAATGATTGTCTCAATTTTTTTCATTATTATCTCATTTTCAAAAGAAAAACTATCTCATTTTCAAATTTATTTCGTACAATACCTATTCAGAAAAAGAAAGGGAACCTTTTCAAAATCTTCTCACAATACACTATTCTTAATGTTATTTTTTCTCATTTCAAATAATTTTTTATTTTGAAGAAGAAATTTTTTTACACATCTAAACATATATCATCTTATTCTCAAAATGAAAAGGCTTTTCATTTAAAATAAGAAAAATTTCTTGTTCAAAAATCGACACTCCATCCAAACGGAGTCTTAATAATTTGTCCCAGTAGGTTAGTAAGTTAATCTCTTCCACCCACACTACTTTTGATGTTGACTAATAAGTTTCATCAGGAATCAATATGAATAGTAATATTTAGGCTTTTCTCCGAAAGAGTACTTACCCTTTGGTGATGAAGTTAGAATTTTATATGAAATGATATGTAATAGATATTTAAAAAAGTTGTTACAATTAAATTTTGAATTTTAGAGAGGATTTTTATGAAATTTTACAATCATAAGCTATTTTTTGTAAAAATAAAAATTGAAATTGAGGGTCCTTCATTGACTCCGTGCATGCTACACTTCAGCACCTGTCTGTAGTAGTAATGGACGCTCTTGAGTTGGGATACTATTAGAGATCGATTTACCAAGACCTTGAAATGAAGGATGTTTTTTTTCCGATGTTTTTGGGCCTTGTGGGAATATTATTTCAACAACAAATGTATTTGTTGATAGTGCAAAATCACCTTATTTTATATATTGGTCTGTTTAATAGAGCTTTCTAAAGATTTCTTTTAGCTTCTCGAGTCCAAATACTGCTTATGAAAATGTTTGGATATTCTATTAGAAGATCTTCCAGTTTTAAAAAGGACTTTCTCCCAAAGCTAGAGAAATATGATTTTCGAAAAAAGCTCTTTGAGGTTGAATTTAAAATTTGTTTTAGAGTTTAAGTTAGATATTATAAACTTCATTTATTTATTTATTTTTTTACTTATTAGAAAGCTTTAAAATCATTTTCCTTATTTGGGTTACATGCCCATTTTTCTAAACGAAAATTTGCTTGTTTGAAATGAGAAAATTATTATTTTTTGAGTATGAGTTGGTATATGGATGTGTAAAATATTTTTCTTCTTGAAAACGAAAGTTATAATTTGAAATTAGAAAAAATTGTGCTGAGAATAGTGCATTGGGTGAAGATTTTAAAAAGAATTCAAAAGAATACCGTACAAAATAAGTTTAAAAATGAGATAACTGTTGTTTTTCATTTTTGAAAAAAAAAATGGTGGAAAAAGTTGGGAAAAATACTATTATGCTCTTCTTTTCCCTTTCCGCAAATAAACATGTGAAACAAGCAGAGGGTTTGACTTCAAAAGTTCTTTTAAAAACTTGAATCCCAAACTATCAATTATACTTACTGAAAAATTATATTTCTTACCTATATTCTTTCACTGACTAAAAGCAAAAATAAAAGCTCTTCCAAATGAACCTATAGTAGTCTCCCTTTCAAAGACAAATAATTATTGGCGTAGAGCTTTTAATGTACGTGTTTGAAGGTAAAAATCGCATATCTTTCGGCAATGGCTTTAATGTATAACTTACTGGATTCAGAATAATAGACACAGTTGATACCAAACATGGATGCGGACAATGGTTATTAATTCAATTCATATAAAGCAGAATAACTCTCCAATATCATGCTGACCTTGGGGTTTTGCTATGGTCCTTCTAAAGGACCATACTCATAATGAAAAACATTTAATAACGATAGTTTAAAAACACAATATGAATGTTAAAGATCAGATACGTAACAATAATTTATGATATAGCTAAGTATCTTGGTCTGAAGCAAACAGTGACAAAGTCGAGAACTTTAATTGAGGGGACTAACTGTAATAGATATTTCATTATTGAAAGGTAGAAAAGAACAAAAGTTAAGGAGGGGATTATATGAAATTTTCACAAAAAATTATAGGATGGGAGGGAAAAAAAAAAAGAAAAAGAGGGGGCTTAAGCCCTGCAGGACCTTTACTTTCTTCATGCATGCATGTGCATAAAGTTATATTAAATATCTATCATGTTACTCTTTTCACTTTTATAAAGTCATGTGAAAATATGATCCTCCCTAGAAAACAATAACAATGATATATATACATGAAGTTTTAAATTCGATACCTGATGGTATCCAGTAATACGAACTTCAGGTTCCGTGAATATAAACTTCAGTTATTAAAAATGTGAATTAATGCAGAAGAAAATGTAATTAAAATGAATGTGAATTCCCTCTTATTTTAAATTTTCTTATACATGAATTTACATTCCTAATAACTGAAGTTTACATTTATAATAATTAAAATTTACATTGTCGGATATTATTAGATAGTGAATTTAAGACCATTCCTCGATATATGTGTGTATATATATATATATAGACACAGTTGGATTGTTACAGATAGACACATTCATTAAATCGAAGGAGCAAATAAATTAGTTCTCCGTCGACCAAGACACATTTGCTTGCTTGGCCCACAATTGAAGAGTATCACTAATGGGGCTCTCTTGGAGACCTTGTAATAAATGATTCCTATCAACCTATTGGATTGATTTTTGTGAAAGGAGTAACCAGGAAGACCTTTTTTTTTTTTTTTTTTTTTTTTTTTTTGCGTTTTTCAGCATTTTTTTAAATAAAACAAACACCTAAATAGTAATTTTTTTTATCTATTAACTAACATGACATAAATTCTTCCTTCTTGATCAACATGACATAGACTTTAATTTTATTTTTATATCATATTGACTTAGTGTGAAATTTTTATGTCATATTAACAAAATGGACTTTTAACTTTGTCATTCACCTATTTACCCCTTATTGTGCACAATCAAAGAGGCCTTAGGTGTTTTTGAATAATCTACATTTAATTTCCCTCTCTTTCCTTCTCTATCTCTCTTTCCTCCCACCTCCTCTCTACATATCATCATAGCTCCCCAACCCGCCATCGGATCTACGTTGTCTTTCTTCCATGTTTTAGATCGGAGGAACTTGCCGTAATAGGGAGCAAGAAGATATCTTATGGATCTCCACCACTGGAAAGAGATCCACAGCTGTCGTGGTGATAGGAGCCTGTGCGAGGCAAGAATCTCACAGTGCCACAAGGAGATCTTACCACGATGACGAGATCCGCTTCCTTCTATACTTTTTTAAAAAATTATTTTTTACTAAACCTTTTAGTTTCCCAAAGAGAAAAAACTCTGGTAGCACGATCCAAAATTTTTCCTATCGTGACGAACTACCTTTGGTATCACGATAGGATACCTTCAATCACTGATGGCTGTTTTTTAGTAGATGGTTTATTTGGTAGATTTCTTCTCTTTCTTTTTCATAAATTTTAGTGGGTGGCTGGACCTATATTTGTTAGCACCAAAAAGGTTTGCACAAAAAATGATTTAAATTAATGAATCAAGTAATTAGATGCCAATGCCATGTATTGTGTGACCAAGTGGGACCTCCTGCTCTATACCCCTTATTTAAAAATTTTATTTGCAAATAAATGATTTTCTTTAAGTGATTTATAAGATGCCTCTCACAAAATGTATCTTTAGAGATTATTACCTCAATTATAATAATATAGAGAGTCAAAAGTCTAAGTAATATGACAAAACAAAAAAAACAAAAAAAAAACAAAACAAAACATGTTTCCACAATTTTTCCATTCTTTCATACACTTCAACTTGGGTTTTTACCCTTCTCTTAAAATATATATATATATATATATATATATATATACACACACCCATTTTACTTCTACCTTTTCGTATCAGTGGATGTCTTATTATACCTTAAATTTTATATTCACTACTATTTCGTTTTTTCCAAACCATTCTTTAGTTGATATAACAATACTTTTATCCTCTTTGTCTCTCAATTTCTCATTGTTATTTCTTCAAAATCCGTCAAGCAGCAATGCGGGAAAAAATGAAAATGGAATAAGCTAAAATAAGTAAATAGAATATTTACTAAATTGTTGAAAGTAGATAAACTATTTACCTAGTAAACAAGTTTACTTCGTAGTTAAATAATTTATTTCCTTATAGTAAAAAACATAGTTATTCGTAAATATATCGTTTATACCTTACTTGTTTCTTACATATGTGATTTGCCTCTTTTAGCTTTCTTAAAAATGCTATTTACCTCGATATGCACTGATATCTTTTGCAAGCAGATCCTAAAAAATGGTCATGAGTATATTTCAATGGACAGAGGTATGTATGCAATCATGACAGTCAACATTACAGAGTCGTTGAACAGTGTGAATCGGAAAGCCAGGTTAATGCCACTGGGATTCTTGGTAAAATGGTTAAGGGAACTTCTACAAAGATGGTTTGTAGAGAGACATGAAAAGGTTCTGAAACTTACATCAAAACTGGCCCCCAAGGCAGAGAAACTTCTTTACACATAGTTTTCATTAGGACTAACAGTAACGGTATGTGATAACTACTAAAAATGACTTACGGTATATGCTAAATTTTATAATGATCGGTAATTTTATAAATGACATTACACTAATATTGATAATGACTTAGAAGAAACTAATGTATTTAATTTCTCTTTGTTTACAGTCTCGGCCAGTTGATCAGTTTGAGTATGCCGTTAATAATAAGGCTGCTTAGACCTGGATTGTGGATATGAGAGAAATCACATATATCTGCAGACGTTTTCAAGTGGATCAAATTCCTTGCCCTCATGCTATGGCCATCTATAACCACTGATGAATTTTTCTATATAATTATTGCTTTCAATACTACATGACAGATGCTCTTTATATAGCCTATGAACCTGTGGTCCATCCGATTAGTAGTGCGGAGGGCTGGGATGTTTATGAAGAAGTCAGATCCTAAGTTGTCAATCCTCCCAAGACAAAGCATGGTCCTAGAAGACCAAGAGTTACTAAGATTTTGTCCCAATGTGAGAAACCAAAGACTATTCGGTGTAGTAGATGACATGTTTATGGACACAACCGGCAAACTTGTACTAACCCAGTACCGTTACGCATAAGTCCAACAATAAGGTCACAGAGATCTTTGATATCTCAGAGAACTATTATGTGATGGTTTTATCATTAATTTATATCCGAAGTTACTCACAGTTTGCTCTAATTTATGTCATTGATTTTAAATACTATGTTTTGTGGGTTTCTTATTTAGGTGTTATGACTGATTGTGATTTACCTAACTCTTGTTTTGCCCAATGTTTGCGAGTTTAACAGAAATGGTCATTTTCATAATGACCATCTACAGTTTGATAAAAATATATTTAAGAGCAAAGATAACATATTAACCACTATATGTTGCAAGAAACAGACATCTAAAACTTTAAATATGGTCTATAATGAATAAAATAACGGGGCTATTTACATCATGGAAATATAAAAAGATTAAAAAAAGGTTATTTATAAGTCTATCATATTCACCTCCTCATCAGTTTTGTAATTGTTTTCAATCTTTCTCTTTGTATGACACCATAGATAACATGTTAGCCACTCCTGAAACATATTCATGCGTCCCAGAATAACCCAATAACAGACGTCTCTCCCTTCTACCAAGCATTCAACATATTTAATAATAAAAATGCCACAGTCACCCCTGTTTCACGGTTCACGAATGAGAATGAATCACAAACCACATCATTATCAACGTTAAGAAGGTCATAGGAAAATAGTATCAATACATTAACTCACCCATTTTCTTGTCGATGGATATCTTGCATGATGGTGACAGGTATTGGGTAAGTTCCTGGTCCCTTGATTTGAATTCGAACAAACTGATCTTATCAGCTAACATTGGAATAAACTTGGACATACATTCCAATACTTCTTAGACCATGTAATTGTGAGGGCCTTCATGATGAAAAGAGTCATATACTTCAATGGTCCAATTCAGAAGGTTGAGCTTTGCTATTACCTAATGTTTGAAATCTTGTAAGTATATTAGGATTGACAAGATGTTCACCTCAAACCATGACAAACCACATTAGACACAGACGTCAAGTATGATCTTCATTAAAGAATCATATGATCCCCACTCAAATTTATCTGGTGCTTTTTTGTAGAGAGGCCATAATGCACCAATCTTGACACTAAAAAACGTGTCTAATGTTATGACCTTTTGTTATACCAGTTCGGGGAAATGGATGATCTTCATCCTTAGATAATAGGATGCAACATTAATGTACTAAATACACAAATCAGAAGCAAATGACAATACAGTACGAGTCAGTACAAAAAGTACTTACTTCACATAAGGTTAACAAAAATTGAATACATGGAAAAAAAAAAAGGACTACTTACTTCATCCCAAAGTCACACAAAAGAGGCTGCTAATTCATATAACCAACTTTTTTTTTCTCAACTGCCATGAATCCGAGGTCATGTTATTTGTCCAGCGTCTCATACTTTACGATGTATCGGGCATGTCATTTCCTAAAAAGAAAAATAATTAAATTAGTAAGGACAATATTAAATATCATTTTCAAAGCATAAGAATATTTTTTCGTCACAACCAAATTACCTTTGAGGATGTTTCTTCAATATATTTTTCTTTATCCACTCCCTGAACTCCTCTAGCTTCTCTATTGGTGGTTCATTTAAGAGACCTCATAGGAGGGCATAAAATTTAACCTTTGTTGGAGCATGGGCTGGTGAGCCAATCTCAACCACAGGTTCGGACTGCTCTTGTCCAAGCCTTAAAAGTTTAGATCTCTTCTGCTTAGAGATCTATAAATGACAAATATGAAACAGGTAAAACAATTTTGACTGGTAGATAATAATCAATATGACTATATTTATTTGTTATAGAAATTAATAATAAGCACATCATTTATGCTATCCTATTATTTGGTGGCTACTTCTTCATTCTTTCTCTCCTCCTCTTCTCCCTTGGCTTTTTCATCCTCTTATTCCCCTTCTTTTTCCTTCGTTGTGTCAGGCTTTTTCTTCTCCTCCTTTCCCTTGCCGTTTTCAAACTTTTCCTCCTCATTTTCCTTGGCTTATTCCTTCTTTCTTTCTTGGTACTCTTTATATTTTTCCTCTGTAATTTCATAATTAGGTTATAATAAAAATTACCAGTTGGTCATTACAGAAATGATCATCTGCATATGAGGTATATTCAACATATATTTTCAGGATTACCTCATTGTTTTCTCTCTTGTCATCTTTATCTTCTACAATTTCTTTCTCTTCATCTCCCTTTTCTAGCAAAAGGGAAACACATAAGCTATCGTTAACATGGGTCATTTCAGAAATGACCATTTAGTCATTCATATCATTTACCATGGGTCATTATAGAAATGAGTTGGTCATTAATATATCAATAAATTACCATTGGGTCATCATAAAAATCACCGGCAACTACAAACAATCACTTTATCAATATTTAAGAACTCCATGACTACTTTCACATCTTTATCCACAATGACATCGATGCCAGAGTCGAAGAAAACATCATCTTAAGAGCCAAATCAGAGCTCATCAAAATCAGTGTTCGGGGCATCCGAGTCATCTTTCTGAATATTTCTCTTGTCCCTGCAGCTCACATGGTACGCAGTGGTTAGGTTGCCCTCAACAATGTTATTGAGGTTGCACAATAATTTTTCCTGGACTTCTTTTATCCCCTTTTTAGCAACTCTAATTTTTTGTTCATTGAATCGACATGTCCTTGAATCTCTTTCTAAAACTCCCGGCATTCGGAGGTTGTCTCGGTGCTCAGTTTCGTAACAAGTGTCTTACGAGGTGCCTCAGACATAACTGTAGGGTTCTTCAAATATAGTTGCACAACACATAGCTCCTTCAACTCTTCGTCAGTTAGTATCATCATAAAACACTTCGGCTGTATACATTTGATTGATTAAAAAATTACTACAGGATATTATATAAATGACCAACACTGGTATTGGCACTAACAAAAATATGATCATTAACAAAAATTACCATCCGGTCATTATGTAAATGACTAACATTAGTAGTGACACTAACAAAAGTATGGTAATTAAAAAAATTGTCACCCGGTCATTATATAAATGACCAACACTTATAAATGACACTAACAGTAATAATAATATATAGTATAGAAATAACCTGCGTCTAGCCAACAGTGGTTAAAGTCGACATCACAGCATTAAATTTCACAGGTCCATGCAGCATATGCGGAATGGCCTCAACGTACTTGCTCGTGAATTTACTTGCTATTTTTGGGTTGCTCTCATATGCCCAAACGAGTAAGGCATGAGAAATGCTCGCTATACTATAATGCACTTTATCAGCCTACTTTAATGGTCTTTTATTTAAGGACAGCCTGTTTTTAACTGCATTACATATTGTAACTTGGGTTACCTCCCATGAGGGCACGCCCCACAGAAAAGCATTGAACTCTTCTAAGTTATCGGCTAGGGCAAAATATTTTGGGTCTATCTTCACAGAATTTGCATTTGCAAGAGGAATGTAAAATATCATAAATAGTAAGCCAAGCTTGACAGCGTCATTATCATTGTCAAATTTTGCATTCCACAGCTACAACTCCAAATGTTCTCTCGACATAGCTCGCAATGTCAAAAAATATCTTCTCATTAATCGGTTATCAACCACCGATGCGAGATGGGTAGACCCTACACATTTCATGCCAATTATCAGGCAAAATTCATTGATGAAAAATCTACCTAGGTCTTCATCAACCTTAAACCATAGAGCATCACCCATTCCTGAGCAATTCGTCAAACACATTATAATGTTGTGCAAGACCTGCCCAGCCTAGCCAAACGTCTTTAACTCCAGAAATTTCTTAATGTATGGTTGACGGATCATTCTCTCATACTGTCGGGATGACAATCACTTTTTCAAGTTATTATAAGTCTCTGCAATGTTAATTAAAGTATTTATTTTTGTCTGGGTAATTTTATTATTCGGTACACGTCGAACATACTGAACTTGTGGTAATGGTATCATAAGAAAGATTATATTTATGACTAACAAGTAATCACAAAAAACACCAGCTGGAAATAACACAAATTTGAGTAATTAAATTGATGACCAGTAAGTCATCTAAAAAAATGACCAGCTGGAAATAACAAAATCTGAGTAATTAAATTGATGATCAACAAATCATTATAAAAATGGCCTATAGGTAAAATTACAAGATGATTTCAAATAAATAACTAGACAACTAAATCTTTTGATATCATCTGTAATTAACCAAACATATCAAGAAAATCTCAAACATCTTCAGCAACCAAATATTTATATAAACTAATACACTCAATTTTCCTCTCAATATCCAAATACCAAACTAACAAACTGTTATTTTATGCCATAAAATCAAATAAAAATAGAAACTTTATGTTTTTTATGTAAAATTTTTTCAACAAATCAATTAAAAATGTAAAATCTTATCAAAAACACATATAAAAATGCAAGTTTTTTTTTACATAATCAATAAAAAATGCAAACATCCTCATTAAAAATGTACTTTCTTACCGAATGTATATTAAAAATGCAAAATTTTTAAACAATTAATTGAAAATACAATATTTTTACCTCTTCGGTATCCAAAATATTCTTCTCTTCTGCGACTCTTTTCGCCTTCTTCGATTTCTCCCTGCTTTCTTTTCAACTTTCCTCGGGCACCCTTCTCTTTTTCTCTGATATCAGGTTTTTAGAAATTTTCTCAGCTAGTGGCCTTTTCTCTGCAGAAGCATTGCTCGGAAAGACCTCTTTTTGGGATAATGTTTTTCATCATTAACTTCATGGGTTTGTACATGGGTAGTTTTAGAAGATTGTCTGACATTCACAGACTTCCAAAAGCTTTATAGAGGGCAATAGTGGTGGTTTCTGAGCGATTATGGAGCGATTTCCGACAGTTTATGTGGGTGGCGGAAACTCTCTCTCTCTAAATGGGATTTTCTCTCTTTAAAACACTATAAATGGTTTGAAATCAAGTTAGGGTAGACGAGAGAGATTTGGGCAGGTGGGATGTGTGGGTAAACCCGAAATTTGACATCCCTTAAATGCTTCTGGAACCCACAAATCAGATGAAAAAATAAAGTGACAGTGCTAGTATTGAAGAAAAAAAATAATATCATTTTTAATAATATTTTTCTTACATGTGTTATTTTTAAAATTAACCCATACATGTATTTATTTTCTTTTCTTTGTTTATGTATTTATAAAGGGTGTGAAAATGAACCACCCAAATTACGTACGTAAAGCAAAGAAGAGTTGCCTAATGGGCGTCCAATGGTCCAACGATGTCGTAAGCCAGGCTCTTGTCTCTATATAAACACTCTAACCTCAGCCATTTTGCCCTGCACAAACCCAGTTCCAAATTTAGATGGCCAACTAATGACTCTCTCTCTCTGAAATTATATTTTCTCTCTCCTTATTAGCTATTTACACTCTCTCTCTCTTTCTCTTTCTTTCTCTCTCTAGAAAGAGATCAATATGGCTCACCAGAAAGCTGACGTTAGTGGCATTTCCGACCAAACTGGCCAGAAAACTATTGCAGACTTTGACCCTCCCAAAAGACCCAGAAAGAACGTCTTCGCTATTGCTTGCGCTGTTTTAGCTTCCACGGCTTCCATCATACTTGGTTATGGTCAGTACATCTATATATTACCCGTTTTTCTCTTGATATATATATATGTATACACATATTTACTCGTTTTTTCTATATATGTTGTTTGATATGGTATATCTACTTTTAGCTAGTGCTCAAATCTTGTTTCCACAAGTTCTTTCATGTTTTTTTCCCTGAAAAATAAAATTAAAAAAAAAACAAAAAATAATACTAAATCTTTATTTTTAACTTTTTTTTATGCAGATTTTGGTGTGATGAGTGGAGCGGTGATTTTCATAAAAGACGACCTCCATATCAACGACGTAAAGGTAGAAGTCCTCGTCGGAATCCTCAGCCTCTACTCCATCCTCGGCTCGTTCGCCGCCGGCCGAACCTCGGACTGGATCGGCCGCCGCTACACCATCGTCATCGCGGGGCCATTTTATTCGCCGGCGCCCTCCTCATGGGCTTCGCCACCAACTACTCTTTCCTCATGTTCGGCCGCTTCGTCGCCGGCATCGGCGTCGGTTACGGCGCATTGATCGCCCCCGTCTACATCGCCGAGGTCTCCCCAGCCTCCTCCCGCGGCTTCCTCACCTCATTCCCCGACGTCCGTCGTCATATCCTCACTCCTGATCTATAAGATTTTTTTTTTTTTAACAGACAACTAAAACTGTCGGATTTTTAATTTTTTAATTTTTTTTAAATGATAAGATTTAATATGATTTTATGGTTCATAAACTATATTTACTGACATGATTTTCTTTGATAACGTGTCAGTCTATACTTATTGTGACAGAATTTAATGCGTGTATTTAAAACTATAATAAATATAGTTCATGACCACCAAAGTGCACCATTTTCTTACCACACAAAGGTAACTTTCGACTGAACAGGTCTTCATCAATGGCGGAATACTCCTCGGCTACGTATCGAACTACGCCTTCTCCAAGCTCCCCTCCCACTTGGGTGGCGGCTGATGTTGGGCGTTGGCGCCATCCCTTCCGCCATGCTTGCCGTGGGGGTCCTAGCCATCCCGGAGTCCCCACGGTGGCTCATCATG
>CM046370.1:11779819-11816285 GCA_025413025.1 Ficus hispida
CTCCTGTCACTGTCTACCAGGTTAGCAAGCAGAGTCACGGCGAAGGTGTCTGGAAGGAGCTATTAGTCCACCCGACACCGGCCGTCCGACACATCCTGATCTCGGGCCGTCGGAATCCACTTCTTCCAGCAGATTTACCGGAATAGACGCCGTCGTCCTATACAGCCCCCGGATCTTCGCAAAGGCGGGGATCACCTCGAAGGGCAAAAAGCTACTCGCGACGGTGGCGGTCGGATTCGTGAAGACGATCTTCATCCTAGTGGCGACTTTCTTGCTCGACCGGATCGGACGACGGCCGTTGCTTCTGAGCAGCGTGGCGGGCATGATCCTGTCCCTGGGGACATTGGGAGTGGCGCTGACGGTCATCGACCACTCTCACGGGAAGATGATGTGGGCCGTCGTGCTGGCGGTAGCAATGGTACTGTCGTACGTGGCGTTTTTTCTCGATCGGGATGGGGCCGATCACGTGTGTGTACAGCACGGAGATTATTCCCGTTGAGGATGCGGGCCCAAGGGGTGAGTATGGGGGTGGCGGTCAACAGGGTTGACGAGCGGCGTCATAACCATGACTTTCCTATCGTTGTACAAGGGAATCACGATCGGTGGGGCTTTCCTTCTGTTCGCCGGGCTCGCCACTGTTGCTTGGGTGTTTTTTCTATACGATGCTACCGGAGACCGGGGTAGGACCTTGGAAGATATGGAGGTCCTTTTTGGCAAATTCTATAAGTGGAGGTCCGCTAATGAAATGTTGAAGAGGAAGAGTTACGACAACATTGATTTGGGCAACCAAGTTAATGGTCAGGATAATACTAACGGCCAGATTCAGTTGGGACCTACCAAAGAACCAAGCTAATTTAGATGAACGGTCGCTAAAACTACGCCAATAATGTTCAACCGCAGATATTAGACTTCTTTTTATTAGATACGGTATCTAAACATTATTGAATGATATGTGAAATTAATAGTACTCTCGTGAGAAATGTAGTGAAAAAAAAAAGAAGGAAAATTAGAATTTTTTTCAAGTTTTTTTTATTTTTTTTTATTTTTTTATTTTTTATTTTTATAAATTTTAAATCCTTTTATCTTTGTAAGAGGAGAAGTTAGAAGAAAAAAATATAAAAAATAAATAAAAGAAAGGGCTTCTGAATTTTAAGAGTGGCTTTTTCAAGGGCAATGATGTGAGGGGGCCAAAACTTGTCGGGGAGACCAAAAATAAAAAAAATAAAAAATAAAAAGGAAAAGAAAAGTGGAAGTTTAATGTTCAATGAAGAAGTGATGGATTTTCTAGTAAGTACTGTTTAGTTTTATTTTATAGCTTTCCTTCTTTAAATCCTTGCAATGCCATTAAAATGTAAAATTAACGATAAAGTTCCTTGAGAAAGATGGAAAGAGATAGAAATTAAGGGAGAGAGATTGTACTCATATTTATATAATTTCTTCTAAATATGTCGATTAGTTGGTGAAATTTCACTATACAGTAGAACAAATATTATGTGACAGTATAATAAAAACAAATGAAAGAAAAAATGGGTGGTACTCATATTGACGCGAAAATTATTTGATGTAATCAGACAAGGTGCTCACCACAATCGTTGTTCTTCATGCCTCGATAGCAACTTCCATTAGTTTTTTTTTTTTTTTTTTTGGAAATTTTTTTAAACAAAATGTTCATGACACATGACAAGTTAATTAGGTGCGTCTTTTTCCACCATGTTTCGTTACTTTCATGTGGAAAGACAAGGAACATAATGTAGATCGACGAGAAGCTGGGCCAATTGATGGGTTGAATGGCTTATATTTGATGGTTAATACAAACAAAGCATAACAAAATGAAGGCCTTACATTTCCTAGCGTTTTCCTTTTTCCTTTTCGTTTATCTTCATCTTCTAATGAGGTTTACATGTTTGTGTTTTTATATATGTATATAATATCAACAGATGGTCCAACTATTTTTGGTCTTATAATGAGACTAAGAGAACCAATAATTAATAACAAGTGTGGTTCAATTTCCTTTCTCTTATCTAATTTTTTTTTTTAAATTTTTGATAAAGAAATGTAGGTGTTCGAGAATTTGGTTATTATAGAAAATTTACCCTATGTTTGGATGACATATCCAATTTTTGAAATTGAAAAATTTTTACAAAAAAATGATTGTCTCAATTTTTTTCATCATTCTCTCATTTTCAAAAGAAAAACTATCTCATTTTCAAAAGAAAAACTATCTCATTTTCAAATTTATTTCGTACAATACCTATTCAGAAAAAGAAAGGGAACCTTTTCAAAATCTTCTCACAATACACTATTCTTAATTTTATTTTTTCTCATTTCAAACAATTTTTTGTTTTGAAGAAGAAATTTTTTTACACGTCTAAACATATATCATCTTATTCTCAAAATGAAAAGGCTTTTCATTTAAAATAAGAAAAATTTCTTGTTCAAAAATCGACACTCCATCCAAACGGAGTCTTAATAATTTGTCCCAGTAGGTTAGTAAGTTAATCTCTTCCACCCACACTACTTTTGATGTTGACTAATAAGTTTCATCAGGAATCAATATGCAGAGTAATATTTAGGCTTTTCTCCAAAAGAGTACTTACCCTTTGGTGATGAAGTTAGAATTTATATGAAATGATATGTAATAGATATTTAAAAAAGTTGTTACAATTAAATTTTGAATTTTAGAGAGGATTTTTATGAAATTTTACAATCATAAGCTATTTTTTGTAAAAATAAAAATTGAAATTGAGGGTCCTTCATTGACTCCGTGCATGCTACACTTCAGCACCTGTCTGTAGTAGTAATGGACGGTCTTGAGTTGGGATACTATTAGAGATCGATTTACCAAGACCTTGAAATGAAGGATGTTTTTTTTCCGATGTTTTTGGGCCTAGTGGGAATATTATTTCAACAACAAATGTATTTGTTGATAGTGCAAAATCACCTTATTTTATATATTGGTCTGTTTAATAGAGCTTTCTAAAGATTTCTTTTAGCTTCTCGAGTCCAAATACCGCTTATGAAAATGTTTGGATATTCTGTTAGAAGATCTTCCAGTTTTAAAAGGGGCTTTCTCCCAAAGCCAGAGAAATATGATTTCCGAAAAAAGCTCTTTGAGGTTGAATTTAAAACTTGTTATAGAGTTTAAGTTAGATATTATAAACTTCATTTATTTATTTATTTATTTTTTTACTTATTAGAAAGCTTTAAAATCGTTTTCCTTATTTGGGTTACATGCCCATTTTTCGAAACGAAAATTTGCTTGTTTGAAATGAGAAAATTATTATTTTTTGAGTATGAGATGGTATATGGATGTGTAAAATATTTTTCTTCTTGAAAACGAAAGTTATAATTTGAAATTAGAAAAAATTGTACTGAGAATAGTGCATTGGGTAAAGATTTTAAAAAGAATTCAAAAGAATACCGTACAAAATAAGTTTGAAAATGAGATAACTGTTGTTTTTCATTTTTGAAAATAAAATGGTGGAAAAAGTTGGGAAAAATACTATTATGCTCTTCTTTTCCCTTTCCGAAAATAAACATGTGAAACAATCAGAGGGTTTGACTTCAAAAGTTCTTTTAAAAACTTGAATCCCAAACTATCAATTATACTTACTGAAAAATTATATTTCTTACCTATATTCTTTCACTGACTAAAAGCAAAAATAAAAGCTCTTCCAAACGAACCTATAGTAGTCTCCCTTTCAAAGACAAATAATTATTGGCGTAGAGCTTTTAATGTACGTGTTTGAAGGTAAAAATCACATATCTTTCGACAGTGACTTTAATGTATAACTTACTGGATTCAGAATAATAGTCACAGTTGATACCAAACATGGATGCGGACAATGCTTATTAATTCAATTCATATAAAGCAGAATAACTCTTCAATATCATGCTGACCTTAGGGTTTTGCTATGGTCCTTCTAAAGGACCATACTCATAATGAAAAACATTTAATAACGATAGTTTAAAAACACAATATGAATGTTAATTAAAGATCAGATACGTAACAATAATTTATGATATAGCTAAATGTCTTGGTCTGAAGCAAACAGTGACAAAGTCGAGAACTTTAATTGAGGGGACTAACTGTAATAGATATTTCATTATTGAAAGGTAGAAAATAACAAAAGTTAAGGAGGGGATTATATGAAATTTTCACAAAAAATTATAGGATGGGAGGGAAAAAAAAAAAAGGAGGGGGCTTAAGCCCTGCAGGACCTTTACTTTCTTCATGCATGCATGTACATAAAATTTATGTTATATTAAATATCTATCATGTTACTCTTTTCACTTTTATAAAGTCACGTGAAAATATGATCCTCCCTAGAAAACAATAACAATGATATATATACATGAAATTTTAAATTTGGTATCTGATGGTATTTAGTAATGCGAACTTTAGTTTCCGTGAATATAAATTTCAGTTATTAAAAATGTGAATTAATGCAGAAGAAAATGTAATTAAAGTAAATGTGAATTCCCTCTTATTTTAAATTTTCTTCTACATGAATTCATATTCCTAATAACTGAAGTTTACATTTATAATAATTGAAGTTCATATTGTCGGATACTATTAGATAGTGAATTTAAGACCATTCCTCGATATATGTGTGTGTATATATATATATAGACACACGTTGGATTGTTACATATAGACACATTCATTAAACCGAAGGAGCAAATAAATTAGTTCTCCGTCGACCAAGACACATTTGCTTGCTTGGCCCACAATTGCAGAGTATCACTAATGGGGCTCTCTTGGAGACCTTGTAGTAAATGATACCTATCAACCTATTGGATTGATTTTTGGGAAAGGAGTAACCAGAGGAAGACCTTATTGCCTTTTTTTTTTTTTTTTTTTTTTTTTTTTTTGCATTTTTTTAAATAAAACAAATACCTAAATAGTAATTTTTTTATCTATTAACTAACATGACATAAATTCTTCATTCTTCTTTCTTGATCAATATGACACAGACTTTAATTTTATTTTTATATAATATTGACTTAGTGTGAAATTTTTGTGTCATATTAACAAAATGGACTTTTAACTTTGTCATTCACCTATTTACCCCTTATTGTACACAATCAAAGAGGCCTTAGGTGTTTTTGAATAATCTACATTTAATTTCCCTCTCTTTCCTTCTCTATCTCTCTTTCCTCCCACCTCCTCTCTACATATCATCATAGCTCCCCAACCCGCCATCGGATCTACGTTGTCTTTCTTCCATGTTTTAGATCGGAGGAACTTGCCGTAATAGCGAGCTAGAAGATATCTTATGGATCTCCACCACTGGAAAGAGATCCACAGCTGTCGTGGTGATAGGAGCCTGTGCGAGGCAAGAATCTCACAGTGCCACAAGGAGATCTTACCACGATGACGAGATCCGCTTCCTTCTATACTTTTTTAAAAAATTATTTTTTACTAAACCTTTTAGTTTCCCAAAGAGAAAAAACTCTGGTAGCACGATCCAAAATTTTTCCTATCGTGACGAACTACCTTTGGTATCACGATAGGATACCTTCAATCACTGATGGCTGTTTTTTAGTAGATGGTTTATTTGGTAGATTTCTTCTCTTTCTTTTTCATAAATTTTAGTGGGTGGCTGGACCTATATTTGTTAGCACTAAAAAGGTTTGCACAAAAAATGATTTAAATTAATGAATCAAGTAATTAGATGCCAATGCCATGTATTGTGTGACCAAGTGGGACCTCCTGCTCTGTACCCCTTATTTAAAAATTTTATTTGCAAATAAATGATTTTCTTTAAGTGATTTATAAGACTGCCTCTCACAAAATGTATCTTTAGAGATTATTACCTCAATTATAATAATATAGAGAGTCAAAAGTCTAAGTAATATGACAAAAAAAAAAACAAAAAACAAAAACAAAAACAAAACATGTTTCCACAATTTTTCCATTCTTTCATACACTTCAACTTGGGTTTTTACCCTTCTCTTAAAAAATATATATATATATATATACACCCATTTTACTTCTACCTTTTCGTATCAGTGGATGTCTTATTATACCTTAAATTTTATATTCACTACTATTTTGTTTTTTCCAAACCATTCTTTAGTTGATCTAACAATACTTTTATCCTCTTTGTCTCTCAATTTCTCATTGTTATTTCTTCAAAATCCGTCAAGCAGCAATGCGGGAAAAAATGAAAATGGAATAAGCTAAAATAAGTAAATAGAATATTTACTAAATTGTTGAAAGTAGATAAACTATTTACCTAGTAAACAAGTTTACTTCGTAGTTAAATAATTTATTTCCTTATAGTAAAAAACATAGTTATTCGTAAATATATAGTTTATACCTTACTTGTTTCTTACATATGTGATTTGCCTCTTTTAGCTTTCTTAAAAATGCTATTTACCTCGACATGCACTGATATCTTTTGCAAGCAGATCCTAAAAAATGTTCGTGAGTATATTTCAATGGATGGAGGTATGTATGCAATCATGACAGCCAACATTACAGAGTCATTGAATAGTGTGAATCGGAAAGCCAGGTTAATGCCAGTGGGATTCTACAAAGATGGTTTGAAGAGAGACATGAAAAGGTTCTGAAACTTACATCAAAACTGGCCCCCAAGGCAGAGAAACTTCTTTACACATAGTTTTCATTAGGACTAACAGTAACGGTATGTGATAACTACTAAAAATGACTTACGGTATATGCTAAATTTTATAATGATCGGTAATTTTATAAATGACATTACACTAATATTGATAATGCCTTAGAAAAAACTAATGTATTTAATTTCTCTTTGTTTACAGTCTCGGCCAGCTGATCAGTTTGAGTACGCCGTTACTAATAAGGCTGCTCAGACTTGGATTGTGGATATGAGAGAAATCACATATATCTGCAGACGCTTTCAAGTGGATCAAATTCCTTGCCCTCATGCTATGGCCATCTATAACCACTGATGAATTTTTCTATATAATTATTGCTTTCAATACTACATGAAAGATGCCCTTTATGCAGCCTATGAACCTGTGGTCCATCCGATTAGTAGCGCGGAGGGCTGGGATGTTTATGAAGAAGTCAGATCCTAAGTTGTCAATCCTCCCAAAACAAAGCATGGTTCTAGAAGACCAAGAGTTACTAGGATTTTGTCCCAATGTGAGAAACCAAAGACTATTTGGTGTAGTAGATGACATGTTTATGGACACAACCAGCAAACTTGTGCCAACCCAGTACCGTTACGCATAAGTCCAACAATAAGGTCACAGAGATCTTTGATATCTCAGAGAACTGTTATGTGATGATTTTATCATTAATTTATATCCGAAGTTACTCACAGTTTGCTCTAATTTATGTCATTGATTTTAAATACTATGTTTTGTGGGTTTCTTATTTAGGTGTTATGACTGATTGTGATTTACCTAACTCTTGTTTTGCCCAATGTTTGCGAGTTTAACAGAAATGGTCATTTTCATAATGATCATCCGGTTAATTTTATCGTGACCTCTATGTAAATAGTTTGATAAAAATATATTTAAGAGCAAAGATAACATGTTAACCACTATGTGTTGCAAGAAACGGACATCTAAAACTTTAAATATGGTCTATAATGAATAAAATAATGGGGCTATTTACATCATGGAAATATAAAAAGATTAAAAAAAGGTTATTTATAAGTCTATCATATCCACCTCCTCATCAGTTTTGTAATTGTCTTCAATCTTTCTCTTTGTATGACACCATAGATAACATGTTAGCCACTCCTGAAACATATTCATGCGTCTCAGAATAACCCAATAACAGACGTCTCTCCCTTCTACCAAGCATTCAACATATTTAATAATAAAAATGCCACAGTCACCCCTGTTTCACGGTTCACGAATGAGAATGAATTACAAACCACATCATTATCAACGTTAAGAAGGTCGTAGGAAAATAGTATCAATACATTAACTCATCTATTTTCTTGTCGATGGATATCTTGCATGATGGTGACAGGTATTGGGTAAGTTCCTGGTCCCTTGATTTGAATTTGAACAAACTGATCTTATCAGCTAACATTGGAATAAACTTGGACATACATTCCAATACTTCTTAGACCATGTAATTGTGAGGGCCTTCATGATGAAAAGAGTCATATACTTCAATGGTCCAATTCAGAAGGTTGAGCTTTGCTATTACCTAATGTTTGAAATCTTGTAAGTATATTGGGATTGACAAGATGTTCACCTCAAACCATGACAAACCACATCAGACACAGACGTCAAGTATGATCTTCATTAAAGAATCATATGATCCCCAATCAAATTTATCTGGTGCTTTTTTGTAGAGAGGCCATAATGCACCAATCTTGACACTAAAAAACATGTCTAATGTTATGACCTTTTGTTATACCAGTTCGGGGAAATGGATGATCTCCATCCTTAGATAATAGGATGCAACGTTAATGTACTAAATACACAAACCAGAAGCAAATGGCAATACAGTACGAGTCAGTACAAAAAGTACTTACTTCACATAAGGTTAACAAAAATTGAATACATGGAAAAAAAAAAAAAAGACTACTTACATGGAAAAAAAAAAGAGTCACACAAAAGAGGCTGCTAATTCATATAACCAACTTTTTTTTTTCTCAACTGTCATGAATCCGAGGTCATGTTATTTGTCCAATGTCTCATACTTTGCGATGTATCGGGCATGTCATTTCCTAAAAAGAAAAATAATTAAATTAGTAAGGACAATATTAAATATCATTTTCAAAGCATAAGAATATTTTTTCGTCACAATCAAATTACCTTTGAGGATGTTTCTTCAATATTTTTTTCTTTATCCACTCCCTGAACTCCTCTAGCTTCTCTATTGGTGGTTCATTTAAGAGACCTCATAGGAGGGCAAAAAATTTAACCTTTGTTGGAGTATGGGCTGGTGAGCCAATCTCAACAACAGGTTCGGACTGCTCTTGTCCAAGCCTTAAAAGGTTAGATCTCTTCTGCTTAGAGATCTATAAATGACAAATATGAAACAAGTAAAACAATTTTGACTGGTAGATAACAATCAATATGACTATATTTATTTGTTGTAGAAATTAATAATAAGCACATCATATATGCTCTCCTATTATTTGATGGCTACTTCTTCATTCTTTCTCTCTTCCTCTTCTCCCTTGACTTTTTCATCCTCTTATTCCCCTTCTTTTTCCTTCACTGTGTCAGGCTTTTTCTCCTCCTCCTTTCCCTTGCCGTTTTCAAACTTTTCATCCTCATTTTCCTTGGCTTATTCCTTCTTTCTTTCTTGGTACTCTTTATATTTTTCCTCTGTAATTTCATAATTAGGTTATAATAAAAATTACCAGTTGGTCATTACATAAATGTGTTGGGATCTAAATGTGCCATAAGGATAGAAAATCAATGTTAGGGATTTTCTGTAAATATGACATTTTGATATTAATAAGAGGAGGTTATTCATGTTTAATAAGTTGTGTCTTATTTACTTTCATTTGTTGATTGTATGTTTGAGCAAACATAAAATACTCCTTGACTGTTGGTAATATATCGGATTACCATATGTATACGGGGTATACATAGAAGACATTGTAATTTGATAACAGTCAAAATAAATAGTCCGCAATCGATGGAATAAGATTTGGGGATCTTATTCATGATAAGATTGTAAAGGTTGTCTACTTCCTTGAAGGGATGGTTTGTCTTGACCATCGGATAGGTTCCGAGTAGACACTTTAATGTATACCAATATTGAGGTATGACATTGGACTGGACCTAAAGTGTTAATTGATTCGGTTTAATAATTCCGTTTATAAGAATCAATGACGCTTTGATTATCATCCTGTATTAATCTTAATCCTGAAATGATTACTTGAGTTCGTATCCATGACTTATGTATTTTAATGCACTACAGGTGAGACACTGTTAATTTATGGTCAATATACTTGTGTTTTGGGTGCATGACTTATGGATGGAGAAATCAAGATTCATAGATATGGAATCCATAGCTATCTTAACGATAGTACATGTTATCTACTTAAAGGCATTATTCGGGGATTGAAAGATAGTATAACAAGATCTTGGCCATCAGTTTACTTTGTGTTCTCTGATGGTTTACCAATTGTATGGTTTTACAATTGGTGATTCTTTCAATGGAGAATAATGGAACTTTAAGTTAAAATGATTGAAAAGGTAACGGAAAAAGTCCTTAATTCAATCATGGATAACATATGGGTATTAAGCAAGCGATAAATAAATCATGGAAGAAGCACTGCGTGAGAAAACTTTCGTAATACGGTATGTAAACAGGAGTTCAGCTTCAAACTTTTAGTGGAATAGTTTTGAAGTTGATAATTGATGAATAATTAATCTGGGATTAATTTTTCACAATTATAGGAGCCTCTTTACATATTTCCATCGGGTCCCTCTATTAGCTCATATAGTTCCATATAGCGTCTCGGGATTTGTTCCTAATGAGATCGGTAAATTTAAATGGAATTAATCTGGAAAAGGATTGGATATGTAGGATTGGTGTAGATAAATAATATGATTTGTCAACATGTGATTGGTTGATTTGAATTTTACAAATAAGATTGTGTTTGAATTATATAATTTTGGAAAACAAAGTTTTTTTCTCCTAATCTAAATATGGTGCACGGTTTTTAGATAGGTGGATGGAAGAAAATTTTGTTTCAAAATTATTCAAATATATTCCTAACATTAAATTATTAATTGATTTAAATAATGGAGATTATTTCATGAATTTTTCTCTCCTAATTAAAAGAGGTGCACGGTTTTTGTGAGGAAAGAAATTTGAAATATTCCATTGATTTAAATTAATTAATATGGTTGATATTTGTGGAAAATATTTATTCAAATGAGTGAATCTTATTTAAATTCAAAAAGGTTTAAAACAAATTTGAATCTGATAGGACTAGGATCTTTTCACTAGTCTAGATTCTTGATTTAAAATTTGAACAATCAATCAAGCTTGAAACTCAAAGTGGCCGAATTTTTGAGGAGATTTCCTCTTGGAAAAATGTTTCAAGGTTCAATGAATCTAGCCCTAAAGTTGTATGATCTTTTGGTTCAAAATTTATCCAGAAAAATAATTATTAATTATTTTTCAAGAAGGAATTAAATTTTGAAAAGGATTAGACTTCTATATAAAGGCTAAGAATTCTTGAGAAACTAATTTTTAGTATTTTTCTAGGAGAAAAACATTTTTTGGGAGAGAAGAAAAAAATAATTTGTTTTCTTCTGCTTCATAAAATTCGGCTATCTTGTGAGAAATAAAAAGAGAGAAAATTCCATTGAATCAAAACTGTGAGGAAGGTTAAACCGAGTGATAATTTTCATAAGAGGTTAACCAGTTCCTGTTTTGTAGTTTTGAAGAAAGAAGTTGGATCATATTCTCAACGAGGAACATCGGAATTGAGAAGGAGGGATCTAGACTTCGGAAAGTATTACCGGTCGCTTGGATTCATAGAACGTGTGCCCACACACACTCTGAGACATGGAACTCGAGAATAGTAGAGAAGACACGTTGGTCAAACGCTCTAGTGATTTTGGAATCCGAGAAATAAGGTATGCTTGATAATGAATTTAATTTATTGTTATATGCATCATGAGATTCTTTTCGAAACGGCATAAGAATTTTAAAACTTCCGCTGCGCCGCAACTCTGATACGGGTCCGTTTTTTCCAACAAAATGATCATCTGCATATAAGGTATATTCAACACATATTTTCAGAATTACCTCATTGTTTTCTCTCTTATCATCTTCATCTTCTACAATTTCTTTCTCTTCATCTCCCTTTTCCAGCAAAAGGGAAACACATAAGCTATCGTTAACATGGGTCATTTCAGAAATGACCATTTGGTCATTCATATCATTTACCATGGGTCATTATAGAAATGAGTAGTTGGTCATTAATATATCAATAAATTACCATTGGGTCATCATAAAAATCATCGGCAACTACAAACAATCACTTTATCAGTATTTAAGAACTCCATGACTACTTTCACACCTTTATCCACAATGACATCGATGCCAGAGTCGAAGAAAACATCATCTTAAGAGCCAAATCAGAGCTCATCAAAATCAGTGTTCGGGGCATCCGAGTCATCTTATGAATATTTCTCTTGTGCCTGCAGCTCACATGGTACGCAGTGGTTAGGTTGCCCTCAACAATGTTATTGAGGTTGCACAATAATTTTTCCTGGACTTTTTTTGTCCCCTTTTTAGCAACTCTAATTTTTTGTTCATTGAATCGACATGTCGTTGAATCTCTTTTTAAAACTCCCGGCATTCGGAGGTTGTCTCGGTGCTCAGTTTCGTAACAGGTGTCTTACGAGGTGCCTCATACACAACTGTAGGGTTCTTCAAATATAGTTGCACAACACATAGCTCCTTCAACTCTTCGTCAGTTAGTATCATCATAAAACACTCCGGCTGTACACATTTGATTGATTAAAAAATTACTACAGGATATTATATAAATGACCAACACTGGTATTGACACTAATAAAAATATGGTCATTAACAAAAATTACCATCCGGTCATTATGTAAATGACTAACATTAGTAGTGACACTAACAAAAGTATGGTAATTAAAAAAATTATCACCCGGTCATTATATAAATGACCAACACTTATAAATGACACTAACAGTAATAATAATATATAGTATAGAAATTATCTGTTTCTAGCCAACAACGGTTAAAGTCGACATCACAACATTAAATTTCACAGGTCCATGCAGCATATGCGGAATGGCCTCAATGTACTTGCTCGTGAATTTACTTGCTATTTTTGGGTTGCTCTCATATGCCCAAACGAGTAAGGCATGAGAAATGCTCGCTATACTATAATGCACTTTATCAGCCTACTTTAATGGTCTTTTATTTAAGGACAGCTTGTTTTTAACTGCATTACATATTGTAACTTAGGTTACCTCCCATGAGGGCACGCCCCACAGAAAAGCATTGAACTCTTCTAAGTTATCGGCTAGGGCAAAATATTTTGGGTCTATCTTCACAGAATTTGCATTTGCAAGAGGAATGTAAAATATCATATATAGTAAGCCAAGCTTGACAGCATCATTGTCATTGTCAAATTTTACATTCGACAGCTACAACTCCAAATGTTCTCTCAACATAGCTCACAATGTCAAAAAATATCTTCTCATTAATCGATTATCGACCACCGGTGCGAGATGGGTAGACCCTACACATTTCATGTCAATTATCAGGCAGAATTCATTGATGGAAAATCTACCTAAGTCTTCATCAACCTTAAACCATAGAGCATCACCCATTCCTGAGCAATTCGTCAAACACATTATAATGTTGTGCAAGACCTGCCCAGCCTTGCCAAGCGTATTCAACTCCAGAAATTTCTTAATGTATGGCTGACGGATCATTCTCTCATACTGTCGGGATGACAATCACTTTTTCAAGTTATTATAAGTCTCTGCAGTGTTAATTAAAGTATTTATTTTTGCCTGGGTAATTTTACTATCTGGTACACGTCGAACATACTGAACCTGTGGTAATGGTATCATAAGAAAGATTATATTTATGACCAACAAGTAATCACAAAAAAGACCAGCTGGAAATAACACAAATTTGAGTAATTAAATTGATGACCAGTAAGTCATCTAAAAAAATGACCAGCTAGAAATAACAAAATCTGAGTAATTAAATTGATGACCAACAAATCATTATAAAAATGGCCAATAGGTAAAATTACAAGATGATTTCAAATAAATAACTAGACAACTAAATCTTTTGATATCATCTATAATTAACCAAACATATCAACAAAATCTCAAACATCTTCAACAACCAAATATTTATATAAACTAATACACTCAATTTTCCTCTCAATATCCAAATACCAAACTAACAAACTTTTATTTTATGTCATAAAATCAAATAAAAATAGAAACTTTATGTTTTTTATGTAAAATTTTTTCAACAAATCAATTAAAAATGTAAAATCTCATCAAAAACACATATAAAAATGCAAGTTTTTTTTACATAATCAATAAAAAATGCAAACATCCTCATTAAAAATGCACATTCTTACCGAATGTATATTAAAAATGCAAAATTTTTAAACAATTAATTGAAAATACAACATTTTTACCTCTTCAGTATCCAAAATATTCTTCTCTTCTGCGACTCTTTTCGCCTTCTTCGATTCCTTAACTTCGATTTCTCCCTGCTTTCTTTTCAACCTTTCCTCGGGCACCCTTCTCTTTTTCTCTGGTGCCAGGTTTTTAGAAATTTTCTCAGCTAGTGGCCTTTTCTCTGCCGAAGCATTGCTCGGAAAGACCTCTTTTCGGGATAATGTTTTTCATCATTAACTTCATGGGTTTGGACATGGGTAGTTTTAGAAGATTGTCTGACATTCACAGACTTCCAAAAGCTTTATAGAGGGCAATGGTGGTGGTTTCTGAGCGATTATGGAGCGGTTTCTGACAGTTTATGTGGGTGGCGGAAACTCTCTCTCTCTTTAAATGGGATTTTCTCTCTCTAAAACACTATAAATGGTTTGAAATCAAGTTAGGGTAGACGAGAGAGATTTGGGCAGGTGGGATGTGTGGGTAAACCTGAAATTTGACATCCCTTAAATGCTTCTGGAATCCACAAATCAGATGAAAAAATAAAGTGACAGTGCTAGTAATGAAAAAAACATGATATCATTTTTAATAATATTTTTCTTACAGGTGTTATTTTTGAAATTAACTCATACATGTATTTATTTTCTTTTCTTTGTTTATGTATTTATAAAGGGTGTGAAAATGAACCACCCAAATTACGTACGTAAAGCAAAGAAGAGTTGCCTAATGGGCGTCCAATGGTCCAACGATGACGTAAGCCAGGCTCTTGTCTCTGTATAAACACTCTAACCTCAGCCATTTTGCCCTGCACAAACCCAGTTCCAAATTTAGATGGCCAACTAATGACTCTCTCTCTCTGAAATTATATTTTCTCTCTCCTTATTAGCTATTTACACTCTCTCTCTCTCTCTTTCTTTCTCTCTCTAGAAAGAGATCAATATGGCTCACCAGAAAGCTGACGTTAATGGCATTTCCGACCAAACTGGCCAGAAAACTATTGCAGACTTTGACCCTCCCAAAAGACCCAGAAAGAACGTCTTCGCTATTGCTTGCGCTGTTTTAGCTTCCACGGCTTCCATCATACTTGGTTATGGTCAGTACATCTATATATTACCCGTTTTTCTCTTGATATATATATATATATATATATGTATACGCATATTTACTCGTTTTTTCTATATATGTTGTTTGATATGGTATATCTACTTTTAGCTAGTGCTCAAATCTTGTTTCCACAAGTTCTTTCTTGTTTTTTCCCTGAAAAATAAAATTAAAAAAAAAAAAAAATACTAAATCTTTATTTTTAACTTTTTTTTATGCAGATTTTGGTGTGATGAGTGGAGCGGTGATTTTCATAAAAGACGACCTCCATATCAACGACGTAAAGGTAGAAGTCCTCGTCGGAATCCTCAGCCTCTACTCCATCCTCGGCTCGTTCGCCGCCGGCCGAACCTCGGACTGGATAGGCCGCCGCTACACCATCGTCATCGCGGGGGCCATTTTATTCGCCGGCGCCCTCCTCATGGGCTTCGCCACCAACTACTCCTTCCTCATGTTCGGCCGCTTCGTCGCCGGCATCGGCGTCGGTTACGGCGCATTGATCGCCCCCGTCTACATCTCCGAGGTCTCCCCAGCCTCCTCCCGCGGCTTCCTCACCTCATTCCCCGACGTCCGTCGTCATATCCTCACTCCTGATCTATACGATTTTTTTTTTTAACAGACACAACTAAAAACTGTCGGATTTTTAATTTTTTAATTTTTTTTAAATGATAAGATTTAATGTGATTTTATGGTTCATAAACTATATTTTACTGACATGATTTTCTTTGATAACGTGTCAGTCTATACTTATTGTGACAGAATTTTAATGCGTGTATTTAAAACTATAATAAATATAGTTCATAACCACCGAAGTGCACCATTTTCTTACCACACAAAGGTAACTTTCGACTGAACAGGTCTTCATCAATGGCGGAATACTCCTCGGCTACGTATCGAACTACGCCTTCTCCAAGCTCCCCTCCCACTTGGGGTGGCGGCTGATGTTGGGCGTTGGCGCCATCCCTTCCGCCATGCTTGCCGTGGGGGTCCTAGCCATCCCGGAGTCCCACGGTGGCTCATCATGCAGGGCCGCCTCGGCGAGGCTAGGCGAGTCCTCGAGAAGATCTCCGACACCCTCGAGGAGGCCCACCTCCGCCTTGCCGACATCAAGCAGGCTGCCGGAATCTCAGAACACTGCAACGACGACATCGTTCAGGTCAGCAACCTAAACGACATCGTAATCCCTGTTCGATTCACCAATTCAAATTAAAAAAAAAAAATTCAACTCATTTTTGTTTTTTAAAAAAAATCAACCAGTTTTTTCATATATTTCAACTGAATAATTATAACGGTAATCTCAACTTTTGTTAACGAAATTTTCTGACTCCTGTCACTGTCTACCAGGTTAGCAAGCAGAGTCACGGCGAAGGTGTCTGGAAGGAGCTATTAGTCCACCCGACACCGGCCGTCCGACACATCCTGATCTCGGCCGTCGGAATCCACTTCTTCCAGCAGATTACCGGAATAGACACCGTCGTCCTATACAGCCCCCGGATCTTCGCAAAGGCGGGGATCACCTCGAAGGACAAAAAGCTACTCGCGACGGTGGCGGTTGGATTCGTGAAGACGATCTTCATCCTAGTGGCGACGTTCTTGCTCGACCGGATCGGACGACGGCCGTTGCTTCTGAGCAGCATGGCGGGCATGTTCCTGTCCCTGGGGACATTGGGAGTGGCGCTGACGGTCATCGACCACTCTCACGAGAAGATGATGTGGGCGGTCGTCCTGGCGGTAGCAATGGTACTGTCGTACGTGGCGTTTTTCTCGATCGGGATGGGGCCGATCACGTTTGTGTACAGCACGGAGATATTCCCGTTGAGGATGCGGGCCCAAGGGGTGAGTATGGGGGTGGCGGTCAACAGGGTGACGAGCGGCGTCATATCCATGACTTTCCTATCGTTGTCCGAGGAATCACGATCGGCGGGGCTTTCTTTCTGTTCTCCGGGATCGCCACTGTTGCTTGGGTGTTTTTCTATACGATGCTACCGGAGACGCGGGGTAGGACCTTGGAAGATATGAAGGTCCTTTTTGGCAAATTCTATAAGTGGAGGTCCGCTAGTGAAATGTTGAAGAGTAAGAGTTTCGACAACAAGGATTTGGGCAAGCAAGTGAACGGTCAGGATAATACTAACGGTCAGATTCAGTTGGGACCTACCAAGAGCCAAACTAATTAGATGAACGGTCGCTAAAACTACACCAATAATGTTCAACAGTAGATATTAATAAAAAGAATCGACTTCTTTTTATTAGTTACGGCATTTAACGTTATTGAATGATATGTGAAATTTATAGTACTCATCTTGTGATTAATATAGTGAAAAAAAAAAAAGGAAAATTAGGATTTTTTTCAAGTTTTAATTTTTAAAATCCTTTTATCTTTGTAAGAGGAGAAGTAGAAGAAGAAAATATAAAAAATAAATAAAAGAAAGGGCTTCTGAATTTTAAGAGTGGCTTTTTCAGGGGCAATGATGTAAGGGGGCCAAAACTTGTGGGAGAGACCAAAAATAAAAAAAAATAAAAAAGGAAAAGAAAAGTGGAAGTTTAATGTTCACTGAAGAAGTGATGGATTTTCTAGTAAGTACTGTATAGTTGATTTTATAGCTTTCCTTCTTTAAATCCTTGCAATGCCATTAAAATGTAAAATTAAGGATAAAGTTCCTTGAGAAAGATGGAAAGAGATAGAAATTAAGGGAGAGAGATTGTGTTCATATTTATATAATTTTTTTTTAAATATGTCGATTAGAAATTAAGTAAGAGTAACGACAACTATGATTTGGGCAAACAAATCAACAGTCAGGATAATATTAACGGTCAGATTCAGTTGGGACCTACCAAGAACCAACCAAATTAGATGAACCGTCGTTACAACTCCATCAATGATGCTCAATATATACCAGACATAAATAAAAAGAAACGACTCTCACTTATTTCTTTTTATTAATTATAGTATGTAACGTTATTGAATGATATGTGAAATTAATAGTACTTTTCTTGTGATAAATATAGTGAAAAAAAGGAAAATTAGGATTTTTTGAAGTTTTTTTTTTAAATCCTTTTATCTTTGTAAGAGAAGAAGAAGAAGAAGATAAAAAAAGAATAAAAAAAAAAGAAAAAGAAAGGGCTTCTGAATTCTAAGAGTGGTTTTTTCAAGGGCAATGATGTGCGGGGCCCAAAACTTGTGGGGGAGACCCAAAAAAAAAAAAAGGAAAAAAAAGTGGAAGTTCAACGTTCAATGAAGAAGTGATGGATTTTCTAGTAAGTACTGTATAGTTTCTTTTATAGCTTTACTTCTTTAAATCCTTGCAATGTCATTAAAATGTAAAATTAAGGATATAATTCCTTGAGAAAGATGGAAAGAGAGAAGTTAAGGGAGAGAGATTGTGTTCATATTTATATAATTTCTTCTAAATATGTTGATTAGTTGGTAAAATTTCAAAATACAGTAGAACAAATATTAGATGATACTATAATAAAAACAAAAAAAAGAAAAAATGGGTGGTATTCATATTGACACGAAAATTTGACCTAATCAGACGCGGTGCTCACCACAATCGTTGTTCTTCATGCCTCGATAGCAACTTCCATTAGTTTTTTTTTTTTTTTTTTTGAAAATTTTTTTAAACAAAATGTTCATGACACATGACATGTTAATTAGGTGCATCTTTTTCCACCATGTTTCGTTACTTTCATGTGTAAAGACAAGGAACATAATGTAGATCGACGAGAAGCTGGGCCAATTGGTGGGTTGAAGTAATGGCTTATATTTGATGGGTCTTATAATGAGACTAAGAGTACCAATAATTAATAACAAGTGTGGTCCAATTTCCTTTCTCTTATCTAAGGTTTTTTTTTTTATTTTAATTTTTGATAAAGAAATGTAGGTGTCCGAGAATCTGGATATTTTAGAAAATTTACCCTATGTTTGGATTATATATCCAATTTCCGAAATTGAAAATTTTTTACAAAAAAATGATTGTCTCAACTTTTTTCATCATTCTCTAATTTTGAAAAAAAAAAAACTATCTCATTTTCAAATTTATTTCGTACAATACCCATTCAGAAAAAGAAAGGGAATCTTTCAAAATCTTCTCACAATATATTATTCATAATGTTATTTTTTCTCATTTCAAATAATTTTTTATTTTCAAGAAGAAAATTTTTTTACACATCTAAATATACATCATCTTATTCTTAAAATGAAGAGACTTTTCATTTAAAATAAGTAAATTTTCTTTCTCGAAAATCGATACTCCATCCAAACGGAGTCTTAGGGGGAGTTTGGGAACTCAGTTTGAGTTCATGAATTTCAGTTGAAACTGAACTTAATTGGTTTGGCACAACGGTTCAGTCCAAACTAGTGACTGAACCGTTATACAGTTA
This sequence comes from Ficus hispida, assembly GCA_025413025.1. Lineage (NCBI taxonomy): Eukaryota > Viridiplantae > Streptophyta > Magnoliopsida > Rosales > Moraceae > Ficus > Ficus hispida. Next base: position 11,799,413 of record CM046370.1, read on the forward strand.
CTGAACTTGTGCACTGTTGCCGCTGCTCGCCCACGTGCTTCGATTCCCTTTCCTCTGTTCAACCATTGATTCAGCGAAGAGAAAATCTCCGCGGGCTGGCGATGCAGGGCATGGACGAATCTAACTCTGACCAGATTCCTCAAGGTAGCTGGCGTTTTCTTCCCTTTCCCCGTCTTCAATTTTTGCTGCTCTCTCCTCACAAACATTTTCTCTTTCCCCAGCCCATCCATCGCCGCATCCTATAGCCCAATCGTCGGCAAGACCCGTTGAGTTGAAAAAATTCCATTTAGTTGGACTTTAGATAAGTTACCAAACGCAAAAGGCAAAAAAATTGATTAATTCAATTTTTATACAGCCAAACAAGACCCTTGTTTTTTCTAAACTTTTTAACTCAAATTTTTTCACCAAACAATCAACTCAAGCTAAACTTTTTATCTTAAACTTTTTACCAAACACTCACTTTTTAAACTAAACTTAACTTAACTCAAACTAAACTTAAAAATTTCAACTTGAACTTGTGCACCAAACAGGCCCTTAATAATTTGTCCCAGTAGGTTAGTAAGTTAATCTCTTCCACCCACATTACTTTTGATTACTTTTGATGTTGACTAATAAGTTTCATCAGGAATCACTATGCAGAGTAATATTTAGGCTTTTCTCCGAACGAGTACTTACCTTTGGTGATGAAGTTAGAATTTTATATGAAACGATATGTATAGATAATTAAAAAAGTTGCTACAATTAAAATTTGAATTTTAGAGAGGATTTTTATGAAATTTTACAATCAAAAGCTATTTTTTGTAAAAATAAAAATTGAAATTGAGGGTCCTTCATTGACTCCGTGCATGCTACACTTCATCACCTGTCTATAGTATTAATGGACGGTCTTGAGTTGGGATAATATTAGAGATCGATTTGCCAAGACCTTGAAATGAAGGATGTTTTTTTCCGATGTTTTTGGGCCTAGTGGGAATATTATTTCAATAACAAATGTATTTGCTGATAGTGCAAAATCACCTAACTTATTTTATATATTGGTCTATTTGATAGAGCTTTCTAGAAGCTTCTTTTAGCTTTTCGAGTCCAAATACCGCTTATGAAAATGTTTGAATATTCTGTTATAAGATCTTCCAGTCTTAAGAAGAGCTTTCTTCAAAAGCCAGAGAAATATGACTTCTGAAAAAACTCTTTAAGGTTGAATTTAAAACTTGTTTTAGAATTTAAGTTAGATATTATAAACTTCATTTATTTTTTTATTTTTTTACTTATTAGAAAGCTTTAAAATCATTTTCCTTTTTTGGGTTGCATGCCCATTTTTCGAAATGAAAATTTGCTTGTTTAAAATGAGAAAATTATTATTTTTTGAGTATGAGGTAGTATATGGATGTGTAAAATATTTTTATTCTTGAAAACGAAAGTTGTAATTTGAAATGAGAAAAAATTGTGCTGAGAATAGTGCATTGGGTGAAGATTTTAAAAAGATTTCAAAAGAATACTGTACAAAATAAGTTTGAAAATGAGATAACTGTTGTTTTTCATTTTTGAAAAAAAAAATGGTGGAAAAAATTGGGAAAAATACTATTCTGCTCTTCTTTTCCCTTTTCGAAAAATGAACATGTGAAACAATCAGAGGGTTTGACTTCAAAAGTTCTTTTAAAAATATGAATCCCAACTGTCAATTATACTTACTGAAAAATCATATTTTTTATCTATCTTCTTTCACTGATAAAAAGCCAAAATAAAAGCTCTTCCAAACAGACCGATAGTAGTCTCTCCTTCAAAGACAAATAATTATTGTCGTAGAGCTTCTAATGTACGTGTTTGAAGGTAAAAATCGCAAATCTTTCGGCAGTGGCTTTAATGTATAACTTACTGGATTCAGAATAATATACACAGTTGATACCAAACATGGATGCTGACAATTCTTATTAATTCAATTCATATAAAGCAGAATAACTCTCCAATATCATGCTGACCCAGGGGTTTTGCTATGGTCCCTTCTAAAGGACCATACTCATAATGAAAAGCATTTAATAACGATAGTTTAAAAACACAATATGAATGTTAAAGATCAGATACGTAACAATAATTTATGATATAGCTAAATGACTTGGTCTGAGCCAAACAGTGACAAAGTCGAGAACTTTAATTGAGGGGACTAACTGTAATAGATATTTCATTATTGAAAGGTAGAAAAGAACAAAAGTTGAGGGGATTATTTGTAATTTTCACAAAAAATTATAGGGGGGGGGGGGGGGGGGGGGGGGGGAGGAATTTGAGGGGGCTTAAGCCCTGCAGGACCTTTAATGTCTTCATGCATGTGGATAAAATTTATGTTATATTAAATATCTGTCATATTACTCTTTTCATTTTTATAAAGTCACGTGAAAATATGATCCTCCCTAGAAAATAATAACAATAATATATATACACGAAGTCTTAAATTCAGTACCTGATGATATCCAGTAATATGAACTTCAGTTCCCGTAAATATAAATTTTAGTTATTAGGAATATGAATTAATACATAAAAAATATAATTAAATAAATATGAATTTCCTCTTATTTTACATTTTATTTTACATGAATTCATATTTTTAATAATTGAAATTTATATTTATAATAATTAAAATTCACATTGTTGGATACTATCATATATAGTAAATTTAAGACCGTTCTTCTGTATATGTGTGTATATATATATATGTAGACACACGTTGGATTGTTACAGATAGAGACATTCATTAAACCGAAGCAGCAAATAAATTAGTTCTCCGTCGACCAAGCCACATTTGCTTGCTTGGCCCACAATTGCAGAGTATCATTAATGGGGCTCTTGTGGAGACCTTGTAGTAAATGACACCTATCAACCTATTGGATTGATTTTTGTGAAAGGAGTAACCCTGAAGAACTTATTGCCAAAAAAAAATTTTTTGCGTTTTTCAGCATTTTTTTAAATGAAACAAATACCTAAATAGAATTTTTTTTTATCTATTAATTAACGGGTGTGGCTGTGGTAGAGGGTCTCTACCGGTAAAGTCCTTTTTTAGACCGTTAAGATTTAATCGAACAGTTTAAATATTGATGGTCTATGATATTTATCATACACCTAACCTTACATAATCATTCCCACCTAAAATCTTCTCCGTCGCCGACGATCTTTCCGCCGACGGCGGCTCATCCCCTACGTCGGCGAACCAACTCTGGCCACCTCCGGCCCCCAACCCTGCCTACCGTCGCCGCCAGCACCTCATTTTCTCTCTCTTCCCCTTGCTCTCTCTTCTCTTCTCTCTCTCTTCCCCTTTCTCTCTCTTCCCCTCCCTCCCTCCCTCCTGCCGGCCCCCACCCCCGGCCGCCACCCTCCCCCGACACCCCCACCCCCGACGACCCCCTCTCTCTTCCCCTTTCTCTCTCTTCTCTTCTCTCTCTCTTCCCCTTTCTCTCTCTTCTTCTCCCTCCCGCCGGCCCCCACCCCCGGCCTCCCCCACCCCCTGCCACCACCCTCCCCCGGGACTCCCCCCGACGACCCCCCCTCTCTCTTCCCCTTTCTCTCTCTTCTCTTCCTCTCTCTTCCCCTTTATCTCTCTTCTCTTCTCTCTCTCTTCCCCTTTCTCTCTCTTCCCCTTTCTCTCTCTTCCCCTCCCTCCCGCCGGCCCCCACCCCCGGCCTCCCCCCACCCCCGGCCGCCACCCTCCCGCGGTATCCCCCCCCCCCCCCGACGACCCCCCTCTCTCTTCCCCTTTCTCTCTCTTCTCTTCTCTCTCTCTTCCCCTCCCTCTCGCTGGCCCCCACCCCGGCCTCCCCCACCCCCGAAAACCCCCTCCCCCGACGGCCACCCTCCCCGGCCGCCCCCATCCCTGGCACCCCCATCCCCGGCGATTTCGTGATTCTCACGAAATCGCCAGGGGATGGGGGCACTGGGGATGGGGGAGGCCGGGGAGGGTGGCCGCCGGGGGGAGGGGGGTTGTCGGGGGTGGGGGGAGGCCGGGGGTGGGGGCCGGCGGGAAGGAGGGGAAGAGAGAGAAAGGGGAAGAGAGAGAGAGAAAAGAAGAGAGAGAAAGGGGAAGAGAGGGGGGGTCGTCGGGGGGGGTGCCGGGGGACGGTGGCAGCCGGGGGAGGGTGGCGGTCGGGGATGGGGGCCGGCGGGAGGGAGGGGATGAGAGAGAAAGGGGAAGAGAGAGAAAATGGGATCGTCGGCTGCGACGGCCGATGTCTGGGGCTGGGAGCCGGAGGTGGCCGGAGTTGGGTCGCCGGCGACGGAAAGATTGCCTGCGACAGAGAAGATTTTAGGTGAGAATGATTATGTGAGGTTAGGTATATGATAAATATCGTACACCATCAACGTTTGAGTCGTTCGATTAAATCTTAACGGTCGAAAAAAAGGCTTTACTGGTAGAGACCCTCAGAGGGTCTCTACTACAGATTTCCCCTTAACTAACATGACATAAATTTTTTATTATTGATTAATATGACACAGACTTTAATTTTGTTTTTATATTATATTGACTTAGTGTAAAATTTTTATGTCATATTAGCAAAATGGACTTTTAACTTTATATCATTCACCTATTTACCCCTTATTGTGCACAATCAAAGAGGCCGTAGGTGTTTTTGAATAATCTACATTTAATTTCCCTCTCTTTCCTTCTCTATCTCTCTTTCCGCCCACCTCCTCTCTACATATCATCATAGCTCCCGAACCCACCATCGGATCTACGTTGTCTTTCTTCCATGTTTTAGATCGGAGGAACTTGCCGTAATTGCGAGTGAGAAGATGTCTCATGGATCTTCGCCACTAGAAAGAGATCCACGGCTGTCATGGTGATAGGAGCTCGTGCAAGGCAAGGTCCTCACGGTGCCACAAGGAGATCTTACCGCGATGGCGAGATCCGCTTCTTTCTATATTTTTTTAAAAAATTATTTTTTACTAAACCTTTTAGTATCCCAATGAGAAAAACTCCGGTAGCACGATCCAAAATTTTTACTATTGTGACGGACTACCTTCGGTATCACGATAGGATACCTTCAATCATTGATGGCTGTTTTTTAGTAGATGGTTTATTTAGGACTAGATTTCTTCTCTTTCTTTTTAATAAATTTTAGTGGGTGGCTGGACCTAGATTTGTTAGCACTTAAAAGGTTTGCACAAAAAAATGATTTAAATTAATGAATCAAGTAATTAGATGCCAATAAAAATAATTTAAAGGCCATGTACTGTGTGATCAAGTAGGGCCTCTGTGCCCCTTATTCAAAATATTTTATTTACAAATAAATGATTTTCTTTGGCTGATTTTCAGGATTGCCTCTCAAAAAATATATCTTTAGAGATTATTACCTCAATTATAATAATTTACTTTTTTTTATCTCCAATAAAATAAGTCTAGCGAGTCAAAAGTCTAAGTAATATGACGAAATAAATAAATAAATAAACATGTTTCCACAATTTTTCCATTCTTTCTTACACTTCAACTTTTTTTTCCCCTTCTCTTAAAAAAAAAAGCGAAAAAAAACCCTTGGTTTTTTACCCTTTTACACTTCTACGTTTTCATATCAGTGGATGTCTTATTATACCTTAAATTTTATATTTACTGCTATTTTGTTTTTTCCAAACCATTCTTTAGTTGAAATAACACTACTTTTATCCTCTCTGTCTCTCAATTTGTCATTGTTATTTCTTCAAAATCCGTTAAGCAGTAATGTGGGAAAAAATGAAAATGAAAATGGAATAAACTAAAATAAGTAAATAGAATATTTACTAAATTGTTGAAAATAGATAAACTATTTATCTAGTAAACAAGTTTACTTAGTAGTTAAATAATTTATTTCGTAATAGTAAAAAACATAGTTGTTCGTAAATATATCATTATACCTTGCTTGTTTCTTAAATATGTGATTTACCTCTTTTAGCTTTCTTAAAAATGCTATTTACTCGATCTTTCTGCCAAGTAAAAATAAAACTCTTTTTTTTTTTAATCTCTTAAGATTACTATAACTGATATTTGAGTAAATGAATTCATTAACAAGACTATATTCATAAATCTATATAGAAACATAATTTTTGATAACATCGGTACAATATAGCTGTAATTCATAATTTTTTTTGAATAATATTCTTGTGCAATATTTGTAAGTATCAAACTAATGATGATATGTTATGTGATAATTGTAATTCAGTGAATAAAAATTTTATCAACTAATAGTCAATATAATCATTATTTTTATATATAATCTATATTTCATCCTAACCAATTCCTGAAATGAATTCGGGATTTAAAATTAAATAAATAAAAAAAAGCAAAGCGAAACAAAACAAAACAAACGAAAAGAAAGAGAAAAGAAAAGAAAATTTCGCCACCATCAAAAGTAGTCATGAGCCGACTCCGAAGAATATTACAGCAAATCAAAACTATAAATTTTTACATATTCTTGGACAGTAAAGACAAAAAGATCACAACTTCATTAGAAAAATCTGAATTTTTATGGCAAAAAAAAAAAAAAAGATTTATAACATCTGTGTCCTCCATATGGTATAAGAAGGTGCGTACTTGAGAGAGATTATTCGACTTTGTCTTTTGCAATAAGGTTAAGGGTACTCTATATATATATATATATATATATATATATATAAAATCGACTTCAATTTCCAGGATTTGTGTAGAAAATGTTCTTGGAGACTGAAAGTGATATTCAAGAGGTTTTAAAGAGATTATAATTGGCAAGAATATTCCTCGTTAATCTAACGTACGTACTTACGTAGGATCCAATATTATATTCATATATATTTATATACGCATATATATATTTGCAGGACTGATTGTTTAGGGTTACGTTAATTGGATTTAATTTTAGGGAAAAAAAAAATATAACCTGGCCCCTAGGGAAAAAAGTAATATGGTTTTTTTGCTGAACAAGTATTGTGGTTATTATACATGAAAAGCATACCTACTCTCTTCCAATAGCACGAAGAGGTTAGCTACAGATACAATATATATATATATATATATATATATATATATTATAGCTAATTTATTATCATAGCTTGTTCCTGTTCACTTTCGACAACGCAAAGAGGCTAGCTATAATTTTTTTTTTTTTAAGGTTTTGACTAATCAGAGATATGATGACCGTTGTTTTTGATCCGGTGTAATTAAACAATTAAACGTACATTTTTTTATTTAACAGGTTGCCCTTGTATATATATGGTGAAAAGAAATTATTGAGGAGCAAAATAATTATTCATATCATGATGGTAGGTAAAATCCAATGGTAATATACGTTTGATTTTATTATAAAATTTAAATTCCCTCACCCCAAATTAAAAAAAGAAAAGAAAAGAAATTGTTCAAAGTTGATATCTTCACATGGATTTATTTAATATTTGAAATTATGAGTTTGCACGGTGAAAAGAAAAAAAGAAGGAAAGACTAGGATTGTTTGGTGGCCCCGAGCGCGCCCGCCCCCCACCAAATTAGAATGATCTATTAAACATGATCTATAAAGCATTTTGCCAGCCCCGAAGTTAATTTTTAGTTTTTTTTTTTTAAACAAAACTTCCAATAATACCGTTTATTTCATTAATTAATTAACAGACAACTTAAAAAAAAAAAAAGTTACATCACAATGGGTGAATTGTTCTTTCATTTTTTAGAAGAGGGAAATTTCAACCACCTTTTTTGACTATTATTATTTTGAAAAGGAATTTGAGTTTGCATTAACCTAGCAAGCTGTAATATACTCTTTCCCAGCTACGTACCTGAACCCAATTGTATTGTTGGCCTCGTAACATTACCTTTTTAATTCAATTTTTGGCGATGTATTTATCTTAATCTTGTTCTATTTATTTAAGCACTTTATATGAAGGCCAATTAATACATCAATATTTGCATTACCCATTTGGTTTCTTTGTTCCCACAATATTCCAACTTCTCCATGGAAGACCCGAAAACTGCCATGAATTCCAACCAGCCTGAGAAAATCATTATAGATTTTGATCCTTCAAAACCCAAAACAAATAAACTTGCTTTTTATCGTGCTACTTTAGCTTCCTTGACTTCTGTTCTTCTGGGATATGGTAAGTAAATATCCTAATTCATGAGTTTTTCTCACATTTTGTTCTCGTTCCCTCATCTATGATTAAAAACATATATATATATATATATATATATATATGTAGCACTTTCACATATGCATATGAAGTAGTTAATTGGTGGTCCATTTAATGCAGAAAATTTGGAGTTATAAAATTTATATAATTTCATGATAATTTAATTTGTGTTAGTAAGCCTAAAAGAAAATGTAGACAATATGTTGTGTTGCAAAAATCACTTTGGGGCTAGCTCAAAGCATGAGAGGGAAGATTTTTGGGTACGCCTAGGTTCAAAGTTTTAAAGTATTTTTATTTCTCTTATATATAAGAGTTATAAGCCTTATACTGTTGGGGAAAAAAAAAATCATCTTGCAAAAAAGAATCCACTTTTGAGGCATATATATGTATTTCTAGATGCTAAAATTAAATATAACATTTAAAATAAGTGGGAGTTATATAGATCTCGTGGTGTTAAAAAATAAAATGTCTTGCAAAAAAGGAATTATCCATCGCTTTTAGGCATAAATTTTTGTTTGCTGATGTTGAGAATAAATATAACATTTAAAATAACAATATCCGTTGAAGTACAAAGTTAAACAAGATATCAAACATGTCATTTTGTTTTTGTTTTTGTTTTTGTTTTTTTTTTTGGGTTAATCTTGTACAATACATGTATTTAATTTTGATCTGGTAGATTTTGGTGCTGTGAGTACTGAAGCAGTAATCATCATAGAAATAGAGCTCAAAATCTCGGAAGTGAAGGTAGAAATCCTGTTGGGAAGCTTAAATCTCAACTCTTTGATCGGATCCTTTGCTGCAGGCAGAATTTGTGACTGAATTGGGCCATTGCACTCGCCAGCACCACCTTCTTCGCCGGCTCTTTACTCATGTTCTCCGCAACTAGCTACACCGTCCTCATGCTTAGCAACCTAGTTTCTGGCATCGGTGTCGGTTTTGCGTTCATTATTGCCCCGCTCTACACCGCCGAGGTCGCCCCGGCATCCTCTCGTGGCTCGCTTTCCACTTTTCCTGAGGTTGGTGATCAATTGATTATATAAATACCAATGTGACAACTTTAATTATTTATCAAGTATCCTGAACATCTTTTCATTCTTCATTTTGAAAGGTGTGCGTTTGGATATACAGTTCTAATATATATGACCTAGTTTGTATTAGATTATTAAATTAGGATATATTTATCTAAATTTGACTCATACCTTTTTAATTTGTTTATCACCCACAAACATTTATTTGAATTCACAAATTTTTCAGTTCAAAAAAAAAAATCACTTTGCAATGGTAACACATGTGCCAAACAACACTTTAGTCTTGGTGCATATTTGTGCGGTATATATTATAATATTGCTAGTAGTGAATTGAACTTATGCTAAACATTAAAATGTGTTTGATTGATTGATAGGTTTGAGTTTAAATATTTAGGTTAGAATTATTTGACTTTTCAAAAATTAGTTAAAAAAACTTGCTATTTTTTTTTATAAAAAGACAAATTAAAATGAGTTTTAAAATATTTTTGATTTAAAATATCAAACGAAACACTTCCTAGGTTTAATCTTCTCTTTGTGCCAAACAACACTTAAGTCTCAGTGCATATTTGTGCGGCATATAATTATGATATAGCTACCAGTGAATTGAATTTATGCTAAACATTAAGCTTAATCTTCTCTTTGAAGGATATCATTTTGTTTTATTTTATTTTTTATATTAAATTGTAAATATTGAGAATGAACAATTAGTATTTGAGATAAAAAATATCGTAATTAAGATGACACCTTCTTAATCTTTCATCCCGCACTAAGATCCTAACTCTAATTTATTGAAAGAAATTAAATATGAAGGGAAATCTAGAAGTGGATAGTTTTAATTAAACCTTTTTATGTTATGACATTGTAGGTTTTCAAGAACGTGGGGCTACTTCTTTCATACATAACAGCTTATGCTTTCTCCAATCTACCAATCCATTTGGGTTGGAGACTAATGGTTGGAATCGGAGCAATTCCATCCGTTCTTCTCGCCATCGGCATCTTAACGATGCCGGAGTCGTCTTGATGGCTCGTCATGCAGGGCCGGATCAGTGACGCCTAGCAAGTCCTTGACAGAACGTCACACGCCAAAGAGGAAGCTCAGCTAAGACTAGCCAACATCAAAATTAGCGGCTGATCAAAACGACGTCGCTTAAGAAGCTAGGGTTAACAACAGCGCCAGTGTATGGAAAGAAATGTTCCTTCATCCCACACCGTCCATTCGCCAAATTTTGATCGCGGCCGTTTGTATTCATTTCTTTAGGCAATTATCCGGTATAGACGCTACACTTTTGTATGGTTCCACGATCTTCCAGAAGGCGGGCATTGCATCGACCAATCATCGCCTATTAAGCACGATTGCGATCGGAGTCGTTAAATTAAATTTTGTTTTAGTGGCCACATTTACCGTAGACAAAATCGGACGTTGCCCGTTGCTTCTGATCAACGTGATAGGTATGGCTGTATCTTGTGGGCCTCGCGATCATAAATCACTACTGCACCAGATACCATCGTGGGGCGTTAGATTGTGCATGACCACCGTACAATCCAATACCGCCCGTTCTTCGATTGGGATGGGACCCATCCCGCGGGGGTACGGTACCTAGATTTTCCCGCTGAGGCTACGTGGCGTGGGGACTAGTTTGGTAGTGGCAGTGAACCGGATCACGAGTGGGGCCATAGTGATGAGCTTCGTGTCACTATCAAACACCATCACGATTGGTTGGACCTTCTTCATTTTCGCTGGATTGACATCCGCGGCGTGGTTGTTCTTTTTAATGTGCTACCGGAAACAAAGGGAAAAACCCTAGAAGAAATGCAAGGGTTGTTTGGTAATTTCGTCGTTTGGAAATTTTCAACGAAGAACGACAACAAAGTTGATGATACCTCAGTGGGAAAGTAATTAAAGCCCGTCTTGTTTTGTTTTGTTTTGTTGTTGTTGTTTTTTTTTTTTTTTTTGGTTTTGTTTTTCCCAAACATTATTGCTCGGTTCAATTAATTGATCAACGTGATGGATTTTTTTTTTCTTTTTAAAAGAACCTCAATAGTGAAAAAATGGTAGAAAGAAAGGGGGGAAAAAAGACGATCACAGTTATTTCAGTGATCAAACTCTATTTCAATTATTTTTTAAAGGTAATTCGTATTTCTTCTAGTTTTTATATGATGAATACCCCCTTTTTTTTTAACATAATACGTCATCATGCTCTATATATTATAACCATATGGTTTTTTTTTTTAACAAGTTAAAAAAAAACTATTAAAAAAAGTTCTTATCATGATAAAACGTAAAAAAAAAATTTGGAAAATAAAAAGAAAAATTTAAGTATCTTCTTACTCCATTTCTTAAGTTTATAAGGCTTCTTCTTATCATAGAAATCTTTATTCAATTATCTCTCAATTTGTTATATGTTGCCAATTTATCTCATGAAAATCTTAATACTACAATATGCATCTCTTTCTAAATAATTATGTGATAGTTATTGGCATTGTCCGTTTAAAAATTAATTTCTGCTCACTATTCGGCTCCTTAGCCAGCGGGAGAATCTGCGACTGGATCGGCCGTCGATACACCATAGCATTGGCCGGCGTCCTCTTCCTCGCCGGAGCTGTCCTTGTGGCCTGCGCCTCAGGCTACGGCTTCCTCTCCGTTGGTAACCTGGCTTGCAGCGCGGGTGTCAGCTTCGCCATCATGATTTATGCCTCAGTGTACACAGCCGAGGTTGCTCCAGCATCCTTTCGCGGCTTCCTTGCCACATTCCCTGAGGTATATTTTCCTTTTATATGTCGTCTGCAACTATAAGAAATTTTACCGCTGGTTTTAAGCATCGCATATTATTAAAAGGCGAGTATCGTGACATTTACAAATTGTGATATTGCCCTCGAGTATTTTTCAAATTTTAAGTTTTTGTTTTTTTCCCCTACTTGGGTTTAATTAGCTAGCTAGGATCCGTATGTGTTATGAGACGGAGTAGATCATCTATATATTTTATGTCATGAGTTCTATCTTTTATTACTGATGCATAACACCACTGAAGTTTACCATTATTCCATGAATAAAACTATTTCGCACTCTGCATATTACCCATACCTACAATAATAGATCCGAATACAACACACGAACATGACTTGTCACTTCCGATTGAAACCCAACAATTGTTAGCTAAATTAGAAAAACATAGTAAATAGTGTAGCGTCTAGCGATTAAAAGTTAATTCAAGTCATCACTTAGCTTGTGTTTTGCACTTAGGGGGTGTTTGGAATATCAATTGGAATTGCAGTTTTACAAATATTTTGATTGGAAATAAGTTTATAATTATTAAACATGTGTGTTTGATTAAAAATAAACTGTGATAATTAAATAGTGTAAAACTTAAAGCGTGTTTAGAAAAAATAACAATATAAATCTTATTTCATTTTTTCCATTATTTTACGTAATCTAAAAAAAAAATTATTTCGACTTGAAATAAGAAAGTTTTGGACTTTAAAAATTTTGAGTTTTTTGAAAATAAAAAAGAGAGATTTTAGATATGTAAATAGTGAAACCGGTTTACTTTTAAAGAAAAAAAAAAGAAAAAAGTGTTTGAAAAACACCTAAGGGAGTGTTCGTTCCAAACGTTCCCTTTGTTTTAAGATATTGTGTTCCAAATAGATTCGATTTTGAGAATGAGAATTCTTTTAGATTAGTGTTTAGAAGAGAGACAAAAAGAGAATAGTGTAGATCTCGAAGTAGGGAAAATTTAAATTTAACTAAAAATCTTTTTAGAATAATATCAAAATAAGTAATTCAAAATGATGTATATTAAAGTTTGAAATCACTCGCATTAATTCAGATTCGAAACCTTTTGATCCATTCATGCATGCAGGTGTCCATGAACGTAGGACTACTAGTTGGCTACATCTTGGCCTACGTATTCTCCAAACTCCCCCTCAACTTAGGCTGGAGGCTAATGCTCGGCGCCGGCGGAGTCCCTTCCGTCTGGCTCGTCGCCGGCATCCTCGTCATGCCGGAATCCCCCCGCTGGCTCGTAATGCAGGGCCGCTTCTCCGAGGCCGAGCAAGTCCTCGACAAGACCTCTGACTCCAAAGGCGAGGCACAGCTCCGCCTTGCCGACATCATCGAAGCCGCCACTGCCACCACCACCACGACCACCGCCAAAGCCACAGGAACCGCCGCTCCCACAAGCCCCTGGGAGGAACTCTTCCTGCGCCCCTACCTCACCATCTGCCACATCCTCATCGCCGCCGTCGGCATCAACTTCTTCCGGCAGGCCTCCGGGCTCGACGTCACCCTCCTCTACGGCCCCACGATCTTCTAGAAGGCCGGAATCCCCGCCGACCAGAAGCTCCTACCATTATCGGTCTCGGCGCCGTGAAGCTCGTCTTCGTCCTGGTTGCCACCTTCCTCCTCGACCAGTCCAGCCGGCGAACCCCTCCTCCTCTGCAGCGCCGTAGGCATGACCCTCTCCCTCCTCGGCCTCGCCGCGGGGCTCACGGCCATCGACCACTCGTCCCACCGTAAGCTGACGTGGGCGATCGCGCTATGTGTGACCACCATCTTGTCCGATACCGCCTTCTTCTCGATCGGGCTGGGGCCGATCACGCGGGTGTACACGTCGGAGATATTGCTGAGAGGCGTCGGAGCGAGCATCGCCGTGGCGGTGAACCGGCTGAGCAACGGGATCATCGTGCTGACATTCACGTCGCTGTCGAAGAAGATAACCATCGGAGTACGTTCTTCATGTACGCCGGCCTCTCCATGGTCGCCTGGCTCTTCTTCTACTCCATGGTGCCGGAGACCAAGGGCAAAACCCTTGAGGTAATGGAGAATCTTTTCGGCCATTTTTTCGTCTGGAGATCGAAAAGTTCTTATTTGGTGATCATGATCAAGAAGGAGCCAAAGGAAGTTAGTACTGATCAAGAGGCTTAGAAAGCATTAATATATTTATATATGTGTGTGTGTGTGTGTGTATAAATTAGAGTAATTTCGGGCCACGTTTTGAGAGCTCCAGTGAGCTGATGAACATTAAATAAGGGGAGCGGAATTTGGTCGTAGAAAACCAACGTCGGGCTGATATATACGTACCGGCTTGATCAAGATATTTTTTTAATAATATTTTTTTCTTGTTTTGGGATAAAGCGCATGTGATTGTTCATGTTATTTATTTATTTATTTATTTATTTTGCTTTTGATAAACTATTGTTCATGTTAGTTATCAGAGCCGAGGTGTGTACTTTATCAATGTAATATCAGTTCGAGAGATATATATATATATGTACATTTATATGTGTGTTTAATTATGTATTTATGTATACCAAGAACTCTACTGTACTAGCTGTTTGGCTACTTGGAAAGTATGAGATTTATGATGAAGAGTTTTCTTGCCAATCGGCACATTTGGTGGCTTTTTTCCTTTGCATGGCTTAATTTCACAATATTGTATTATATTGTGTCCTTTCTTTTCTTTTCTTTTTTCATTAGCTTTTCCTTGTGTTGCATTTTTTATTATACCACAAACCAACCAAATAAGATAAAATATGAGGTTATAATATCAATCAATTTTGTTTAGTACTGAAAAGCAATTCCAAGCTACCACTCAACTTTTGAACAACGGATAAAAGCGCTTTTTTTTTTTTTTTTTATTAAACAAAAAGGGTAAAGGAGACACACCCTTGGGAAACTCCGAGACACGGTTCACAGCCTCGACGACAATAGCAGCGTCTAATTCAACCAAGCACAAGGATCCGGAACACCACCCGCTACTGCCAAACACTCCGCCATATTTGGTGTGTAAGTCCTCTCCAGTTCTGACTAAACATCCAACCAAAACACCATCAGAATCTCTAATAACAACGCCCACACCAACAAAACCTGCCCCTGGATGAACCGCTGCATCGATGTTCGTTTTAAATTGGCCTCGATGAGGAGGCACCCGGTTAGCATGAAAACACGGGTTTGAAGAAACATTAGGTGGAAATGTTTCAGCACGATTCTGTTGATCTCCCAAAACCTGTCCAGCATTTTCCACCACCTGAGTATACTTACCAGGCCTCTGATCATGCACTGGGAGATTCCTCAAAAGATTTAAAAATAATAACAATTATAACTCACGAATTCCATTTATAATTAATAGCTACAACCTGTAATTTTACAAACCTCACCAGGAATCCCACCTCTAGAATACAACGGAACTCATTTTGAATCCTATGCCGTTTTTACAATCCTCTCCTACAACCAGGGAAACCATCCCCACCCCGATCCTGGGGGAAAAAAAAATCGAAGCTGCATATATGATTAAGTGTAGTATAATTATGACACTTACAAATAATGATCATGTACAAACGCAGTTGATGAGCTCGGAAAATTTTCTTCTACTTCTCAATGCCCTGCTGCAGATACTGTATCAAGTCGTACCCGGCAGTGGTCCACTTGTTGTAAGCATCAGTGCAGACGCGGAGCATGAAATTGGCAGCCTCGCGATCAGTCATTTCGGGATGAAATCTCTTGCGAAGGTTCCCGATTGGATCGCCTCTGCTGAAGCAAGGTAATCCACTGTCCAGCATTAACTGAACTGTGCTGAGAATCCCATCCATGTAACGGCGGGCGGCAAGGTATCCCTTCACACACAATCTGTGGCAAGTATGACGCCGGAAAAGGAACAGTTCAGAAATGAAATCTTCCATTGAGTTAACACATATAAAAGCAGTTCAATAACAACAATAAAGTTCTCAACTACCTCACAAATTGGTGCCAGGTTTCACTCTTCATAGACCCTGACGGGTCTAGAAGTTGAGTCATTTCATGGCTCAGCTTAAAATGTGCACTTTCAAAACGCATATTCCCGCCAGGTGAAGTTTCCAAGATAAAACCAAAATCAATGTGAACAAGTCTCCCCGCGCTGCAGTAAAAAGCATAGACGCATCAGTTCAGAAGAATGGTTATTTCTAGTAAATGAGAAAATATATTATTAACCTTGAGAATTTGCATAACACGACATCAAGTGACCCAAAGACAACTTAAAATTTAAATTGATTTTTTAATGTCTGGCGAATAAATTTGCTTTTCATCAAAGTTACAAGATTGCATCCGAGGATGGGGATAAAAAGTATAGTAGATCGTACTTGTCGATCAAAAGATTGCCATTGTGCCTGTCCTTTGGTTGAAGTAAAAGGCTCGCAACTGCATAACCAGCGCTGCTTATGATGAAGTTATCTCGTGCAACTTCGAAACTGGGAGACCCCACAGGGCCATATTCCTGCTGAAAAATCTCATACAATCCACCATCAGTTGTTTCACCCATCTGACTTCTACTGCGTGTGTTAGGCACCACCTGCAGGGTGTGAAAAAATGCTGTTTAGGAGAGAACTATGCGCAAAAATACCAAGTGAATACTACAAGATACAATGAACTCACCTCAATAATACCTCTTCCCGGGCCAGTTGGGAGTACACCATAAGGAAATAATAAAGATTAAGTCCAACCGCTTCAAATATGTCTCTGAGAAGTGCAATCACTTGAAGAGCAAGAACATCTTGGCGACAGTCATCTCCAACCTTCAAGCATAGAGCTCGGTCAAATCTAAATCAAAGAGCAATCATGATAATGGGTTTGATGGTTTAATTGGTGATCAAGTTTGACCAACTTGAGTTGGGTGATCACAATTTGCAATATGTAGTAAAAATGAGTAAATTTTACTTGTGTATTTCAGAACCGTAATACTGGGATCTGAGCCACAAGAAAAATAAAATAA
>CM046370.1:11816385-11838458 GCA_025413025.1 Ficus hispida
CAACCAAGTCCAAATGAAAACACCGGTTTCCATCGCATCTTGCGTACAATATAAGCCGGACACAACAAAGAAGACGAAGAAGTTGGGAAAATCCCTCTACGTTTGATCTTGAATCAGAGCCCTGGAAAGGATAAATAGATATTCAGACACAAGAATACTTGCCAAAAAAAAAACTAGAAACACATAGATAAGGGTGGCACCACGATTTCTTTTACCAGATTTGATAGAAGTAACGCAGTCGCCTGGGAACAAGTTTCCCGAAATTGTGACTTGTCTACTTCCCCACCTTTCTCCGCAATATTAACACATTTTTGAAGTAAACGCACAAACTTGGTCAGCAACATCCCATTAAATGAACTATCCTCAGCTTGTGGCTGTTTAGGAAATGCTCCAGATATCAACCTCTGGAGACCAACACCAAGCCCAAAACCATTTTGTGAATTACCAGATTCAAATCCACCAATACTGTTATACAACCTTCTCATACCAGCAATTTCTCCAGCATGGTTGCACTTCACCGTTGCACTGACTATTCCAGTACTTAGCACCTCCAGATTGAAGGCTTCGTCAATTTTAAGTTAGCTCCAGATGCCGCTGCAGCAGCAGCCATGACAGCTGGGATATTTGCAGTTCGTATGCCTGTCCAGCACTCATTTTTTGCTGTACCAATACGTATTTCGGATAGCAGAGAAACCACATCTGTTGTATGCTGTGCTCTTTGCCATGTGTTTGCCTTACAAAGTTTGTCCTGCAGAATGAATATGCAAGTTGAAACCATTAAAATCAAAGATGCCAAATGAGCAAATTAAAAGATGAACAGCTAAATATGAACACCAACTGAACAACATGTAACTTGTTAAGTGAAAGACGTAACATCTTAATCTAAGAAACTTCTGAAGATATTATAATTAAATAAACCATAAAGGTTAAGATGGTCGTTAAAAGTTAACTGGGCGTGCATTTACAGCTTGTACAACATAATATATGCAGCGTACAGAAGGGGGGGGGGGGGGGGGGGGGGGAGAGGGGGGGGAGGGGGAGGGAGGTAATATAAGGGGGAAAAAGATAAACATATGCCATCAACTGCCTAAATATGACCTAGAAAAATTTTTGTAAATCGGCAATCACCAATTTTCCATTCAGAAGAGGTGGGTTACAAATAAAACATATGAGACTAATTCTTAGCAGTGGGGGAGAATTGATGGGTTACCAAGGGATTTGAATTCAATTGTTCACATATTTAGACAATTGTACAGAAATACTAACCTGTAAAAGACCCTGGCTGGTGCAAGGAGCATAGGAAAGTGATTTAATGATCCATTCTCGAACAACTTTTTGGTATAAAGAACGAACCGTCACCACCCAAGCAGGATCATTGACAACAGTAGAAGGGGAATCATTATGCATTGAGAACAGCAGGGAATCGAAACAAGATGAATTCCACAAAACCTGCATGCACGTTGTTCCATTCTTTGAAAATTAACCAGGAAAGTTAAACAGCCAAAGATAATGAATAAGAATCTTTTTTTGCTAGCACAAATTACCTGTGGAAATCTATCTCTAATTTGATTCAACAGGTTCACAGCAACCTCACGAATATGTTTCCTCCCTCAGGGACATACTTTTGATAAGAAAACAGGCATGCGCAGAGAGAGTTAACTCTCTCACCTCAGCTTCATTGCCTGTTTCAGATATCCTATCTTCCTGAAACCAAATCAAAGCACTAACGATGTTGGCATGATGTAGAC
Organism: Ficus hispida; assembly: GCA_025413025.1. Taxonomy (NCBI): domain Eukaryota; kingdom Viridiplantae; phylum Streptophyta; class Magnoliopsida; order Rosales; family Moraceae; genus Ficus; species Ficus hispida. The sequence goes on from CM046370.1 coordinate 11,818,134, forward strand.
ACATAAACATGAAAGAGGACCGCCACCCAAAGCACTAGCAGGGAAAATGAACAAACAGAAAGGATAGGCTCACAAGTATTTTGCACAAAAAAGACGTACCAGCCACGATACTGCTGTTTCAAAAGCTCGATGAACAATTGCCATTAAACATTGGAATACAGCTGGCATAAGGTTTGGAGTTTTTAAGTACTCAAACACACAACTGAATGCACTTCTAGAAGCAGTTAAATCACTGCTGCCATTAAGGATGCCACCATTGCTGCTGAAGCGAATAATCTCCAAAAATGCTACAGCAAGAAGATACGTAGCCTTCACACCTGCAAATATTCAATAGGAACTTCCATCAGATGAAAACAAGAAGATTGAAAAAGAAATCATATCATAACGTATTTGGAGAGAATGAATTCTAAAAAGCCAAGTATTAGGACAATCTCCGAGTTCCTCCATGAAACAAGGGGAAAAGTATCCAACGAAACTTCTCTTTTTTTTTTTTTTTTTTCTGCCAAAGATAAGAAAAATCATTTGAAACCAGAGAAGCAATTTTGATTAACTAATACGTGGGATTTAAAAGACCTGAAATTGTGCTCATTGATCCAACATCAACACGACCTCCAAGAGCAGCAGAGAGAGCAGTTCTTTGGGCTACAGCAGCTTTCTCATTGCCACTGCCCCGACGACTGCCAGGATTGTGAAGGGCATTGAGTTCTAACTCATCTTCAAGCCATTTCACTGAACTGACAACCTAAAAAGAAAGAAGATACAAAATTGAAAATTTTTAAAATTTTTAAAGATACCATTACAAGATTGTTTCTTTTTGGATTCTCCATTTTGAACTCAGACTCCTTGCATGTTATTTACGAGCTCAAAACTGATCTCTCTGGCTGTAATGGTATCTTTTTTTTTAACTTAGAAAAAAAATTTTAAAAAAAATAAAAGATACCATGCACTTATTCATAACGGGTCACAACTTACAAGAGGAGGAGTTCCTTGAGCAATTCGCTGGACAGCAGAAGACCACTGTGTATTCCACATGTATGGTCCCCCAACAGCTTGAAGAGCAATCGTACCCATGCTACCCACACTGTTTAATGTAGTGGAGACCGACTTTGTTGGTTGTAGTATTTTTTGTATGGGAGGTGCCAAACCAAAAAGAGCAACATAGAACCACAAGTTGCGAAATAATTTCAAAAGTGAAGGTTCCACATCTACAGTTGGATCAAAATCAGAACATATTTCAGCAACAGCAGGAAGTAGAGGTCCAAGGAAATCTGCCCCACTCCTGTAACAGTTAAATATAGCAGAAGTGTAATTTATATGTGAAAGAGATAAAATCTAACAGTTCTACTTTGTCAAATCAAAATTACAAAGACAAGTATCGGCATATGTGTTTTCTAAGATTTCTACCTTCCACTTTTGGATTCGGCAGCCAGCCCTACATCCGAGCACAAAGATAGCAGACGATGACGGTAATCTGAACGAAGCTTACCATTCTTAAGACCACCGGCAATTAGAAGGAACCCTGCAGGCAGAGTCTAGAATGTGATTGAAACAGTGAGCATCAATCCGATGGATATTTCACCAAGCAACCTATATGCATATCAAGAATGGTTCATATTTCTAAGTCAATACTGACCTCAACGCGCTCTGTTGTAGCTTCTGGTGCCACTGTTTTGCTTTCTGCAGATCCTACACTCGAAAGTTTGTTCAAGTAACTTCTTGTCATTAAAACAACCGTCTCGCGGTAGGACTTTTCAAAACCTAAACTTGCCATGCGAGATACAGCATCAAGAAGCTGTGGAAAATTATCAAAGTAGGAATGAGAAACTTCGTCATTGAATCCAATAAGAATGAAGAGACAAGAAATTTGCTGTACTAATTTGTTTAATCTGTGTAGATAAGAATTTTTTGATGAAATAACGCAAATTCATGCTCTAAAGAAAGAGGTTCCATACTCGGAGTCGCAATAAACTCGGACTTGAAGCATCACCCTCTTCTAAGCTCTCAATAAATAGAGGTAATATCATCTCCACCACATCAGACTTGTTAACAGCAACATTCAGATCTGCCAGCAATCGTATAACGTTAAGCTGCACAACTGGTACCGCTAATTTGTCTTTTTCGACCTGAAATTGGAATATAGAATGAAATTAACCTTTGACTAGGAGTTGCACAAAGGAAGAGACAGGTAACTTCATATCAGTTAGAGCTAAAAGAAACTGCAATTTAAGCAGTAGCTTTGCTACTGACAAAATGCACTGCTAAGATAAGGCTTGCCACATGAAAATGAAATTTTCAATCAACGACAAAATAATGGAAGAAATGATATGTGCATGCATATAACTCCCTAGTACTATTTATATTAAATCAACCGTAAGTCCACGTCCATTTATATTACACAGGAAAACCAGACAGACCTGTTCATCATAATCATTTCGTTCACGGATGCTTGTAGCTAATCCCATAATAAATGTGTCCACTGGAGCTCGCTCCTTGCTCCAGCAAGATTCGATTATTTCGCAACTCGTCTTCATGACGCTCTCAAACATTGCTCCCTGGCTGGTGGCCCAAGTATCAGCCTGTGCCCATTACATTGTATGTAGGTAAAAGGTTAACAGTGCATTTTTTCCACATTAGAATATCATTAGATATGTCAAATCTAAAACCATGAAAACTATTTACCTGAGCACATACAGTCAGCACGACAGGCTTGAGCCGGATGAGCAAAATCCGCAGCATCTGGCCTCCTCGAGTCACAGCAATTTGTGATAGCCCAGCAAGCAAGGAGCCAAAGAGCTCTTCACATAGTCTAAACTTGCGCCACACGGAGAGCAAACATGCTTCCGCAGCATCCATGAACAATGCTAGAGTCTCTTGTGCCAACTTCTTAGCCAGTTTAGCATCGGAATCAAAGCAAGCTAGACTCTTAAGAGTCAACGTAGCAGCAGCTTTATATACTAACAGTTTTGTATTGATTCTAGCTTTCAGAAGTACCCCATGTTCATTCCAGTCCCGCTTCCTTATCTGCCACCACATTACCACCTTTTATCAACTATCTAATTCAACATTTCCGCTCCTTCGATAACTTCAATTAGAATATGTACCACCCTATAAACAACAAGTTTTTATTGCAATTACAAAATGTTCAAACCAGAATAAGAAAAGAACTTACCTTTAGAAAAACTGTCATGGATTGCAGCTGCCTCTTTGCAATCAACCTAACCTGCTCTAAAAGACCGGCATCAATGCAGACTTTATCAACAATGTGAGCAATCAACTTAAGAGCAACCTCCTGCTTCTCCAAGCTCTCCACGGACTCTTCCTCAAAGGAAGAAACTTGCTGCCTAAGCAATGCAGCTCCACCACCTCCATCATTGAATGGCTCAAGGCCACTCTTATACAAAATGCTGCCCCCATTTACAATCACCGAGCTCCTAGACGAGGTGGCACTGCTGGCGTCGTCCGCCACCCGCGACGCCGCGCTGCCGGACGAACCTGAAACCTGACTCGCCTCGTTTCCGGGGCTTGAACTGTCGTTCGGCTGGAAATGGTTCACACTCAGCGGCGAGCTCTGAGCTGACGCCGTCTCAGAGTTGGCCCGAACTTGGTCCCTCGGCGTGGACGGCGACTGAACCACAGGACCAGACACCGCAAGCTGATCGAGAACAAGGTTAATCAATCTCTCCGCGTCGGAAGGCAAAATTGGAGGAAAACTCTGCGACAGAGCCGTGAGAAAAGCCCTAGAAATCCCCAAATCGCCACCTCCATTACCAATCGCAGCTATTACAATCTCGCCTGTGAAGCCCGCAATCTCATCGGCGAAATCCGGCGACAATTCGGCCGCTTTCGACACGTATCCCAATAAATCGGAGAAAAACAAAGCGATCGCCTCGGTACTGAACGCCTGCGGCCAAAAGGACTGACCGAACGACGCCGGAATAGAGCGAAGGAACTCGACGACCACCGCTTTGGGGCGCAGATCGGCGGAATCGGGGCATTTGGAGAGGAATCTCGCCACGGCGAGCACAGCATTGAGCTGAGAGCGCGAAACCCTAGGAGATCCGGCGCCGAGAGACTCAGGCGGAGGACATCGGCCACAAATCCACGCGAGCTTCTCGGAAAATTGGGAAGGATTCTGCGCAATCAGGTCGCAGAGCTCGATCAAAGCTTCCATGGCGACCAAAATCGAAAAATCGACCACCAAAAAATTAATTAAAAAAATAGAGTTATCAGACCAAATTGATCTCGAAAACTCTCAAAACTCCTCGAGAATCAACCCGTCAAAGACCGCCATAGCCGTACGACGACGACGAAAGAAGACAGAAGAAGAGAATGCAGATAACGGGATTTGCAGAGAGAAACATTGATGGTTTTCTCGTTTCCCGTTTTACGTTGTCGTTGTCGTCGTCGTTTGTTGTTTTTTGATTTCGTGTTAAAGCAGAGAGACGCAGAGGGCATCTGGTAACGTCGCTTTTTATTCCTGTTTTTCGGCCATTGATTTCTTTTTCCTCTAATGCTTTTGCTTTTCTTTCTTTCCTTTTTTTTTTTTTTGTGTAATTCTTTTTTTTTTTTTTTCCTTGGCATTCTCGGATCCTCTTTCTGTCTTTTCTCTTTCTAGAGATTTATTTTTGGTAATATAATTTAATTTTTCTATATATTATCCGTAGTCACCGTACGAAAATGTAACGTTTTTTTTTTTTTTTTGTTAAGGTTGCTACAGTTAACACGAGCGAGTTCACTCGGTACTTGGAACGAGAAACGAGACACGAGACTTTTGACTAAATACTAATGTCTCCGGGTCCACACTTTCAACTACACGGATGAGGAATCCAATAAGGGTAGTTTTGGGATTTTGCATTTTAGGTACATATTTTTAGTTGGGCCAGTACAGTCATTGTGGTCCATCAACTCCTACTAGGAACTGGGCTCTCGGCCCAAGTAGGTTCAGCCCCACATGACCTGTTGGCAATAAGGGACTGGTACGGGACAGGAGACAGGAAGCTCCCTCACCTCCGGGCACCTGATCCCACATTTAGATTCACTTTTATATACTAGTAACAAGCACTTGCGATTCATATTATATATTATGGGATATATTTAAGGAAATTTATCTAAATATAAAATATATATAAGTAAAAAATAGACAAAAAAATTAATAAAGTACCAAAAAAAAAAAAAGAGGACATGAAGAAAAAGACAAGATAAAAGGACTAAAATGTTAAAAATACATAAAAATTACTAAAATGAAAAAAATGAAACCGTTTCATGTATTGTCATAATTTTTTTTTCGTTTTCATCCAAAACGAACCGTTTTGGACGAAAACATTTAAACTTTTTAACCTTTCTATATGATATGTGTGTGCGTGTGTGTGTGTGTGTGTGTGTGTGTGTGTGTGTGTAAGATTAAATTTTTAATGAAATACAAAAAGAGTTAAAGAGAAACACATTCATAAATAAATAAATAAAAGAAAGGAAAGCCATTAACCTTGATTTATTTTTTATTTTTATTTTTTAGTTTTGTTACTAATATTGATAAAATATTATTGGAATATGCTTTGAATTTTTTTTTTAAAACAATTTCTAATGGATATATGGGTAGGTTTGGTATAACACTTTTAGTGAAGATTTTTAAATAGGCGGATATGAAGGTAGATTTGAGGGATAAATATGGTGATAGATTTGAGATAGAGAAGCATACACATCCGTCAAGAGTTTTCTTCATTTATTGTTGTCTCCTAAGTAAGAATTTGTTAAAACTTCTGTGTCAATATATGCCTCTTCTTTCGCTTGGTGAAACAAGAGCCAACTTAAACAAAAATGAAAAAAATAATAATAATAATTAGTTATTAGGGCATGTATTTTGCCATCCAAATAGGACCCAAATGAATGTCATTAAACTTATTCAATAGTTTCTTCCAAACAGCTAAACAAACAGCAAAAGAATCAAGTGAAAAGAAGATTAAAAAAATAATAATAACCAGAATTTTTTTCTTCAAAGGAAACATGTTCATCTGATAAGGAAAACTCCCTATCAACACAAAAACGGGAATGTTATCAAAAGAGCCCATTTAACAGTACTACTAAAGAGAACTAAAACGCATTTTAACCAAAAAAAAAAAAAAAGAAGAAAAAAAGAGCAAAACCTAACAATCTTTATCAGATATCATGAACACTGAAGAGGATGATTCAAAAGGGGACATCGAGATCTAACTGCGAACACAAACAACCATAAGTGCGAAAAAGAAGCCGATTTTTCGCACCGTTCAGATGTTCCCCGGTGTGCTTGCAAAAATACTTCAACTGATCCTGAGTGCAACAACCCAGCAACCCACCCAAGAGCAAGAACAGCCAGTTGATTTCCTTCTTCTTGTCCGCAATGACCGGCCTCGCCGAGTTCGCTTTCCCGCAGAACAGGCACGGCGGGAGCACCACGTCCAGCGGCGCGCGCCTAACGTAGCTCATTGTCTCGACGTACTTCCGAATCTTGGGGAACTCGGCCCTCACGTCGTACTGCATCTCGTAGCACCGCTGGCACCTCTTGCACTGGACAGTTCCGCTGATTTTGAAGATTCCCTGGCTGAGGAGGTAGCGGAGGCTGTGAACCGTGGCGCGTCGATTGGTAGCCCACGGGTATACCGCTGGTACTAGCTCCGGTTTCGGCGGCCGTAGCACAAATTGACGGGGCTGCGGCGCGGCAGCGGCTGAGGAGGAGATGCTTCCGCCAGCTAGTGATGTCACATTGGTTGCGCCGGCGGTGGCAGGCAGTTGTGGTGGTGGATTGTCACCGAGATAGAGCGTCTGCACTGAGTGCGACAATTGTGTCAGTAGCGATGGCGATAGCGGTGGCGGTGGCGGGTACCGTGACGGTGGCTGCGGAGCCCTAAGGGTGAGATGGGTCGTGTCGAATTCATCATTGTCGTCGGAGAGTCTGGCCGATGGGGTTTGGATCATCTTTCCCTTTCCCTTGAGGTCTCGGCGACTAATGCTGTTGTTGTTAGTCAGTATTGGATCGTCGGAGGATCAGAGAAAATAGCAGTAAGGCGTTGAATGAAGGAAAAAGAAAGGGAAAGAGAAAGCAAGAATGCCAAGAAAGAAAAGAGATATGATATTGAGAGAGAGGTTATTTTTATTTTTTATATTGAAAGAAAGAAAGAGAGAGAGAGAGGACTGATTAAAATGTAAAAACTAACTTAGTGTTGTATATACGAAAATCAAGGGATTGGGATTGGGATTGGGTCAAATAATTCTCTTTAAAAATTAAAAATTAAAAATTAAAAAAAAAAAACACACACACCAAACAACCGACTTTCAGATTGTTTTGTGTGTGTTTTGGGGTTACTACTCTTTTTCTCTATTTTAAAAAAAAAAAAAAACACTTAAGCTTTTGTTATTTGAGCAATCCTATTATGGGACACAATTTAATTTTCCTTATCTTCTTATATGTATTCGACGACTACGAGTCATATATAACACAAGTAAAGCTCTCTAAAAATGAATTTCATTTGCGTATTTGGGAAAAAAATATATATATATCGGAAGATGTACAATAGAAAATATAATAATCTGCTAGTCCACTTCTGTAGGAGACTGTAGGAGATATATAGAAAATTAAATCCCACACTCGTAACAAATCAAGAATATCAGAGAACAAACTCAATATATATATATATATATATATATATTTGTTCTCGTTATTATTATCAAGAATATCGGAGAACAAACTCAATATATATATTTATTAAGATCGGAGGTCTGTTAATAAATATTACCCACAAGTCCTTTAAAACTTTAATTTTTACTACTAAAGTTAGTATGCAATTAAGAATATCGGAGAACAAATTCAATATATATATATTTATTCTCCTTATTATTACCAAGAATATCGGAGAGCAAACTCAATATATATATTTATTCTCTTTAATTTTTCTCCAAAGAAGATCGGAGGTCTATTAACAAATATTACCCACAAGTCCTTTAAAACTTTAATTAATTTTTACTACTAAAGTTAGTATGCAATTAAATATTTGGTAGTCATAAAAATTGTATGTATATTGTTCAAACCTCAGACCATATATCCTATTTCCAAGTTGATAAAATAATGTGTATTGATTTTTGGGAAATAATATTGAAAATGGCCTTTCCCAAAAAAAAAAAAAAAATCAAGTGAAACAAAATCGATGTGAATTTATTTACTCTTTTTTAAAAGCTAAATGCTAATATATATTTACTTTGCCAGTCTTAATTAAGTTTTTTCTGTTTTTTCTTGTCTATTAATGTCTAGATTTCAACTGTAATCTTCGTCAAATTTGATATCTGATACAAGCATATATGTAATATAAAACTAAATTTTCCAACAGTTCAGTTATTTGTAATATTGTTAAGCACAATGAGATTAAACCCCCAATTCATGGAATTAATTGACAAATAATTATGGTGGCATATATATATAGAGTTTAAATTTGTCATCTAAGACGAAAATATAGCCAAAAAAAAAAAAAGGACGAAAATAAACAAATATATAGGTCCCATAAAATGTGTCTAGGACGTAGTTTATATATGTATATACACACACATCCCTAGGACTAACCTTCTAATATTGATCCCTGTAAATAAACTTAAGATTGAAAGGAATACACCGGATAAACAGTAACAAAGGAAATTTTCAACATACTTATTTACTCAATTTTGGAGATGGTTAAACAAATCTATATGATATTCAACATGAAATCATAGCCATTTTCTTCTACATTTCGGCATAATTAACAAACGACGCCTGGTAATAAAACTACAAACAACCAAGGCTTTATTCAGTTTCAAATTGAAGAATCAAAGAAAAGATTTGGTTTGATAAAGGCAAAAAAACACACTCTAATTTATTTGTACTGATAATAAAACAACTGCTACTTAATAGCAACCAATTAGCAATATATACTAATTAGTACTAATCACGAAAACAAGAACAACAACCTTGATTATCTTAACAAAACCTAATATTAGAGAATAATCCATACATAATCACATAATTAGCAAAATGAAATGCCAAACATTTTTCTAATACTGAATAGTGATCTCAGCGCTGACCAAGAGAATCAAAGCAATTGGGAACCAACTGCAAGCATAATCCGAGATAAGTAAGATAAAGAACTCGATTTTTTGCTCGGGTCGGACAACGATTCCCAGAGTGCTTGCAGAAGTACCTTAACTGATCAAGCGTGCAACACCCCAGCCACTGATCTAACAGCAAGAATAGCCAGTTGATGTCCCTTTTCTTCTCCGCTATGTGTGGCCTCACCGAGTTCTCGTGCCCACAAAATCTTGATCTTCCATCCCGCTCTTGATCTCCGTGACATATTTCAAAATCTTGGGAACTCCACCCTCACATCGTACCCATCTCGTACTGCTTTTCGCACAGCTTGCATTGCACGGTCCCGCTGATTTCGATGATATCCTCGGCGAGAAGTAGTCGATTCTTCGCACGGTGGCGCGGCTATTGGTAGCCCACGGGTATACCACTGGTATACGCTCCGGTTTCTTAGGCCGTGGCGACACCCTCGGGTTTGCCCTTCCACGAATTCGCCGACCGAGTATCGGCGGCTCCTCCTGAGGATTTTGGACCGAGGAGGAGGAGGAGCCGCCGGTAGAGATCTGTTGTTCAAGTCCCGGGATGAAAGTTTGCGGCCCGGTCAACGACAATGGCGGCCATTGCCACATGGGAGGCAGCGGTGGAGCACTATTACTGGGACTGAAACTGAGAATGAGACTGGAGACCATCTCGTCTTCGTCGTCGTCGAAGAACTTATTCGGTGCCGTTTCGATCGAATTTCCGTTGCCGTTGAGGTCTCCGCCATTGTCGTTTTTCGTCGTAGATTCGCCGTTCCCCTTGGCCGATGATCGGGGAAAAGGAAGAGAAATTAAATAATTAAAGTAAGAAAGAAAGGAAATTTGATCTTCAAAGAGATGAGGGTTTTCTTGAAAGAAAGAAAGACTAAGAAAGTGGAAAAATGAACAGAATTATTTTATATACGAAGATCATGGAACGGAGATCGGGTCAAAGGATTCTCAAAAAAAGAAAAAAAAGTTTAATTCAGATTCTGTTATTAGGGCAAACTGGGCTTTTAAAGGCTCCTAATTGGGACGTGTCCGTTAATTTGAACAGCATTTTTTGGTCTGATTTACTATTTATTTGACTTTGTCAAAATTCTATTATACTAATATAAGGAATGGGATTTTCACTGTTATGATGATTTTGCCTATCCACCCATTTGAAACCGCAGCTGGTACAGTGGAAGGATGGTTCTGCCCTCCTTTCCTCCTTTGTCGGTTGGGCTGCCCACAATGAATGGACGGCTTTGTCCTTCCATCACTGTGAGGACAATTTTGTCCTCATTGCTTAGCCTACCAATCACCTCTCCACAATGGGTGGACCTTTTTGCCCTTTAAACCCTAATGTCTCCTTTTTTTTCTTGCTTCTGCCGCCCATTGTGTACTCTCATTTTCTCTTTCTACTATCGATGTTCTAGCTCTCTCTCCCGCTCTCTCTCTCTCTTTTCTTATTCTTCAAATTTTTGGCTTTCAAACCCTAATTTTCTCTCCTTTTTTTTGCTTCTGCCGCTCATATTTCTCTTCCATTGTGTATGTTTATTGTTGATGTTTTAAAGTTCTCTTTCTTTCTGCTGGTCTCTCTCTCTTTCTTTTTATTTTTCGGATTTTTGGCTTTCAAACCCCTAGAATTTTAGTTCCTTTTTTTTGTTTTTTTGAATATTGTTGGGTTTTTGTATTGAATGTTTAGATTTTCATATTTCTTATGTTGTTTTGTTTTTCATTACTGTATATGGTTTTTTTTCCCCTCTCTCTGGTTCTGTCCGAATTCTTTTTTTTTTTTATTTTGTTGATGTTGATCTTTATTGTTGATGTTTTAACTCTCTCTCTCTCTCTCTACTAGTCCCTCTCTCCCTTTGTTTCTTTATTTTTTCAGATTTTTCGCTTTCAAACCCTAGGGATTTTTTTTTAATATTGATTTTTTGGATTTTTGGCCTTCAAATCCTAGAATTTTATTTCCTTTTTTTTTTGTTGATATTGTTCGATTTTTGTGTTGAATGTCTAGATTTTCATATTTGTTATGTTGTTTTATTTTTCATTACTATATCCGGTTTTTTTTCCCTCTCTCTTTGGTTTTATCTGAACCTTTTTTTTATTTATTTTTTTTGTGTTGATGTTGATGTTTACTGTTAATGTTTTAACTCTCTCTCTCTCTCTCTCTACCAGTCTCTCTCTCTCTATTTCTTTATTTTTTAGGATATTTCGCTTTCAAACCCTATGAACTTTTTTTTTTTTAATATTGTTGGGTTTTTGTGTTGAATGTTTAGATTCTCACATTTGTTATGTTATTTTATTTTTTTTTTAATATCGTAGATTTGTTTTTCTCTTTTTTGATGTTGTTGGGTTTTTGTGTTTAAAGTTTAGATGGATTTTTGTGTTGAAGGTTTAGATTTTGATATTTATTATGTTTTTTTTTTCATTATTGTATATGGTTTCCCTCACCCTGGTTCTGTTCGAGCCCTAAATTTTTTTTTTTGATTCATTTTTTTGTGTTGATGTTGTTGAGTTTTTATGTTGAAATTTTAGATTGGTTTTTATCTTGAAGATTTAGATTTTAGATTTTTGTTGTTTGGATTTTTGGCCTCCAAACCCTAATTTTTTTTTAATGTTGTTGGGTTGTTGTGTTGAAGGTTTAGATGTCTTTTGTCGGAATGATGAGTTTTGATTTTTGGTTTTTTTTTTTTTTTTTTTTTGGGTTGTGTCCAAACCCTACATTTTGATTTTGCATTTTTTTTGGTCGATTGTTTTGTTGACATTGTACATTATTATTATTGTTCTGTCTTTTTTTATTTTACGTTTTTTCCCCTTTTTTTCTTTTTGTTATTTTTTAACTCATTGTTCATTGTTTCTCTTCGGTTTTCTCTCCTCTCCTTTCTCCGAACTCTATTTTTATTTTTTTGATATGTCGTATGACTTTTTGGCTGATTTTTGGAAACAATAACAAATTTAAACAAAATATAGGGTATGCATTTTTTTCCCTCTAAGATTATTTTGGTACCATTATTTTTAAATTGTATTTGATTTCTGTTAATTTATTTTTGCAGATTGTAGTAATGATGGTAGCAAAATAGATGAATGGAGGATTGAGGACTTTTTTGTTTTTTTTTTTTTGCTATGTTTATATCTTTGTAATTTTCCTTTTTTTTTTTTTTTTTGACCTGGGTAATATCTTGCCGAATTTGTTTGTAAATTTTATCTTTATATTTTATATGTTGATGATTTACTGTTATATTTAGGATTTGCAGTTTGATTTTTATTTAATAGTTTTTTTTTTACTTTTTTTTTTTGTGGTTTGATATTGTTATAAATAGGAATTTTTTTAATTGTTGATTTTTATTAGGTTAGTGTTTGTGTAGTTTTTTATTATCGTCATTCTTTGATATGCTGGGTATAATTTATGAAATAAAATATCTATTTACTAACTGTATTGTATCATTTAGTTAGGTTTGGATGAATTGTTAGGCTTTTTTACTATTTAGTTTTATAGCTGTAACCAAATAAGTTGATTTGTCTTTTGTATTTAATGTTTCTAAATTTTCCTTTTCTGTATTGTAATTGTATTATTTGCTAGAAATATATGGTTTATTGTCTCATAATTGTTTTGACTGAGATTTTTTATAGTTGCAGTTTTATCATTAATGAATCTGATTTGGTTAAAATTTCTTATCTCTTATCTGTTGTATATGTAAAAAAAAAATTCCTTCTTTCCTCTTGCACCGACTTAAAAAAAAAAATAAAAAATTTGGTCTTCTGTTGTTTAGTCAACTTCCTCTTATAAATGAACTCTATTCATTTATTACTTTATTATCACTCTTTGTCATTAATGCTTCCGTAATATTCTCTTAACTCCTCTGGTTTAAACCTTCATTCATCTTTCTTCAAACGTGCTCTTTTTTTTTTTTTTTTCAGTTACTGGTCTTATTTAAAGCTCTTAATTAGTATTGATTATTATTTTTATTTTGTTCCTTCTTAATGGTAGTCGGCATTCTTTTATATTATTTCAACATATTTATTATTATGATATTGATATTGTAAACAGATTCAAAAGTGTTATATTACTTTTCTCTTTCTCGTTTTTTTTTGTGCTATTGTAGATGATCTCGATAAAAATTTCTGAATTAGAATTTTCCCATGATATGATGATCTCTATTCAAATATGTAATAATATATATATATATATATATCAGATTTATTGTTTAATTTGATATATGTTGTTGACTATAATATTATTAGTGGCATATGTTAAATAACTGTTATATACTATTTAATCATCTTAAATGTTTGGAATGTGTTCGTTTTTTTTTTTTCACAACATATTTGTTGTAAATATGTTATTGTTTTTATATTACTGTGATATAAAACAATAACATAATTGCTACAAATATTAAAATATACGATGTTTGGTTGTCTTAACTGTATGTTAATACCCAATTAAGACCTCTTAATATTACCAAATAATCTATTAAAAAAAAAAAAACAACTGCACGATAATCAGAATATTATTATATAAATTGAGTATGCAAAATTACTCCCACGTGCATAGCACGTGGCTAACAACTAGTTTGAACTAAATGTGACTAAATTCAATTGTGTCTAATTAAGTATAATACCACATCGTTAAATGAATCTAGACTTATATATATATATATATATATATATATATATATATATACACACACTAGGCATTAAATTGGGAAAATTCGGGTAAAAAGAATTTTAAATTTTTTTAAAAATATTGTTATATAGATTTAATTAAACATCATATCGGACGACTCAATCTACATATAGATTTTGCTTTTTTCATTTTGGTAGTTGTTTTTTATTATTTTGTGGTTGTTTAATTTCTTTATTTGATAAAAATTTTAAATAAATAATTAGAACAAGAGGTTCAATATTTGTCATGCTCAATAGATGCAAATATAATTTGGATATACTTAAAAAAAAATTTTAATGTGGATATCGTATTTGTTGAATCACGTGCGTTTGATTATATCTTCTAATCCATTCAACGAGTTATAATCGAGTATCTTGTTTATTTAAAATGTAATAAAACATAAAATGAAATTAGTGACGAAAGATATGAATCTGGATAGAAATCTTGACCAAATTCGAAATTTGAAAATGTTTTATTAGAAAAATATTTAAGAAAAAAAGTTTTGGATAATCTTTGCCATTTAGAGATAGACTGCGAAATTAACTCTCACACTCTAACAAACCAAGAGAATCGGAAATTAAAAGAACTTGATATATCACTACTTCTTATTTTTTTACAAAATTTCTTTGAAACTTATTGCAGAACCTTGGAAATGAATTTTAATAAACTAATTACAAAAGTGCAAAGAACAAATTTGACATAGAGCACGCGAAATTCGAGCCATTTTCTCATATATTCCACATTTCTACATAATATTTTATAACAAACGAAGCCTAATCATAAGGATGTACAAACTAACCAAAGACGGTTTCAATTTTGAGAATCAAAAAAAGACAAGTAACCATAATTTTTTTTCTTGGTAGTCAACAAAGGAACCATGTCCATTTCCATTTGATTAAACCTCTGTTTGGAATACGGATAAGTTTTTTTTTTTTTGCCTTCAAAAACTAGTTATAGTTTTTGTTGATTTTTCAAAAAAATAAAAATAAAAACAAAAACAAAAACTGATATAAAAAACTAAGGTTCACATCTGCAATCCAAACAAATGTTAAGAAATAAAAAGTAATACATTCTAATTAATTAGTACAAATGACAATAACCAAAAACTACTACTTAATAGAAACCAATTAGTAAAATATACTAATTAGTACTAGCCACAAAAACAAGAAAACAATCTTCTTATCATACAAACCCTACCACTAATTAATAATTAATTATTACTTAATTAACTAAAATCAAGAAGCCAAACAACTGAACACTGTTCTCAACGCTCAAGAGGATAAAAAGGGCCATTGGGATCCAACTGAAGGCATAATCCGAGATAAGTGAGATAAAGAACTCGATTTTTTGCTCCGGTCCGATGATTCCTCGAGTGCTTGCAGAAGTACTTCAACTGACCAAGCGTGCAACACCCCAGCAACTGACCCAACAGCAAGAACAACCAGTTGATCTTCCTCTTCTTCTCCCCTATGACCGGCCTCGCCGAGTTCTCATTGTTGCAGAGACGGCACGTCGGCAGCACCGGATTCGTCCAGACCTCGGGGGCTCGGTCGCCCATCCGGCTCTTGTTCTCCGCCACATATTTCCATATCTTGGGGAACTCCACCCTCGCGTCGAACCCCATCTCGTACTGCTTCTCGCACCGCTTGCACTGCACGGTCCCGCGGATGTCGACGATCCCCTCGGAGAGGAGGTAGTCGAATCTGCGTACGGTGGCGCGGCGTGTGGTAGTCCACGGGTATACCGCAGGTATGAACTCCTGTTTCCCTGGCCGCAGCATCACCCTAGGGTTTGCCCCTACGCCTACTCGCCGACCGCGTGTTGGCGGCGCCTCCCGATGATTCTGGACCGAGGAATTGGATGATGAGGAGCTTCCATTGCCTCCGACTGCGGCGGAGGTTGGGAGTTGCGCTTGGTAATTGAGTTGGTTTGCGTAGGTCCACGGCGGCAACTCCGGAATTTCGGGGAAATTTAAAGAAAGTCCCGTCATTAAGTACTCCGACGTGAAAGACAATGGCGGCGGCAGCGATAGCGGAAGCAGTGGCGGAGCACTGATGGCATTGTTCGGTCTAAAGCCGACCCCAAGAGTGAGACGAGTCATGTCGTTTTCTTCGTCGTCGAAGACCTTCGTCGGTGTCGTTTCGATCATCTTTCCCTTGCCCTTGATCATAATTGGTTCGTCTTCGACCAACTTTCCCTTTCCCTTGAGGTCTCGGCTACTCACCTTCACCATGATCAGCCAATAATTGAAAGAAAAAGAAAGGAAGAAGAAGAGAAGAAGGAGAAGAAGAAGAAAATGAAAGAAAGCGGAAAAGAAAATGTCTAGGTTTGCTTTTGAAAGAAGTGGACTGAGAGAGCGTATAAAATGAAACAGTTTGTTTGTATGTTTGTTTTTTTTTTTTTTTTTTTTTTGTGAGAGAAAAAAAAAAAGATTTGGGAATTTAACAACAAAGGACGGTTGAAATTCTTTCTGTCTGTCTTTTGAGGTTAATTTTAATTAAATTACAGTATTAAATATTATTTTACGAATTAAAATAGTATTATGTGAACCCTACCTATAAAGAAGGAAAGTAGTTTTTTTTTTAATCAAAGGGAACTTGTCTTCACTTGAGATTCGAAATAAAATTTCCTCTTCATAAAAAAAAAATGACAAATTTCCTTTAAAAAAAAAAAAAGGGGACAAATTATACTTTTCCCCTAAATTTTAGATCTTATAATAAAATACCACTCGAACTTCAATTTGTAATATATATTTCTCTAAATTTTGAAAAATTTGTGAATTTCTCCCTCAATTAAAAGTTTGATGAAAAAAAAACATGTAACGTTCGTTGAAAATATGAGTTGCGGATATTTGAAATTACAAACTTATCATTTTTTTCCTTAGGGTTGTTGGGGACAGAAATCAGTAGATGCAATGGGACATCCCAACTAAGTTAGCACCTTCTTAGCATCTCCCATCATTTATCTATCTCCAATATTTTATTAAAAATAAATAAAAATAAAAATAATTCTAATTCGACATGATACAAACTAACCACAAAAGGAAGAACAACTAAAAAGTAACTGCGTAAAGGAAACAGAGTAAGACATATTCTGACGCTACAAGATATAACCGAAAATACACATTTGAAAATCAGAATATATAATAGACGTCGTTAAAAACCTTGTTAGTAAAACCCAATAGGAAAAACCTAGTAAGGAAAAAAGAATGCATACGCTTGCTATGTAACAACGCCACAGGGAAAAAGAAATAACCTCTGTGGTCTACTACTAATATCATTTGCAAATAAAGTACAAGAATTACCCTTATAATAGGTTAAAAGAGTAAATATTTAGTGTTGATTATCATTTTCTTTACATACCTCTCTTTTACAAGTAATATCGTAATTTCACGTTTAGTAAGTGTAACAGGTGTCAAGAATACTATTAATATGTGTGACTTTATAATTTTATATTTAATACCCCAATGTTATGTGTATTTTTTTAGTCAAAAGTTTAATTGAGGGGAAAAATTTACAAACCTTTTCAAAGTAAAAAAAAAAAAAAAAAGAACCTACAAATTGAAATTCAAGAGACATTTCGTGATAATACCTAAAATTCAAAAAAAAAAATTTTTGTGTAATTTGTTAAAAAAAAAATTTATACAATGAGACCTCCCCATTGTAACCCATTAATGGGGTAAAAAATTCTGTTTCGAAAAACAAAAAAGTGTAATTTAAAAAAAAAAAGAAAAAAAAAGAGGGAGTTATACAATGAGACCTTCCCATTTTAACCCATTGGGGTAAAAATTTCTGACCATCAAAGACCATCTAATAAAAATAGACCCTCCCACACACAATAGCAAAACTCGCAACCCTGTCGTCTGCTACTCTAACGATGCTGGCCATCGTATGGTCGTCGTCCCTCGTTGTTCTCCAGCCACCACCGATAACCAAAATGACGTCGGCGCCGACGAGGATCTGAAAGAACTCAGGTTTCGGCGAGAAGCATCGGCATAACTGCCGGCGAGAATCTTAACGACCACCATTGAAGATGGATTCGTAGCAGCGCTTCCGGATGGGTCTCTTCTGAGACCTAGGTCGCAACCCGAGTCATGGGTTTGCAGATCCACTCGTCTCTTCTCGAAGACGCCATGGGTCGCAACCTTCAATCAAGCACCTGGGTGTTCCACAGATTTTTTTTTTTTTTGGGGTCCTTTTTCCTGGGTTTTTGTCCATCTGCCATCTTTTTAGACGCTTGGATATGCACTTTGCTTGCTAAGGTGGAGCAAAATTTATTCCTAATAGTCATTCAGTTTACATCCACAAGTTTAATTAGATCAAACGTCTTCCATGCTTTTTGGTCTTAAAAAAAAAAATTTTTGTATATAGAACAACGGATTTTAAACTTTATTTTATTTTATTTATTTTATTTGTTCAACTGAAAATATATGAGTTTGCAGAACGATTAGTCCCTTTCCAAAAAAAAAAAAGAAGATGAATTTGCAAAAGACAGGTTGATTGCCAAAAAATTAACAAAAAAAAAAAAAAAGAATTTTTGACGGTGGAGATGAAGTTAAATGTTCGTGGACTTATAATCCATGAAATGGTTTCAACCAAATCAAAAACAAAATATAATGAAGCGCAAGTCGGAGGCTACGCAAAGCCGTCGTCAAAAGCTCTAAAGTTTACAGGGACATTTATGAAGAAATTTGATCAGTTTAGAATTACATGGGTTAGAACAGAGCATGGAAGAAAAGGAAGGGAATAATCTTCAGATTCGCTTCCTATGTTTTTGTTCTCATTTGCTGGGTCCCAAATAACCTTTGAATCTTCCCTTATGAATAGGATAAGAAAGCTTACCCCATTATAAATTAGCCAAAAAAAAAATAATAATAATAATAATATCCACTTTCTCTTTTTCTCTCGTCTCTCTTCAATCATAACACGACGCCCCGCATCCATTGCACAATGAAGTGTACTTAGAATAATAGAACACTGGACGCATAAAGTTAATTTATTCAGCCAAAAGAAAAGGAAAATAAAATAACATCTATATGTGAAATAGAAAATGCAATATATATATATGTATTCACCCAAAGAAAAAAAAAAAAAAGATAGACCTTTTAAATCTTCTACCATTAAGATTTTTCTAATATTATATTTTAAATAAATAGTCACGAATCTTAAGTATTGTAGTAATACATTCGGACTACTACAAAAGAAATTACTATGATGTTTCACTAAAAAAAAAAAAGGAGTGAAACGACATTAACACCACTATACTACCATCTTAAAGAACATACACGGACAGGTCCGTGTTATATAGATTTTTTTTTTAGAAAGCAATTAAAAGACACAAAATTAAAAATTGTTACACCAATATGATATAAATTTGATATTAAATTAATCTGATACAAAAATAAATCTTAAATTTCTATCAGGTTGATCGAGAATGTAGAATTTATGTCATGTTGATTAATGGATGAAAAAAAATGCGACATAATTTTCTTATGTTTCTTTCTTATATATATATATCCTCACTTTCTTCATATATACCAAACTAACATATTTAATCGAAGTATTTTCGTTAACTTTTTTTTTTTTTCAACAACAAAAAAGACTTGAGAAAGTGTAAAAGAAACAGATTATCAAGAATTGAAAACCAAAGGACTCTTGAAATTCTTTCGTCCCTTCATAAAAATAAAAAAAAAAACAGAGAAAGAAAATGCTTTCGTGCTTGAGATTGGAGTTAGTTTTAAATTTCAGTATTAATCTCATTTTAGGGAATTAATAATAATGCGAACCCTCCTAGGATTAGTTCTTAACTAGTCAAGGGAATTCATCCCTTACTTCAGACATTCATAATTAAATTTCTCTTTAACCAAAATAAGCAAAACCGCCTTCCTCTTTGTTTAAACCAAAATAATTAATCTTTTTTGACATGACCATTTTTTTTTTGAATATTATATATTATCTATTTTTTTGATCATTTATTTGTTTGAATCAATTACATTAGTTATTTTTCGTTATACCATGGTTTTCTTTGGATTTCTACACATTACCGTGGCATTCACAAGCCTTGTTTTGTAGTTTTCTCGAGTCCAATGCCGTATGCAAGTGTCTACTTATTTATTTATTTATTTATTTCTGTGAAGTCAGATGAAACGAGAAACTGAATCTTTTGACCGACCCAAAACTTGTCTTTGCATTTTAAATATAAAGGAAGTAAGCATGTCATTGGGGTTGTTACAAGATTTTGATTAAGCTCAGGTTCGTACGGATGAAAGCTACAACAATGCAAGCTTGTGATCGAATGATGAAAATTTACTGAGAGGTGAGTCTTTGAAGACTTTAGCTTTTCATGCCTTACGCTCTAAATTTTCTCCGTAGTCTTCTAATTAATTGCGTGTGGATTTGGGGCTGTTGTTGTGCAAATTAATGCTATCAAAAACTTCATTGAGATTGCCTTTCAGAAATTCTTTTATGTGAATTTGAGTATGCGATTATGCTTTTACATTTTTTTTCCCCCTTTTCCAATGTTGTTATATAGTGATTGCAAAAATTTCTAGTTAAGGAAACAAAAGTTTATTTTTA
>CM046370.1:11838558-11963962 GCA_025413025.1 Ficus hispida
GGCATAAAATTTAACCTTTGTTGAGCATGGGCTGGTGAGCCAATCTCAACCACAGGTTCGGACTGTCTTGTCCAAGCCTTAAAGTTTAGATCTCTTCTGCTTAGAGATCTATAAATGACAAATATGAAACAGGTAAAACAATTTTGACTGGTAGATAATAATCAATATGACTATATTTATTTGTTATAGAAATTAATAATAAGCACATCATTTTGTGCTATCCTATTATTTGGTGGCTACTTCTTCATTCTTTCTCTCCTCCTCTTCTCCCTTGGCTTTTTCATCCTCTTATTCCTTCTTTTTCCTTCGTTGTGTCAGGCTTTTTCTTCTCCTCCTTTCCCTTGCCGTTTTCAAATTTTCTCCTCATTTTCCTTGGCTTATTCTTCTTTCTTTCTTGGTACTCTTTATATTTTTCCTCTGTAATTTCATAATTAGGTTATAATAAAAATTACCAGTTGGTCATTACAGAAATGATCATCTACATATGAGGTATATTCAACATATATTTCAGGATTACCTCATTGTTTTCTCTCTTGTCATCTTATCTTCTACAATTTTCTTTCTCTTCATCTCCTTTTCTAGCAAAAGGGAACACATAAGCTATCGTTAACATGGGTCATTTCAGAAATGACCATTTAGTCATTCATATCATTTACCATGGGTCATTATAGAAATGAGTTGGTCATTAATATATCAATAAATTACCATTGGGTCATCATAAAAATCACGGCAACTACAAACAATCACTTTATCAATTTAAGAACTCCATGACTACTTTCACATCTTTATCCACAATGACATCGATGCCAGAGTCGAAGAAAACATCATCTTAAGAGCCAAATCAGAGCTCATCAAAATCAGTGTTCGGGGCATCCGAGTCATCTTTCTGAATATTTCTCTTGTCCTGCAGCTCACATGGTACGCAGTGGTTAGGTTGCCCTCAACAATGTTATTGAGGTTGCACAATAATTTTTCCTGGACTTTTTTATCCCTTTTTAGCAACTCTAATTTTTTGTTCATTGAATCGACATGTCCTTGAATCTCTTTCTAAAACTCCCGGCATTCGGAGGTTGTCTCGGTGCTCAGTTTCGTAACAAGTGTCTTACGAGGTGCCTCAGACATAACTGTAGGGTTCTTCAAATATAGTTGCACAACACATAGCTCCTTCAACTCTTCGTCAGTTAGTATCATCATAAAACACTTCGGCTGTACACATTTGATTGATTAAAAAATTACTACAGGATATTATATAAATGACCAACACTGGTATTGGCACTAACAAAAATATGATCATTAACAAAAATTACCATCCGGTCATTATGTAAATGACTAACATTAGTAGTGACACTAACAAAAGTATGGTAATTAAAAAAATTGTCACCCGGTCATTATATAAATGACCAACACTTATAAATGACACTAACAGTAATAATAATATATAGTATAGAAATAACCTGCGTCTAGCCAACAGTGGTTAAAGTCGACATCACAGCATTAAATTTCACAGGTCCATGCAGCATATGCGGAATGGCCTCAACGTACTTGCTCGTGAATTTACTTGCTATTTTTGGGTTGCTCTCATATGCCCAAACGAGTAAGGCATGAGAAATGCTCGCTATACTATAATGCACTTTATCAGCCTACTTTAATGGTCTTTTATTTAAGGACAGCCTGTTTTTAACTGCATTACATATTGTAACTTGGGTTACCTCCCATGAGGGCACGCCCCACAGAAAAGCATTGAACTCTTCTAAGTTATCGGCTAGGGCAAAATATTTTGGGTCTATCTTCACAGAATTTGCATTTGCAAGAGGAATGTAAAATATCATAAATAGTAAGCCAAGCTTGACAGCGTCATTATCATTGTCAAATTTTGCATTCCACAGCTACAACTCCAAATGTTCTCTCGACATAGCTCGCAATGTCAAAAAATATCTTCTCATTAATCGGTTATCAACCACCGATGCGAGATGGGTAGACCCTACACATTCATGCCAATTATCAGGCCAAAATTCATTGATGAAAAATCTACCTAGGTCTTCATCAACCTTAAACCATAGAGCATCACCCATTCCTGAGCAATTCGTCAAACACATTATAATGTTGTGCAAGACCTGCCCAGCCTAGCCAAACGTCTTTAACTCCAGAAATTTCTTAATGTATGGTTGACGGATCATTCTCTCATACTGTCGGGATGACAATCACTTTTTCAAGTTATTATAAGTCTCTGCAATGTTAATTAAAGTATTTATTTTTTGTCTGGGTAATTTTATTATTCAGTACACGTCGAACATACTGAACTTGTGGTAATGGTATCATAAGAAGATTATATTTATGACTAACAAGTAATCACAAAAACACCAGCTGGAAATAACACAAATTTGAGTAATTAAATTGATGACCAGTAAGTCATCTAAAAAAATGACCAGCTGGAAATAACAAAATCTGAGTAATTAAATTGATGATCAACAAATCATTATAAAAATGGCCTATAGGTAAAATTACAAGATGATTTCAAATAAATAACTAGACAACTAAATCTTTTGATATCATCTGTAATTAACCAAACATATCAAGAAAATCTCAAACATCTTCAGCAACCAAATATTTATATAAACTAATACACTCAATTTTCCTCTCAATATCCAAATACCAAACTAACAAACTGTTATTTTATGCCATAAAATCAAATAAAAATAGAAACTTTATGTTTTTTATGTAAAATTTTTTCAACAAATCAATTAAAAATGTAAAATCTTATCAAAAACACATATAAAAATGCAAGTTTTTTTTTACATAATCAATAAAAAATGCAAACATCCTCATTAAAAATGTACTTTCTTACCGAATGTATATTAAAAATGCAAAATTTTTAAACAATTAATTGAAAATACAATATTTTTACCTCTTCGGTATCCAAAATATTCTTCTCTTCTGCGACTCTTTTCGCCTTCTTCGATTTCTCCCTGCTTTCTTTTCAACTTTCCTCGGGCACCCTTCTCTTTTTCTCTGATATCAGGTTTTTAGAAATTTTCTCAGCTAGTGGCCTTTTCTCTGCAGAAGCATTGCTCGGAAAGACCTCTTTTTGGGATAATGTTTTTCATCATTAACTTCATGGGTTTGTACATGGGTAGTTTTAGAAGATTGTCTGACATTCACAGACTTCCAAAAGCTTTATAGAGGGCAATAGTGGTGGTTTCTGAGCGATTATGGAGCGATTTCCGACAGTTTATGTGGGTGGCGGAAACTCTCTCTCTCTAAATGGGATTTTCTCTCTTTAAAACACTATAAATGGTTTGAAATCAAGTTAGGGTAGACGAGAGAGATTTGGGCAGGTGGGATGTGTGGGTAAACCCGAAATTTGACATCCCTTAAATGCTTCTGGAACCCACAAATCAGATGAAAAAATAAAGTGACAGTGCTAGTATTGAAGAAAAAAATAATATCATTTTTAATAATATTTTTCTTACATGTGTTATTTTTAAAATTAACCCATACATGTATTTATTTTCTTTTCTTTGTTTATGTATTTATAAAGGGTGTGAAAATGAACCACCCAAATTACGTACGTAAAGCAAAGAAGAGTTGCCTAATGGGCGTCCAATGGTCCAACGATGTCGTAAGCCAGGCTCTTGTCTCTATATAAACACTCTAACCTCAGCCATTTTGCCCTGCACAAACCCAGTTCCAAATTTAGATGGCCAACTAATGACTCTCTCTCTCTGAAATTATATTTTCTCTCTCCTTATTAGCTATTTACACTCTCTCTCTCTTTCTCTTTCTTTCTCTCTCTAGAAAGAGATCAATATGGCTCACCAGAAAGCTGACGTTAGTGGCATTTCCGACCAAACTGGCCAGAAAACTATTGCAGACTTTGACCCTCCCAAAAGACCCAGAAAGAACGTCTTCGCTATTGCTTGCGCTGTTTTAGCTTCCACGGCTTCCATCATACTTGGTTATGGTCAGTACATCTATATATTACCCGTTTTTCTCTTGATATATATATATGTATACACATATTTACTCGTTTTTTCTATATATGTTGTTTGATATGGTATATCTACTTTTAGCTAGTGCTCAAATCTTGTTTCCACAAGTTCTTTCATGTTTTTTTCCCTGAAAAATAAAATTAAAAAAAAAAACAAAAAATAATACTAAATCTTTATTTTTAACTTTTTTTATGCAGATTTTGGTGTGATGAGTGGAGCGGTGATTTTCATAAAAGACGACCTCCATATCAACGACGTAAAGGTAGAAGTCCTCGTCGGAATCCTCAGCCTCTACTCCATCCTCGGCTCGTTCGCCGCCGGCCGAACCTCGGACTGGATCGGCCGCCGCTACACCATCGTCATCGCGGGGGCCATTTTATTCGCCGGCGCCCTCCTCATGGGCTTCGCCACCAACTACTCTTTCCTCATGTTCGGCCGCTTCGTCGCCGGCATCGGCGTCGGTTACGGCGCATTGATCGCCCCCGTCTACATCGCCGAGGTCTCCCCAGCCTCCTCCCGCGGCTTCCTCACCTCATTCCCCGACGTCCGTCGTCATATCCTCACTCCTGATCTATAAGATTTTTTTTTTTTTAACAGACAACTAAAAACTGTCGGATTTTTAATTTTTTAATTTTTTTTAAATGATAAGATTTAATATGATTTTATGGTTCATAAACTATATTTTACTGACATGATTTTCTTTGATAACGTGTCAGTCTATACTTATTGTGACAGAATTTTAATGCGTGTATTTAAAACTATAATAAATATAGTTCATGACCACCAAAGTGCACCATTTTCTTACCACACAAAGGTAACTTTCGACTGAACAGGTCTTCATCAATGGCGGAATACTCCTCGGCTACGTATCGAACTACGCCTTCTCCAAGCTCCCCTCCCACTTGGGGTGGCGGCTGATGTTGGGCGTTGGCGCCATCCCTTCCGCCATGCTTGCCGTGGGGGTCCTAGCCATCCCGGAGTCCCCACGGTGGCTCATCATGCAGGGCCGCCTCGGCGAGGCTAGGCGAGTCCTCGAGAAGATCTCCGACACCCACGAGGAGGCACACCTCCGCCTCGCCGACATCAAGCAGGCCGCGGGAATCCCAGAACACTGCAACGACGACATCGTTCAGGTCAGCAACCTAAACGACATCGTAATCCCTGTTCGATTCACCAATTCAAATTTAAAAAAAAAATTCAACTCATTTTTGTTTTTTCAAAAAAATCAACCAGTTTTTTCATATATTTCAACTGAATAATTATAACTGTAATCTCAACTTTTGTTAACGAAATTTTCTGACTCCTGTCACTGTCTACCAGGTTAGCAAGCAGAGTCACGGCGAACGTGTCTGGAAGGAGCTATTAGTCCACCCGACACCGGCCGTCCGACACATCCTGATCGCGGCCGTCGGAATCCACTTCTTCCAGCAGATTACCGGAATAGACACCGTCGTCCTATACAGCCCCCGGATCTTCGCAAAGGCGGGGATCACCTCGAAGGACAAAAAGCTACTCGCGACGGTGGCGGTCGGATTCGTGAAGACGATCTTCATCCTAGTGGCGACGTTCTTGCTCGACCGGATCGGACGACGGCCGTTGCTTCTGAGCAGCATGGCGGGCATGTTCCTGTCCCTGGGGACATTGGGAGTGGCGCTGACGGTCATCGACCACTCTAACGAGAAGATGATGTGGGCGGTCGTCCTGGCTGTAGCAATGGTACTGTCGTACGTGGCGTTTTTTTCGATCGGGATGGGGCCGATCACGTGTGTGTACAGCACGGAGATATTCCCGTTGAGGATGCGGGCCCAAGGGGTGAGTATGGGGGTGGCGGTCAACAGGGTGACGAGCGGCGTCATATCCATGACTTTCCTATCGTTGTCCGAGGGAATCACGATCGGCGGGGCTTTCTTTCTCTTCTCCGGGATCGCCACTGTTGCTTGGGTGTTTTTCTATACGATGCTGCCGGAGACGCGGGGTAGGACCTTGGAAGATATGGAGGTCCTTTTTGGCAAATTCTATAAGTGGAGGTCCGCTAGTGAAATGTTGAAGAGTAAGAGTTTCGACAACAAGGATTTGGGCAAGCAAGTGAACGGTCAGGATAATACTAACGGTCAGATTCAGTTGGGACCTACCAAGAGCCAAACTAATTAGATGAACGGTCACTAAAACTACACCAATAATGTTCAACAGCAGATATTAATAAAAAGAATCGACTTCTTTTTATTAGTTACGGTATTTAACGTTATTGAATGATATGTAAAATTTATAGTACTCATCTTGTGATTAATATAGTGAAAAAAAAAAAGGAAAATTAGGATTTTTTTCAAGTTTTAATTTTTAAAATCCTTTTATCTTTGTAAGAGGAGAAGTAGAAGAAGAAAATATAAAAAATAAATAAAAGAAAGGGCTTCTGAATTTTAAGAGTGGCTTTTTCAAGGGCAATGATGTAAGGGGGCCAAAACTTGTGGGAGAGACCAAAAATAAATAAATAAATAAATAAAAATAAAAAAGGAAAAGAAAAGTGGAAGTTTAATGTTCACTGAAGAAGTGATGGATTTTCTAGTAAGTACTGTATAGTTTATTTTATATAGCTTTCCTTCTTTAAATCCTTGCAATGCCATTAAAATGTAAAATTAAGGATAAAGTTCCTTGAGAAAGATGGAAAGAGATAGAAATTAAGGGAGAGAGATTGAGTTCATATTTATATAATTTCTTATTAAATATGTCATTAGAATTAAGTAAGAGTAACGACAACTATGATTTGGGCAAACAATCAACAGTTAGGATAATACTAACGATCAGATTCAGTTGGGACCTACCAAGAACCAACCAAATTAGATGGACCGTCCTTACAACTCCATCAATGATGCTCAATACCAGACATAAATAAAAAGAAACAACTCTCACTTGTTTCTTTTTATTAGTTATAGTATTTAACGTTATTGAATGATATGTGAAATTAATAGTACTTTTCTTGTGATAAATATAGTGAAAAAAAAGGAAAATTAGGATTTTTTGAAGTTTTTTTTTTTAAATCCTTTTATCTTTGTAAGAGAAGAAGAAGAACCAAAAAAAAAAAAAAAGAATAAAAAAAAAGAAAAAGAAAGGGCTTCTGAATTCTAAGAGTGGTTTTTTCAAGGGCAATGATGTGCGGGGGCCAAAACTTGTGGGGGAGACCCCCAAAAAAAAAATGGAAAAGAAAAGTGGAAGTTCAACGTTCAATGAAGAAGTGATGGATTTTCTAGTAAGTACTGTACAGTTTCTTTTATAGCTTTACTTCTTTAAATCCTTGCAATGTCATTAAAATGTAAAATTAAGGATATAATTCCTTGAGAAAGATGGAAAGAGAGAAGTTAAGGAAGAGAGATTGTGTTCATATTTATATAATTTCTTCTAAATATGTTGATTAGTTGGTAAAATTTCAAAATACAGTAGAACAAATATTATGTGACACTATAATAAAAACAAATAAAAGAAAAAATGGGTGGTACTCATATTGACACGAAAATTTGACCTAATCAGACGCGGTGCTCCCCACAATCGTTGTTCTTCATGCCTCGATAGCAACTTCCATTAGTTTTTTTTTATTTTTTTGAAAATTTTTTTAAACAAAATGTTCATGACACATGACATGGTAATTAGGTGCATCTTTTTCCACCACATGTTTCGTTACTTTCATGTGGAAAGACAAGGAACATAATGTAGATCGACGAGAAGCTGGGCCAATTAGTGGGTTGAATTAATGGCTTATATTTGATGGTTAATACAATCAAAGCATAACAAAAGGAAGGCCTTACATATCCTACCGTTTTCCTTTTCCTTTTAACATGTTTGTGTTTTTATATATGTATATAATATCAATAGATGGTCCAGCTATTTTTGGTCTTATAATGAGACTAAGAGTACCAATAATTAATAACAGGTGTGGTCCAATTTCCTTTCTCTTATCTAAGGTTTTTTTTTTTTTAATTTAATTTTTGATAAAGAAATGTAGGTGTCCGAGAATCTGGTTATTTTAGAAAATTTACCCTATGTTTGGATGACATATCCAATTTCCGAAATTGAAAATTTTTTACAAAAAAAATGATTGTCTCAACTTTTTTCATCATTCTCTAATTTTGAGAAGAAAAACTATCTCATTTTCAAATTTATTTCATACAATACCCATTCAGAAAAAGAAAGGGAATCTTTTCAAAATCTTCTCACAATATATTATTCATAATGTTATTTTTTCTCAGTTCAAATAATTTTTTATTTTCAAGAAGAAATTTTTTTTTACACATCTAAATATACATCATCTTATTTTCAAAATAAAAAGACATTTCATTTAAAATAAATAAATTTTCTTTCTCGAAACTCGACACTCCATCCAAATGGAGTTTTAATAATTTGTCCCAGTAGGTTTAGTAAGTTAATCTCTTCCATCCACATTACTTTGGATTACTTTTGATGTTGACTAATAAGTTTCATCAGGAATCACTATGCAGAGTAATATTTAGGCTTTTCTCCGAAAGAGTACTTACCCTTTGGTGATGAAGTTAGAATTTTATTTGAAACGATATGTAATAGGTAATTAAAAAAGTTGCTACAATTAAATTTTGAATTTTAGAGAGGATTTTTATGAAATTTTACAATCAAAAGCTATTTTTTGTAAAAATAAAAATTGAAATTGAGGGTCCTTCGTTGACTCCGTGCATGCTACACTTCATCACCTGTCTATAGTATTAATGGACGGTCTTGAGTTTGGATAATATTAGAGATCGATTTGCCAAGACCTTGAAATGAAGGATGTTTTTTTTCCGATGTTTTTGGGCCTAGTGGGAATCTTATTTCAATAACAAATGTATTTGTTGATAGTGCAAAATCACCTAACTTATTTTATATATTGATCTATTTGATAGAACTTTCTAGAAGCTTCTTTTAGTTTTTTGAGTCCAAATACCGCTTATGAAAATGTTTGGATATAAAATGTTTGGATATTCTGTTATAAGATCTTCCAGTCTTAAGAAGAGCTTTCTTCGAAAGCCAGAGAAATATGACTTCCGAAAAAAGCTCTTTAAGGTTGAATTTAAAACTTATTTTAGAGTTTAAGTTAGATATTATAAACTTCATTTATTTTTTTATTTTTTTACTTATTAGAAAGCTTTAAAATCATTTTCCTTGTTTGGGTTGCATGCCCATTTTTCGAAATGAAAATTTGCTTGTTTGAAATGAGAAAATTATTATTTTTTGAGTATGAGATGGTGTATGGATGTGTAAAATATTTTTCTTCTTGAAAACGAAAGTTGTAATTTGAAATGAGAAAAAATTGTGCTGAGAATAGTGCATTGGGTGAAGATTTTAAAAAGATTTCAAAAGAATACCGTATAAAATAAGTTTGAAAATGAGATAACTGTTGTTTTTCATTTTTGAAAAAAAAATGGTGGAAAAAGTTGGGAAAAATATTATTATGCTCTTCTTTTCCCTTTTCGAAAAATGAACATGTGAAACAATTAGAGGGTTTGACTTCAAAAGTTCTTTTAAAAACATGAATCCCAAACTGTCAATTATACTTACTGAAAAATCATATTTCTTATCTATCTTCTTTTACTGACAAAAAGCTAAAATAAAAGTTCTTCCAAACAGACTTACAGTAGTCTCCCTTTCAAAGATAAATAATTATTGTCGTAGAGCTTTTAATGTACGTGTTTGAAGGTAAAAATCGCAAATCTTTCGACAGTGGCTTTAATGTATAACTTACTGGATTCAGAATAATAGACACAGTTGATACCAAACATGGATGCTGACAATTCTTATTAATTCAATTCATATAAAGAAGAATAACTCTCCAATATCATGCTGACCCTGGGGTTTTACTATGGTCCTTCTAAAGGACCATATTCATAACGAAAAACATTTAATAACGATAGTTTAAAAACACAATATGAATGTTAAAGATCAAATACGTAACAATAATTTATGATATAGCTAAATGACTTGGTCTGAAGCAAACAGTGACAAAGTCGAGAACTTTAATTGAGGGGACTAACTGTAATAGATATTTCATTATTGAAAGGTAGAAAAGAACAAAAGTTAAGGAGGGGATTATTTGTAATTTTCACAAAAAATTATAGGATGGGAGGAAAAAAAAAATTGAGGGGGCTTAAGCCCTGCAGGACCTTTATTGTCTTCATGAATGTGCATAAAATTTATATATGTTATATTAAATATCTGTCATGTTGCTCTTTACATTTTTATAAAGTCACGTGAAAATATGATCCTCCTTAAAAAATAATAACAATGATATATATACATGAAGTCTTAAATTCGGTACCTGATGGTATCCAGTAATGTGAACTTCAGTTCCCGTAAATATAAATTTTAGTTATTAGGAATATGAATTAATGTAAAAGAAAATATAATTAAGTAAATGTGAATTTCTCTCATTTTACATTTTATTTTACATGAATTTATATTTCTAATAACTGAAATTTACATTATAGTAACTGAAATTCACATTATCGGATACTATCAGATAGTGAATTTAAGACATTCCTCTATATATATGTGTGTATACATATATATATATATATATATGTAGACACACGTTGGATTGTTACAGATAGACACATTCATTAAACCGAAGGAGCAAATAAATTAGTTCTCCGTCGACCAAGGGACATTTGCTTGCTTGGCCCACAATTGCAGATGATCATTAATGGGGCTCTCTTGGAGACCTTGTAGTAAATGACACCTATCAACCTATTGGATTGATTTTTGTGAAAGGAGTAACCCTGAAGAACTTATTGCCAAAAAAAAAAAAAAAATTTGCGTTTTTCAGCATTTTTTTAAATGAAACAAATACCTAAATAGTAATTTTTTTTCTATTAACTAACATTACATAAATTTTTTATTTCTGATCAATATGACACATATTTTAATTTTATTTTTGTATCATATTAACTTAATGTGAAATTTTTGTGTTATATTAGCAAAATTGACTTTTAACTTTATGTCATTCACCTATTTACCCCTTATTGTGCACAATCAAAGAGGCCTTAGGTGTTTTTGAATAATCTACATTTAATTTCCCTCTCTTTCCTTCTCTATCTCTCTTTTCGCCCACCTCCTCTCTACATATCATCATAGCTCCCCAACCCACCATCGGATCTGCGTTGTCTTAATTTCTTCCACGTTTTAGATAGGAGGAACTTGCCGTAATTGCGAGCGAGAAGATGTCTCATGGATCTTCGCCACTAGAAAGAGATCCATGGCTGTCGTGGTGATAGGAGCTCGTGCAAAGCAAGGTCCTCACGGTGCCACAAGGAGATCTTACCACGATGGCGAGATCCGCTTCTTTCTATACTTTTTTAAAAAATTATTTTTTACTAAACCTTTTAGTATCCCAATGAGAAAAACTCTGGTAGCACGATCTAAAATTTTTGCTATTGTGACGGACTACCTTCGGTATCACGATAGGATACCTTCAATCATTGATGGCTGTTTTTTAGTAGATGGTTTATTTAGGACTAGATTTCTTCTCTTTATTTTTAATAAATTTTAGTGGGTGGCTGGACCTAGATTTGTTAGCACTTAAAAGGTTTGCACAAAAAAATGATTTAAATTAATGAAAAAATTAGATGCCAATAAAAATAATTTAAAGGCCATGTAGTACTATGTGATCAAGTGGGGCCTCCTGCTTTGTGTTGCTTATTCAAAATATTTTATTTGTAAATAAATGATTTTCTTTGGCTGATTTTCAGGATTGCTTTTTTTAAAAAAACTGTCGTGGTAATGGAACCTACCACGACAGTTTCAATACAAAATCATCGTGGTAGCCCTAGGGATACCACGGTGGTTTTCATATAAACCGTCACGGTAGCCCTAGGGCTACCACGGCGGTTTCCCCTTGAACTGTCGTTGTTTCGGATACCAAGAAACAAAAAAAAAAAAAAATCGCGATAAATATAGTCTGTAATCTGTAATCCATTATTAATATGAATAGATTATAAATTGATATATATATATATATATTTCAGTCAATATTGAATAAACCGCATTATAAATGTAGTCAACTCTTGCCTAACCAAGCTCATATCAGTATCAGTATAAAAATCCTTGGTTTGAAGGGCGGCTAGTCCATCAACAGTGAGGGTTATTTCTCGCATGAATGATAACACAAAATAACCGCACTCTACATAACCTTCCTGTATTGGATATCGAACAGTATTAATCAATGTCTCCCAGTTCCGTCTTTGTCTTATTCCTCTTCCCACCAACATCTTCCAATCATTAAGTGCCCTAACAATTTGACAATTACCATAACAATTACAACAACAATTATTATATGCATAGCCTAAAAAATATGAACATCAAAAAATACTTACGTCGTAATTAGGACTTTAAAATCATCACCCGGTTCGTTTCTGAGAGGATTAAAATACAAGACCAAGTCATCCCACGGATCAAGAACTGCCAATATCTAATGTTAGCCGCTGTTATATGGTATGAGAAATAGCTTTCCCTCTGCAACTGGATCGGCCGTCAATACACCATAGAATTGGCCGGCGTCCTCTTCCTCGCCAGAGCTGTACTTTTGGCATGCGCCTCAGGCTATGGCTTCCTCTCCGTTGGTAACCTAGCCTGCAGTGTGGATGTTAGCTTTGCCTTCATGATTGCCCCAGTGTACACAGCCGAGGTTGCTCCAGCATCCTTTCGCGGCTTCCTTGTTAGAGAGATTGTAATATCTCTTGTATTATCATTGGGTAGTGGAAACAAAAGCCCCACATTGGAGAAGCACAAGCAAGCATAGTGGTATAAAATGAACAAGTGAAGTGTAAGGATTACTAGTGTATAGTGGAGACTATGCTACTACTATGCACCACCACACGCGTGAGGACGATTGGACTTATTAGGGTGCACTTTGCACGTATGCATAATCGCAAAGAGTCAATGAGCAATCTCTTTTTCAATGCAGTATTTTTTTCAAATTAAATCTGGACCGTTTATTTGATCAGACACGATCTAACGGTCGGATTTGAGTGATTTCAGATTTAATTTAAACTGTTAATTAAATTATTTCAATCTAACGGTTATAATTAATTCTGATGACCAACATGTATGTCTATTAAAACAGATACGTTTTTTTTAACTAAAAAGACATCTTTTAATTCAACAGGTGCAATTGTTGTATCTGTTGCAATTGTTGAGTCAAAAGGTACGATTGTTGTATCTGTTGCAATGCTTCATAAATAGGCACATCAAAGGCTATAAAACTCCAGTTTCTGATATTAGTTTTATATCTTGTTCTGAAATTTAATAAGATTACTACTTATTAAATTCATGGGTTTGTTGTGTCTTGGAGGTAATTTGCCAAAACACCTGATAGCAAACTGTTTATAGTAAGGGCAAATAAAACCTTAAAGAAAGTAATTCTTACGCATCAAACTCTTTTGTTTTTCTCTATTTTATTCCGTTTCTTTACACCAAAACAGTTTTCTTCCACCCACTTGTTTTCAAAATTCCTTGCCACATTCCCGGAGGTATATTTTCCTTTTATATATCGTCTGCAACTATAAGAAATTTTACTGCTGGTTTTAAGCATCGCATATTATTAAAAAGTGAGTATCGTGATATTTACAAATTGTGATATTGCCCTCGAGTATTTTTCAAATTTTAAGGTTTTTTTTTTCCCTACTCAGGTTTAATTAGCTAGCTAGGATCTGTATATATTACGAGACGGAGTAGATCATCTATATATTTTATGTCGTGTGACCTATCTTTTATTACTGATACATAACACCACTGAAGTTTACCATTATTCCATGAATAAAACTATTTCGGACTCTGCATATTACCCATGCCTACAATAATAGATCCGAATACAACACACGAACATGACTTGTCACTTCCAGTCATGTCACTTCCAATTGAAACCCAACAATTGTTAGCTAAATTTGAAAAACATAGTAAATAGTGTAGCATCTAGCGATTAAAAAGTTAATTCAAGTCATCATTTAGCTTGTGTTTTGCACCTAGGGGGTGTTTGGAATACCAATTGGAATTACAGTTTTACAAATATTTTGATTGGAAATAAGTTTATAATTGTTAGACATGTGCGTTTGATTAAAAATGAACTGTGATAATTAAATAGTGTAAAACTTAAAACTTATTTAGAAAAAATAGTAATATAAATCTTATTTTGTTTTTTTCATTATTTTATGGAATCTAAAAAAAATAACTTATTTCGACTTGCAATAAGAAAGGTTTGGACTTTAAAAGTTTTGAGTTTTTTGAAAATAAAAAAGAGAGATTTTAGATATGTAAATAGTGAAACCGGTTTACTTTTAAAGAAAAAAAAGAAAAAAGTGTTTGAAAAACACCTAAGGGAGTGTTCGTTCTAAACGTTCCCTTTGTTTTAAGATATTGTGTTCCAAATAGATTCGATTTTGAGAATGATAATTCTTTTAGATTGGTATTTAGGAGAGAGACAAAAAGAGAATAGTGTAGATCTCGAAGTAGGGAAAATTTAAATTTAACTAAAAATCTTTTTAGAATAATATCAAAATAAGTAATTCAAAATGATGTATATTAAAGTTTGAAATCACTCGCATTAATTCAGATTCTAAACCTTTTGATCCATGCATGCATGAACGTAGGACTACTAGTGGGCTACATCTTGGCCTACGTATTCTCCAAACTCCCCCTCAACTTAGGCTGGAGACTAATGCTCGGCGCCGGCGGAGTCTCCTCCGTCTGGCTCATCGCCGGCACCCTCGTCATGCCGGAATTCCCCCGCTGGCTCGTCATGCAGGGCCGCTTCTAGGCCGAGCAAGTCCTCGACAAGACCTCTGACTCCAAAGGCGAGGCACAGCTCCGCCTTGCCGACATCATCGAAGCCGCCACTGCCACCAAAGCCACAGGAACCGCCGCTCCCACAAGCCCCTGGGAGGAACTCTTCCTCCGCCCCTCCCTCACCATCTGCCACATCCTCATCGCCGCCGTCGGCATCAACTTCTTCCGGCAGGCCTCCGGGCTCGACGTCACCCTCCTCTACGGCCCCACAATCTTCGAGAAGGCCAGAATACCCGCCGACCAGAAGCTCCTAGCCATTATCGGTCTCGGCGCGGTGAAGCTGGTCTTCGTCCTGGTTGCCACCTTCCTCCTCGACCATTCCGGCCGGCGAACCCCTCCTCCTCTGCAGCGCCGTAGGCATGATCCTCTCCCTCCTCGGCCTCGCCGCGGGGCTCACGGCCATCGACCACTCGTCCCACCGTAAGCTGACGTAGGCGATCGGGCTATGTGTGACCACCATCTTGTCCGATACCGCCTTCTCGATCGGGCTGGGGCCGATCACGTGGGTGTACACGTCGGAGATATTCCCGCAGAGGCTGAGAGGCGTCGGAGCGAGCATCGCCGTGGCGGTGAACCGGCTGAGCAGCGGGATCATCGTGCTGACATTCACGTCACTGTCGAAGAAGAGAACCATCGGAGTACGTTCTTCATGTACGCCGGCCTCTCCATGGTCGCCTGGCTCTTCTTCTACTCCATGTTGCCGGAGACCAAGGGCAAAACCCTTGAGGTAATGGAGCATCTTTTCTGCCATTTTTTCGTCTGGAGATCGAAAAGTTCTGATTTGGTGATCATAATCAAGAAGGAGCCAAAGGAAGTCGTTAGTACTGATCAAGAGGCTTAGAAAGCATTAATATATTTATATGTGTGTGTGTGTGTGTAAATTAGAGTAATTTCGGGCCACGTTTTGAGAGGTCCGGTGAGCTGATGAACATTAAATAAGGGGAGCGGAATTTGGTCGTAGAAAACCAACGTCGGGCTGATATATACGTACCGGCTTGATCAAGATATTTTTTAATAATAATTTTTTTCTTGTTTTGGGATAAAGCGCATGTGATTGTTCATGTTATTTATTTATTTATTTTTTTTGCTTTTGATAAACTATTGTTCATGTTAGTTATCAGAGCCGAGGTGTGTACTTTATCAATGCAATATCAGTTCGAGAGCTATATATATATATATATATACACATTTATATATGTGTGTTTAATTATGTATTTATGTATACCAAGAACTCTACTGTACTAGCTGTTTGGCTACTTGGAAAGTATGAGATTTATGATGAAGAGTTTTCTTGCCAATCGGCACATATATCTCATGGTGGCTTTTTTCCTTTGCATGGCTTAATTTCACAATATTGTATTATATTGTGTCCTTTCTTTTCTTTTCTTTTCCTTTTTCATTTAGCTTTTACTTGTGTTGCTTTGTTTTATTATACCACAAAACAACCAAATAAGATAAAATATGAGGTTATAATATCAATCAATTTTGTTTAGTACTGAGAAGCAATTCCAAGTTACCACTCAACTTTTGAACAACGGATAAAAGCGCCCTTTTTTTTTTTTTTTTTTTTTGATTAAACAAAAAGGGTAAAGGAGACACACCCTTGGGAAACTCCGAGACACGGTTCACAGCCTCGACGACAATAGCAGCGTCTAATTCAACCAAGCACAAGGATCCGGAACACCACCCGCTACTGCCAAACGCTCCGCCATATTTGGTGTGTAAGTCCTCTCCAGTTCTGACTAAACATCCAACCAAAACACCATCAGAATCTCTAATAACAACGCCCACACCAACAAAACCTGCCCCTGGATGAACCGCTGCATCGATGTTCGTTTTAAATTGGCCTCGATGAGGAGGCACCCGGTTAGCATGAAAACACGGGTTTGAAGAAACATTAGTTGGAAATGTTTCAGCACGATTCTGTTGATCTCCCAAAACCTGTCCAGCATTTTCCACCACCTGAGTATACTTACCAGGCCTCTGATCATGCACTGGGAGATTCCTCAAAGATTTAAAAATAATAATAATTATAACTCACGAATTCCATTTATAATAATAGCTACAACCTGTAATTTTACAAACCTCACCAGGAATCCCACCTCTAGAATACAACGGAACTCATTTTGAATCCTATGCCGTTTTTACAATCCTCTCCTACAACCAGGGAAACCATCCCCACCCCGATCCTGGGGGAAAAAAAAATCGAAGCTGTATATATGATTAAGTGTAGTATAATTATGACACTTACAAATAATGATCATGTACAAACGCAGTTGATGAGCTCTGAAAATTTTCTTCTACTTCTCAATGCCCTGCTGCAGATACTGTATCAAGTCGTACCCGGCAGTGGTCCACTTGTTGTAAGCATCAGTGCAGACGCGGAGCATGAAATTGGCAGCCTCGCGATCAGTCATTTCGGGATGAAATCTCTTGCGAAGGTTCCCGATTGGATCGCCTCTGCTGAAGCAAGGTAATCCACTGTCCAGCATTAACTGAACTGTGCTGAGAATCCCATCCATGTAACGGCGGGCGGCAAGGTATCCCTTCACACACAATCTGTGGCAAGTATGACGCCGGAAAAGGAACAGTTCAGAAATGAAATCTTCCATTGATTTAACACATATAAAAGCAGTTCAATAACAACAATAAAGTTCTCAACTACCTCACAAATTGGTGCCAGGTCTCACTCTTCATAGACCCTGACGGGTCTAGAAGTTGAGTCATTTCATGGCTCAGCTTAAAATGTGCACTTTCAAAACGCATATTCCCGCCAGGTGAAGTTTCCAAGATAAAACCAAAATCAATGTGAACAAGTCTCCCCGCGCTGCAGTAAAAAGCATAGACAGCATCAGTTCAGAAGAATGGTTATTTCTAGTAAATGAGAAAATATATTATTAACCTTGAGAATTTGCATAACACGACATCAAGTGACCCAAAGACAACTTAAAATTTAAATTGATTTTTTAATGTCTGGCGAATAAATTTGCTTTTCATCAAAGTTACAAGATTGCATCCGAGGATGGGGATAAAAAGTATAGTAGATCGTACTTGTCGATCAAAAGATTGCCATTGTGCCTGTCCTTTGGTTGAAGTAAAAGGCTCGCAACTGCATAACCAGCGCTGCTTATGATGAAGTTATCTCGTGCAACTTCGAAACTGGGAGACCCCACAGGGCCATATTCCTGCTGAAAAATCTCATACAATCCACCATCAGTTGTTTCACCCATCTGACTTCTACTGCGCGTGTTAGGCACCACCTGCAGGGTGTGAAAAATGCTGTTTAGAGAGAACTATGCGCAAAAATACCAAGTGAATACTACAAGATACAATGAACTCACCTCAATAATACCTCTTCCCGGGCCAGTTGGGAGTACACCATAAGGAAATAAATAAAGATTAAGTCCAACCGCTTCAAATATGTCTCTGAGAAGTGCAATCACTTGAAGAGCAAGAACATCTTGGCGACAGTCATCTCCAACCTTCAAAGCATAGAGCTCGGTCAAATCTAAATCAAAGAGCAATCATGATAATGGGTTTGATGGTTTAATTGGTGATCAAGTTTGACCAACTTGAGTTGGGTGATCACAATTTGCAATATGTAGTAAAAATGAGTAAATTTTACTTGTGTATTTCAGAACCGTAATACTGGGATCTGAGCCACAAGAAAAATAAAATAACATTCAAAATGTATAAGAATAGGCGTACCTTGAAAATGCAAGCTTGTGGTTTTATGTCATTTTGATCGCCTACGCGATCAACTACATTAAACGTAATCATGATGGGAACTTTGGCTGCTGACTGCAAGGGAATTCCACTATCTACCTGAATGCCCCTAACAAGCTTGTTTGGGGCTGTTGGTAGATAGAGGTCTTCTCCTTCCATTTCAATTTTCTCCAACTCTCTGTTGAATCAAGTTTACATATAAATTTTAATATACCATAAGAAACTGATATACACACATGAACTGAAACAATGGCTAATTTGAAGTGCACCTCCGAATGCCAGCTTGTCGTTCTACTTTGGGAAGTGGAAAGAGTACACCAGAAATAGATGTAACCTTGTCAAAGAAATCAAATTCTCTTTTGAACAAGTCAAGTGCCTTTGGGGAGAAACCATCAATAATCCGTTCCCTAACCAGTGGCAACAGTGCTTGAAAGGAACTGTTCTGTAATGACTACAATAGATACAAGTTATCGAGCTTGATAAAATAAAATACAGCAGGAGAAACACAAACCAAATTTTCACTCGCTTCTCATATACAAGGCTAGAACCTTAGATATTTTCACTCCTTTGCTCATACAAATTTATCATGTCTTTACACATCTCAAGAAAATGATACACATGGACATAATTAAATAAAAAAAGAACTATTCAAACGACATCATTTTCACTTTTTTTCATTTGAACCCATTTCTGAACTAATGCAATTCAGAAGCACGTATCACGTGGAATAAAAAGAAACAAAGAGTACGTGGTTGGCAGCCACTTGACATGATCCTTAACAGATAGAAATTTACCTTTCCAGATCCAACTTCTTTCCCTGATTCTGGTCCCGATGCCTCACCCTGGTATATATAGAGACAAAGATAAGCTGAAATAAAGAAACAAAGATAAATCGAAAATGAAAGCATGACATACAGAACCATTAGTTATTGGCAGGGATCTCAGTTAATCTACCAAATATTTTTGACCAAGTGATGTGGCAAGGGAAAGTTTCCTTTAACCAATTGAAAACTAACTCACATGTCACATCATTGAGTATATAAAAAAAAATGGAAGACAACTTCGGATCCTAGCATTACCCAAAACCATAAAGTGGTAATAATCTGGCCCGCAGGAAGAAATTGAAAAGGTGAAAGTAAAGTTTATTTTAGTCACATAACATTATTGAATTAAAATTACCTGTAAATGCCAAATTAAAATATGGGCAAATACATCACTTCTTTGAGCTGCTCTAAGCAAATATCCTTCTACTAACCTCTGGAAAACAATTAAAGAAAAAATAAGATTAACTACGAACCAGTTAAAAATGGAGGAGAGTACATAGAATAAAATTAATTAGGTCTGTAACTCAAAAAAGAACAACTAAAATGAGCAATTTGATATGCAATTACATCGCTGCTTTATCGTTCTCTACTTGACAGAAGATACTCTAGATCATTGTTGGAATGAAAAAGAATCCTACTTGATAATTTTGGTTTGGCTTAAGGCTTATAGAACGGGATATTGTACCTGGGGATTTAGATTTTCGTGAATCACAGATTCTGATTATAAGTCAAATACTGCTAAGCACTATCTTCTATAACAAAAGTCTGAAAAGAGACTAAATATTCAGAATAATAGTAACTCACCCCTTCATCATATCGCAAAGCCTGAACTAGTTGTGGCATGAAGAATGTTACTCGTTCTGGAGGGTAGGACTCCAAAACTCTAAGAACATATGCCATGACACGTGGATGCCCTTTATAAGCAGGGGTTAGGAATTCAAGAGCTTGCGTGATGGAACAAGCTGCCCAGTGTGGCAACTGTTGTAAAAGCAGAGAGTTTTCATCTACTGCCTTCGGGTTAACAAAATATGGCAGTGCTTCTGGAATGCTACGGATATCCAGTATATGCAACTGCACAAAAAAAAAAAAAAAAAAAAAAATCCAAGTGTAAGCACAATGCCAATGAACTAAAAAATGCATTCGTGTTTAAGTATGTTTCTCATGGAAATGGAAATATTATAATTATTCCCCATTTAACTACAAGAAAATATAAGAAAACATGCAACATTCAAGGTGCTTCAGAAGCTTTTGGTTACAACGAGATGCCTGTCAACTAGTTTTGGGAGACTAAATTAAAAAGTAGCATGCAATCGACTCAACCACAGAAAATGCACTACACAAGTGCAAACGAATCAAACCTAAGACATCTGTTCTTGTATTATTGCCCACCAAACTAATTCTGCAGGTTATTAAATTTATACATATTTTTAAAGTCAGTCTACTAGCTTATGGCCTTCGCTGTACGTACATAGCAGTACAGAAAATGCTTATTAATACTCATGGCAACAATGCTTAAGTCCAAGTTTTATTTTCTATCATTACCATTGTCATTTCCAGATTGGATGAGGATAGGACACAGCAAGAAAATATAGATTACATGAACTAATATAGAAGTTTTTTTTTTTTTTTTATTTGATTGTCCATCCGATTAATTTCAAACAAGTCATATCTTGCTCAAACCGATAAATAGAGCTGAGATTGTAGTCAAAGCTGCTATTAGAAAACCATCGAACGAC
Organism: Ficus hispida; assembly: GCA_025413025.1. Lineage (NCBI taxonomy): Eukaryota > Viridiplantae > Streptophyta > Magnoliopsida > Rosales > Moraceae > Ficus > Ficus hispida. The sequence goes on from CM046370.1 coordinate 11,859,667, forward strand.
CCATTTATGGAGTAGTTTCTCTATTTTTTACTATGACAGGTTACATTTCTGTGCACTTTATAACACAACAAAAAAATAGATATTAATTTTCATATTATGAATTACTCACATATTGTTAAAAAGGAACGTTACATAACTTACTCCACACGTGGGGAAAAAGATTATCCAGTTTCTTATTGAAAGTCGTCCATTTTGATAAGCCTATAGTAAGTCAACACTCAACAGTTCAAGATTAAAGGTCGATTTAAAATTTTCAGTTAAAAACTCGAGTAAAGGAGAGAGAAGGAAGAAAAAAAAAGTCATTAAGATAAAAAAATGCTGCCCATGCAGATAGTGAATATAGAACTCAGAAAAAAGAAAGTAAACCTAGGACTCAAAGCATACAAGAATTTTAGGTTGGTCCCTCTCCTCTCATGAATGCCCTTCTCTATTGCCAACAAAATCTAACATGCTGATAAATTTCAACATTTTGCTGTTAAAATCTTCCTAGACACTTTTTTTGTGGAATAGAAGTTAATTGAAGTCAGTTTTGAATTCAAAAACAATTCCAAAAACTATCTCCCAGCGGTTCAATGCTTAATCAATCATGCATGAATATACACACCACCAGTATTAAAATAAATTTCAACATTACATTTATCCTGTGTGATTCCGACGAGCTATTCTGACAATTACTTAATTTAAACAGTTGTCATTTCTAATTCATTCTAGCATGAAACAAACCTGAACTAAATTTGTTACTTCAGTCTTCAATAATGTGTTTGTTGGAAACCTTGAGGCCAAGGATAGAGCTATACGAGGATCCACAGAGAAGGCAGTCCTAGCATATTCAATCCATCTATCTGAGCTAATTTTAGGCCGAGAGGAAGTACTGTCCCTGAAAATAAAACTAAAACATGAAAGCAATCAACTAGCACTGACTCGGACTTACAAGTAACGAAGAAAGGATTAAGGCAAAAGTCAAATAAACAACAGATTCCAGCGTAGAGGTTACTTTGAATTAGTGGGTTGAGCCCAAACTTCAAGCCTATCAGCCTCATGCTGACATAGCATTAGAAGCAACAACTTCCTCTTTTCTCTTCCAATGGCATAGTTTTCCATCTGACCCCATACAGGGTGATATTGATCGTTCTGCAAATACTTGAGCGCTTTTATTATACATATTGTTCACAGATCATGCACAATCCAAACAACAGAAAAAACATAACAAAAGTATATAAATGATTTTAGTGGGTGGGGTCCTATCATCATACCACATCAACCACACTGCTCCCATTTTCACGACCCCGTCCCTTTGTATCGGATTGGGTTGTATCTACCCGTTCACTCGAAAGGTAGTCTACAAACACATAGACAGATTGAGCCTCACTCTGGGCAAAACTCATTTTATTGACATCATACCATTCCGGCCAATGGGCAAACCAACCTAATGAGGCACTGCATTGCAACCAAGGAGAATTCAGTTTCAAATTGAAGATAGTGCACAATAGAAATACATCTAGACAAACATACTCAGAAATCTACTTGCCGTGGTGCCAGACTTTATCAAGACCTGTATACTAACATGGGTCATTAAGATGCTTAGCTTAAATTCAACCAATGCAAGTCCTCAAAATTCAAGTTTGACAAACCAGAGAAAATGCCTAAACTTGCATATTAATTAAATGGGAAAGGAAGACCAAGTTATCTTAACTGTCTGATTAGTTTTCCAGAACTTGTCATGTGGACAAGAATTTCTAAGCATCCTAGGCAAAAGAAAGCTATATCCATATGTAAACTTAAATTGAAACATGCAGTTGAAGTTGTGCATAACTACCCAAAACCCCTCTCCCCCTAAAGAAACCAAAGAAGGGACAGGAGACAGACCATTCACATGAACATATATCATGTTTTAGAAGCCATATAATGGATCACCACATACATTCAAGCTATGCAGAGATCCATAACAAAGAAAGACCTCTAACCAGTTGGGGAAACAATAAAACAATGAACTCAAATTTCGTTTCCATGAGTGAGAAAAAGAATCATTGCTAACCGATAAATCCGGTCTTCCAGCAGCTGTAGCCCTGTTTTAAAATTCAACAGATTTCCCTGGGATTGGCATGAACAGAACTTAAGACCAAGAAGCATAACAGTGAAAAAAGTTCCAGTGGCAGCAGGATGCCGTGAAAAATTCCATGGGAGATTAGTTGTCCCTTGTAACATTCGACCAAGAAGCAAGAGTTGCTCAACACTATTATGCCGAATTACCTAAACGAACAAACAAACAAAGAATAAGAAAGTCATCTTTACAAAAAATGAAACTCGTACAACCAGAAATTCATATTTCACTATATTCATATAAAGATGGCACCCTTAAAAATTGGACTATACGTCAAACGTACAGAGACAACTTGCTCAATCAGACAGCATAAATTTAACATTATAAATGTCGGATGTTATCACAGTATAAGCTAGAAGCAAATACCGATGGAAAGGAAGCAAGGAGGAGTGTCATATCATTTTCAACATACAAGAGGAGAAGGAACATTATCAACAGCTATGTATGACATATAGAAACAATAACACCAATAACAACAATAATAAACGTATAATTGGTGCAATTACTAAGCACTGAATAACATGGCAGGAAAAAAAAATACGCGATGTGCTGAACCATGATTTCCACTTTCAACAACACCACCAACAACGATAAACATAAGTTCGGTGCAAACACTTTCACTAAGCACTGAATAACGTGGCAGAAATTTTTTTAAAAAGAGAGAGTTGCAAAGTGCCGAATCATGATTTCACTTGATAATAACACTAGTTTCCCCAACCATAAGAAATGCTATTGGGGTAACCTTTTTTTTTTCCTTTTTTTTTTTTTTTGTTGAAAGGAGAGGGGGGGACCGTAATTCGAATTGTATTCAACTCCAAGCCAAGCAAGAAAGGACAAAAGTAATATAATTTCTAACCTCAAAACGGTCGATGAAAAATCCTAGCCATAACCTATGAGCCATTATTTGCTCAACAGGATCAATTTCAGGTGGCACCTTTGGCTCTCCAGGGGCTAGGTGAGGCCTTAATTTAGCAGCAGGTCCAGAATACCTCACATCAGATGCAAAGAGACCTCGTTTTGTATCAATTGTCCACAACCATGCATCAACAAGCTCCGCAAGGACAAGAGAACCCAGTTCAGGAGCAGCAGAAACCAACCAAGTCCAAATGAAAACACCGGTTTCCATCGCATCTTGCGTACAAATATAAGCCGGACACCAACAAAGAAGACGAAGAAGTTGGGAAAATCCCTCTACGTTTGATCTTGAATCAGAGCCCTGGAAAGGATAAATAGATATTCAGACACAAGAATACTTGCCAAAAAAAAAAACTAGAAACACATAGATAAGGGTGGCACCACGATTTCTTTTACCAGATTTGATAGAAGTAACGCAGTCGCCTGGGAACAAGTTTCCCGAAATTGTGACTTGTCTACTTCCCCACCTTTCTCCGCAATATTAACACATTTTTGAAGTAAACGCACAAACTTGGTCAGCAACATCCCATTAAATGAACTATCCTCAGCTTGTGGCTGTTTAGGAAATGCTCCAGATATCAACCTCTGGAGACCAACACCAAGCCCAAAACCATTTTGTGAATTACCAGATTCAAATCCACCAATACTGTTATACAACCTTCTCATACCAGCAATTTCTCCAGCATGGTTGCACTTCACCGTTGCACTGACTATTCCAGTACTTAGCACCTCCAGATTGAAGGCTTCGGTCAATTTTAAGTTAGCTCCAGATGCCGCTGCAGCAGCAGCCATGACAGCTGGGATATTTGCAGTTCGTATGCCTGTCCAGCACTCATTTTTTGCTGTACCAATACGTATTTCGGATAGCAGAGAAACCACATCTGTTGTATGCTGTGCTCTTTGCCATGTGTTTGCCTTACAAAGTTTGTCCTGCAGAATGAATATGCAAGTTGAAACCATTAAAATCAAAGATGCCAAATGAGCAAATTAAAAGATGAACAGCTAAATATGAACACCAACTGAACAACATGTAACTTGTTAAGTGAAAGACGTAACATCTTAATCTAAGAAACTTCTGAAGATATTATAATTAAATAAACCATAAAGGTTAAGATGGTCGTTAAAAGTTAACTGGGCGTGCATTACAGCTTGTACAACATAATATATGCAGCGTACAGAAGGGGGGGGGGGGGGGGGGAGGGGGGGGAGGGGGAGGGAGGTAATATAAGGGGGAAAAAGATAAACATATGCCAACAACTGCCTAAATATGACCTAGAAAAATTTTTGTAAATCGGCAATCACCAATTTCCATTCAGAAGAGGTGGGTTACAAATAAAACATATGAGACTAATTCTTAGCAGTGGGGGAGAATTGATGGGTTACCAAGGGATTTGAATTCAATTGTTCACATATTTAGACAATTGTACAGAAATACTAACCTGTAAAAGACCCTGGCTGGTGCAAGGAGCATAGGAAAGTGATTTAATGATCCATTCTCGAACAACTTTTTGGTATAAAGAACGAACCGTCACCACCCAAGCAGGATCATTGACAACAGTAGAAGGGGAATCATTATGCATTGAGAACAGCAGGGAATCGAAACAAGATGAATTCCACAAAACCTGCATGCACGTTGTTCCATTCTTTGAAAATTAACCAGGAAAGTTAAACAGCCAAAGATAATGAATAAGAATCTTTTTTGCTAGCACAAATTACCTGTGGAAATCTATCTCTAATTTGATTCAACAGGTTCACAGCAACCTCACGAATATGTTCCTCCCTCAGGGACATACTTTTGATAAGAAAACAGGCATGCGCAGAGAGAGTTAACTCTCTCACCTCAGCTTCATTGCCTGTTTCAGATATCCTATCTTCCTGAAACCAAATCAAAGCACTAACGATGTTGGCATGATGTAGACACATAAACATGAAAGAGGACCGCCACCCAAAGCACTAGCAGGGAAAATGAACAAACAGAAAGGATAGGCTCACAAGTATTTTGCACAAAAAAGACGTACCAGCCACGATACTGCTGTTTCAAAAGCTCGATGAACAATTGCCATTAAACATTGGAATACAGCTGGCATAAGGTTTGGAGTTTTTAAGTACTCAAACACACAACTGAATGCACTTCTAGAAGCAGTTAAATCACTGCTGCCATTAAGGATGCCACCATTGCTGCTGAAGCGAATAATCTCCAAAAATGCTACAGCAAGAAGATACGTAGCCTTCACACCTGCAAATATTCAATAGGAACTTCCATCAGATGAAAACAAGAAGATTGAAAAAGAAATCATATCATAACGTATTTGGAGAGAATGAATTCTAAAAAGCCAAGTATTAGGACAATCTCCGATTTCCTCCATGAAACAAGGGGAAAAGTATCCAACGAAACTTCTCTTTTTTTTTTTTTTTTCTGCCAAAGATAAGAAGAATCATTTGAAACCAGAGAAGCAATTTCGATTAACTAATACTAGGGATTTAAAAGACCTGAAATTGTGCTCATTGATCCAACATCAACACGACCTCCAAGAGCAGCAGAGAGAGCAGTTCTTTGGGCTACAGCAGCTTTCTCATTGCCACTGCCCCGACGACTGCCAGGATTGTGAAGGGCATTGAGTTCTAACTCATCTTCAAGCCATTTCACTGAACTGACAACCTAAAAAGAAAGAAGATACAAAATTGAAAATTTTTAAAATTTTTAAAGATACCATTACAAGATTGTTTCTTTTTGGATTCTCCATTTTGAACTCAGACTCCTTGCATGTTATTTACGAGCTCAAAACTGATCTCTCTGGCTGTAATGGTATCTTTTTTTTTTTAACTTAGAAAAAAAATTTTAAAAAAATAAAAGATACCATGCACTTATTCATAACGGGTCACAACTTACAAGAGGAGGAGTTCCTTGAGCAATTCGCTGGACAGCAGAAGACCACTGTGTATTCCACATGTATGGTCCCCCAACAGCTTGAAGAGCAATCGTACCCATGCTACCCACACTGTTTAATGTAGTGGAGACCGACTTTGTTGGTTGTAGTATTTTTTGTATGGGAGGTGCCAAACCAAAAAGAGCAACATAGAACCACAAGTTGCGAAATAATTTCAAAAGTGAAGGTTCCACATCTACAGTTGGATCAAAATCAGAACATATTTCAGCAACAGCAGGAAGTAGAGGTCCAAGGAAATCTGCCCCACTCCTGTAACAGTTAAATATAGCAGAATTTATATGTGAAAGAGATAAAATCTAACAGTTCTACTTTGTCAAATCAAAATTACAAAGACAAGTATCGGCATATGTGTTTTCTAAGATTTCTACCTTCCACTTTTGGATTCGGCAGCCAGCCCTACATCCGAGCACAAAGATAGCAGACGATGACGGTAATCTGAACGAAGCTTACCATTCTTAAGACCACCGGCAATTAGAAGGAACCCTGCAGGCAGAGTCTAGAATGTGATTGAAACAGTGAGCATCAATCCGATGGATATTTCACCAAGCAACCTATATGCATATCAAGAATGGTTCATATTTCTAAGTCAATACCGACCTCAACGCGCTCTGTTGTAGCTTCTGGTGCCACTGTTTTGCTTTCTGCAGATCCTACACTCGAAAGTTTGTTCAAGTAACTTCTTGTCATTAAAACAACCGTCTCGCGGTAGGACTTTTCAAAACCTAAACTTGCCATGCGAGATACAGCATCAAGAAGCTGTGGAAAATTATCAAAGTAGGAATGAGAAACTTCGTCATTGAATCCAATAAGAATGAAGAGACAAGAAATTTGCTGTACTAATTTGTTTAATCTGTGTAGATAAGAATTTTTTATGAAATAATGCAAATTCATGCTCTAAAGAAAGAGGTTCCATACTCGGAGTCGCAATAAACTCGGACTTGAAGCATCACCCTCTTCTAAGCTCTCAATAAATAGAGGTAATATCATCTCCACCACATCAGACTTGTTAACAGCAACATTCAGATCTGCCAGCAAGCGTATAACGTTAAGCTGCACAACTGGTACCGCTGATTTGTCTTTTTCGACCTGAAATTGGAATATAGAATGAAATTAACCTTTGACTAGGAGTTGCACAAAGGAAGAGACAGGTAACTTCATATCAGTTAGAGCTAAAAGAAACTGCAATTTAAGCAGTAGCTTTGCTACTGACAAAATGCACTGCTAAGATAAGGCTTGCCACATGAAAATGAAATTTTCAATCAACGACAAAATAATGGAAGAAATGATATGTGCATGCATATAACTCCCTAGTACTATTTATATTAAATCAACCGTAAGTCCACGTCCATTTATATTACACAGGAAAACCAGACAGACCTGTTCATCATAATCATTTCGTTCACGGATGCTTGTAGCTAATCCCATAATGAATGTGTCCACAGGAGCTCGCTCCTTGCTCCAGCAAGATTCGATTATTTCGCAACTCGTCTTCATGACGCTCTCAAACATTGCTCCCTGGCTGGTGGCCCAAGTATCAGCCTGTGCCCATTACATTGTATGTAGGTAAAAGGTTAACAGCGCATTCTTTCCACATTAGAATATAATTAGATATGTCAAATCTAAAACCATGAAAACTATTTACCTGAGCACATACAGTCAACACGACAGGCTTGAGCCGGATGAGCAAAATCCGCAGCATCTGGCCTCCTCGAGTCACAGCAATTTGTGATAGCCCAGCAAGCAAGGAGCCAAAGAGCTCTTCACATAGTCTAAACTTGCGCCACACGGAGAGCAAACATGCTTCCGCAGCATCCATGAACAATGCTAGAGTCTCTTGTGCCAACTTCTTAGCCAGTTTAGCATCGGAATCAAAGCAAGCTAGACTCTTAAGAGTCAATGTAGCAGCAGCTTTATATACTAACAGTTTTGTATTGATTCTAGCTTTCAGAAGTACCCCATGTTCATTCCAGTCCCGCTTCCTTATCTGCCACCACATTACCACCTTTTATCAACTATCTAATTCAACATTTCCGCTCCTTCGATAACTTCAATTAGAATATGTACCCACCCTATAAACAACAAGTTTTTATTGCAATTACAAAATGTTCAAACCAGAATAAGAAAAGAACTTACCTTTAGAAAAACTGTCATGGATTGCAGCTGCCTCTTTGCAATCAACCTAACCTGCTCTAAAAGACCGGCATCAATGCAGACTTTATCAACAATGTGAGCAATCAACTTAAGAGCAACCTCCTGCTTCTCCAAGCTCTCCACGGACTCTTCCTCAAAGGAAGAAACTTGCTGCCTAAGCAATGCAGCTCCACCACCTCCATCATTGAATGGCTCAAGGCCACTCTTATACAAAATGCTGCCCCCATTTACAATCACCGAGCTCCTAGACGAGGTGGCACTGCTGGCGTCGTCCGCCACCCGTGACGCCGCGCTGCCGGACGAACCTGAAACCTGACTCGCCCCGTTTCCGGGGCTTGAACTGTCGTTCGGCTGGTAATGGTTCACACTCAGCGGCGAGCTCTGAGCTGACGCCGTCTCAGAGTTGGCCCGAACTTGCTCCCTCGGCGTGGACGGCGACTGAACCACAGGACCAGACACCGCAAGCTGATCGAGAAGAAGGTTAATCAATCTCTCCGCGTCGGAAGGCAAAATTGGAGGAAAACTCTGCGACAGAGCCGTGAGAAAAGCCCTAGAAATCCCCAAATCGCCACCTCCATTACCAATCGCAGATATTACAATCTCGCCTGTGAAGCCCGCAATCTCATCGGCGAAATCCGGCGACAATTCGGCCGCTTTCGACACGTATCCCAATAAATCGGAGAAAAACAAAGCGATCGCCTCGGTGCCGAACGCCTGCGGCCAAAAGGACTGACCGAACGACGCCGGAATAGAGCGAAGGAACTCGACGACCACCACTTTGGGGCGCAGATCGGCGGAATCGGGGCATTTGGAGAGGAATCTCGCCACGGCGAGCACAGCATTGAGCTGAGAGCGCGAAACCCTAGGAGATCCGGCGCCGAGAGACGCAGGCGGAGGACATCGGCCACAAATCCACGCGAGCTTCTCGGAAAATTGGGAAGGATTCTGCGCAATCAGGTCGCAGAGCTCGATCAAAGCTTCCATGGCGACCAAAATCGAAAAATCGACCACCAGAAAATTAATTAAAAAAATAGAGTTATCAGACCAAATTGATCTCGAAAACTCTCAAAACTCCTCGAGAATCAACCCCTCAAAGACCGCCATAGCCGTACGACGACGACGAAAGAAGACAGAAGAAGAGAATGCAGATAACGGGATTTGCAGAGAGAAACATTGATGGTTTTCTCGTTTCCCGTTTTACGTTGTCGTTGTCGTTGTCGTCGTCGTCGTCGTTTGTTGTTTTTTGATTTCGTGTTAAAGCAGAGAGACGCAGAGGGCATCTGGTAACGTCGCTTTTTATTCCTGTTTTTCGGCCATTGATTTCTTTTTCCTCTAATGCTTTTGCTTTTCTTTCTTTCCCTTTTTTTTTTTTTCGTGTAATTCTTTTTTTTTTTTTTTTCCTTGGCATTCTCGGATCCTCTTTCTGTCTTTTCTCTTTCTAGAGATTTATTTTTAGTAATATAATTTAATTTTTCTATATATTATCCGTAGTCACCGTACGAAAATGTAACGTTTTTTTTTTTTTTTTGTTAAGGTTGCTACACTTAACACGAGCGAGTTCACTCGGTACTTGGAACGAGAATCGAGACACGAGACTTTTGACTAAATACTAATGTCTCCGGGTCCACACTTTTTTAAGTACACGGTTGAGGAATCCAATAAGGGTAGTTTTGGGATTTTGCATTTTAGGAACATATTTTTAGTTGGGCCAGTACAGTTATTGTGGTCCATCAACTCCTACTAGGAACTGGGCTCTCGGCCCAAGTAGGTTCAGCCCCACATGACCTGTTGGCAATAAGGGACTGGTACGGGACAGGAGACAGGAAGCTCCCTCGACTCCGGGCACCTGTCCCACATTTAGATTCACTTTTATATACTAGTAACAAGCACTTGCGATTCATATTATATATTATGGGATATATTTAAGGAAATTTATCTGAATATAAAATATATATAAGTAAAAAATAGACAAAAAAAATTAATAAAGTACCTAAAAAAAAGGAAGACATGAAGAAAAAGACAAGATAAAAGGACTAAAATGTTAAAAATACATAAAAATTACTAAAATGAAAAAAATGAAAAACTATGCTGTGAAAGAAAAAAAAAGACTAAAATGACGTGCGCTCGAGCGTGCGAGATAGATAAATAAAGTAAATTAATAAAAAAAATATATAAAAGAAAATGTTTTAAAAATAATCAAAAAAATTTAAGAAAAACAAATATGATAAAAGGTCTAAAATGAAAAAAAAAAAAAAAAAAAAAAAAAGACCAATATAAAAAAGTGACTAAAATGATAGAATAATTAAACTTTAGGGTGAAAAAGTAAAAGAAAAAAAGAAATGAATGACTAAAAAAATTTTGATTTAAAAGGGACTAAAATGAAAAAAAAAATTAGGGTGAAATTTTTTTTTTGTTTTCATCCAAAACGAACCGTTTTGGACGAAAACATTAAAAACTTTTTAACCTTTCTATATGATATGTGTGTGCGTGTGTGTGTGTGTGTGTGTGTGTAAGATTAAATTTTTAATGAAATACAAAAAGAGTTAAAGAGAAACACCTTCATAAATAAATAAATAAAAGAAAGGAAAGCTATTAACCTTGATTTATTTTTTATTTTTATTTTTTAGTTTTGTTACTAATATTAATAAACTATTATTGGAATATGCTTTGAAATTTTTTTTTTTAAAACAATTTCTAATGGATATATGGGTAGGTTTGGTATAACACTTTTAGTGAAGATTTTTAAATAGGCGGATATGAAGGTAGATTTGAGGGATAAATATGGTGATAGATTTGAGATAGAGAAGCATACACATCCGTCAAGAGTTTTCTTCATTTATCGTTGTCTCATAAGTAAGAATTTGTTAAAACTTCTGTGTCAATATATGCCTCTTCTTTCGCTTGGTGAAACAAGAGCCAACTTAAACAAAAAATGAAAAAAAAAAAAAAAAAGTTAGTTATTGGGGCATGTATTTTGCCATCCAAATAGGACCCAAATGAATGTCATTTAACTTATTCAATAGTTTCTTCCAAACAGCTAAACAAACACCAAAAGAATCAAGTGAAAAAAAGATTAAAAAAATAATAATAACCAGAATTTTTTTCTTCAAAGGAAACATGTTCATCTGATAAGGAAAACTCCCTATCAACACAAAAACGGGAATGTTATCAAAAGAGCCCATTTAACAGTACTACTAAAGAGAACTAAAACGCATTTTAACCAAAAAAAATGAAGAAAAAAAGAGCAAAACCTAACAATCTTTATCAGATATATGAACACTGAAGAGGATGATTCAAAAGGGGACATCGAGATCTAACTGCGAACACAAACAACCATAAGTGCGAAAAAGAAGCCGATTTTTCGCACCGTTCAGATGTTCCCCGGTGTGCTTGCAAAAATACTTCAACTGATCCTGAGTGCAACAACCCAACAACCCACCCAAGAGCAAGAACAGCCAGTTGATTTCCTTCTTCTTGTCCGCAATGACCGGCCTCGCCGAGTTCGCTTTCCCGCAGAACAGGCACGGCGGGAGCACCACGTCCAGCGGCGCGCGCCTAACGTAGCTCATTGTCTCGACGTACTTCCGAATCTTGGGGAACTCGGCCCTCACGTCGTACTGCATCTCGTAGCACCGCTGGCACCTCTTGCACTGGACAGTTCCGCTGATTTTGAAGATTCCCTGGCTGAGGAGGTAGCGGAGGCTGTGAACCGTGGCGCGTCGATTGGTAGCCCACGGGTATACCGCTGGTACTAGCTCCGGTTTCGGCGGCCGTAGCACAAATTGACGGGGCTGCGGCGCGGCAGCGGCTGAGGAGGAGATGCTTCCGCCAGCTAGTGATGTCACATTGGTTGCGCCGGCGGTGGCAGGCAGTTGTGGTGGTGGATTGTCGCCGAGATAGAGCGTCTGCACTGAGTGCGACAATTGTGTCAGTAGCGATGGCGATAGCGGTGGCGGTGGCGGGTACCGTGACGGTGGCTGCGGAGCCCTAAGGGTGAGATGGGTCGTGTCGAATTCATCATTGTCGTCGGAGAGTCTGGCCGATGGGGTTTGGATCATCTTTCCCTTTCCCTTGAGGTCTCGGCGACTAATGCTGTTGTTGTTAGTCAGTATTGGATCGTCGGAGGATCAGAGAAAATAGCAGTAAGGCGTTGAATGAAGGAAAAAGAAAGGGAAAGAGAAAGCAAGAATGCCAAGAAAGAAAAGAGATATGATCTTGAGAGAGAGGTTATTTTTATTTTTTATATTGAAAGAAAGAAAGAGAGAGAGAGGACTGATTAAAATGTTAAAACTAACTTAGTGTTGTATATACGAAAATCAAGGGATTGGGATTGGGTCAAATAATTCTCTTTAAAAATTAAAAATTAAAAATTAAAAAAAAAACACACACACACCAAACAACCGACTTTCAGATTGTTTTGTGTGTGTTTTGGGGTTACCACTCTTTTTCTCTATTTAAAAAAAAAAAACACTTAAGCTTTTGTTATTTGAGCAATCCTATTATGGGACACTATTTAATTTTCCTTATCTTCTTATATGTATTCGACGACTACGAGTCATATATAATATAAGTAAAGCTCTCTAAAAATGAATTTCATTTGCGTATTTGGGAAAAATATATATATATATATATCCGAAGATGTACAATAGAAAATATAATAATCTGCTAGTCCATCTCTGTAGGAGACTGTAGGAGATATATAGAAAATTAAATCCCACATTCGTAACAAATTAAGAATATCGGAGAACAAACTCTATATATATTTGTTCTCCTTATTATTATCAAGAATATCGGAGAACAAACTCAATATATATATTTATTAAGATCGGAGGTCTGTTAACAAATATTACCCACAAGTCCTTTAAAATTTTAATTTTTACTACTAAAGTTAATATGCAATTAAGAATATCGGAGAACAAACTCAATATATATATATTTATTCTTCTTATTATTACCAAGAATATCGGAGAGCAAACTCAATATATATATTTATTCTCCTTAATTTTTCTCCAAAGAAGATCGGAGGTCTGTTAATAAATATTACCCACAAGTCCTTTAAAACTTTAATTAATTTTTACTACTAAAGTTAGTATGCAATTAAATATTTGGTAGTCATAAAATTGTATGTATATTGTTCAAACCTCAGACCATATATCCTATTTCCAAGTTGATAAAATAATGTGTAATAATTTTTGGGAAATAATATTGAAAATGGCCTTTCCCAAAAAAAAAAATAAATAAATAAGTGAAACAAAATCGATGTGAATTTATTTACTCTTTTTTAAAAGCTAAATGCTAATATATATTTACTTTGCCAGTCTTAATTAAGTTTTTTCTTGTCTATTATTTCATATCTAGATTTCAACTGTAATCTTGGACTTCGTCAAATTTGATATCTGATACAAGCATATATGTAATACAAAACTAAATTTTCCAATGTAAACAGTTCAGTTATTTGTAATATTGTTAAGCACAATGAGATTAAACCCCAATTCATGGAGTTAATTGACAAATAATTATGGTGGCATATATATATAGAGTTTAAATTTGTCATCTAAGACGAAAATATAGCAAAAAAAAAAAAAAAAAAAGGGACGAAAATAAACAAATATATAGGTCCCATAAAATGTGTCTAGGACGTAGTTTATATATGTATATACACACACATCCCTAGGACTAACCTTCTAATATTGATCCCTGTAAATAAACTTAAGATTGAAAGGAATACACCGGATAAACAGTAACAAAGGAAATTTTCAACATACTTATTTACTCAATTTTGGAGATGGTTAAACAAATATATATGATATTCAACATGAAATCATAGCCATTTTCTTCTACATTTCGGCATAATTAACAAACGACGCCTGGTAATAAAACTACAAACAACCAAGGCTTTATTCAGTTTCAAATTGAAGAATCAAAGAAAAGATTTGGTTTGATAAAGGCAAAAAAACACACTCTAATTTATTTGTACTGATAATAAAACAACTGCTACTTAATAGCAACCAATTAGCAATATATACTAATTAGTACTAATCACGAAAACAAGAACAACAACCTTGATTATCTTAACAAAACCTAATATTAGAGAATAATCCATACATAATCACATAATTAGCAAAATGAAATGCCAAACATTTTTCTAATACTGAATAGTGATCTCAGCGCTGACCAAGAGAATCAAAGCAATTGGGAACCAACTGCAAGCATAATCCGAGATAAGTAAGATAAAGAACTCGATTTTTTGCTCGGGTCGGACGACGATTCCCAGAGTGCTTGCAGAAGTACCTTAACTGATCAAGCGTGCAACACCCCAGCCACTGATCTAACAGCAAGAACAGCCAGTTGATGTCCCTTTTCTTCTCCGCTATGTGTGGCCTCACCGAGTTCTCGTGCCCACAAAATCTTGATCTTCCATCCCGCTCTTGATCTCCGTGACATATTTCAAAATCTTGGGAACTCCACCCTCACATCGTACCCATCTCGTACTGCTTTTCGCACAGCTTGCATTGCACGGTCCCGCTGATTTCGATGATATCCTCGGCGAGGAGGTAGTCGATTCTTCGCACGGTGGCGCGGCTATTGGTAGCCCACGGGTATACCACTGGTATACGCTCCGGTTTCTTAGGCCGTGGCGACACCCTCGGGTTTGCCCTTCCACGAATTCGCCGACCGAGTATCGGCGGCTCCTCCTGAGGATTTTGGACCGAGGAGGAGGAGGAGCCGCCGGTAGAGATCTGTTGTTCAAGTCCCGGGATGAAAGTTTGCGGGCCGGTCAACGACAATGGCGGCCATTGCCACATGGGAGGCAGCGGTGGAGCACTATTACTGGGACTGAAACTGAGAATGAGACTGGAGACCATCTCGTCTTCGTCGTCGTCGAAGAACTTATTCGGTGCCGTTTCATCGAATTTCCGTTGCCGTTGAGGTCTCCGCCATTGTCGTTTTTCGTCATAGATTCGCCGTTCCCCTTGGCCGATGATCGGGGAAAAGGAAGAGAAATTAAATAATTAAAGTAAGAAAGAAAGGAAATTTGATCTTCAAAGAGATGAGGGTTTTCTTGAAAGAAAGAAAGACTAAGAAAGTGGAAAAATGAACAGAATTATTTTATATACGAAGATCATGGAACGGAGATTGGGTCAAAGGATTCTCTCAAAAAGAAAAAAAAGGTTAATTCAGATTCTGTTATTAGGGCAAACTGGGCTTTTAAAGGCTCCTAATTGGGACGTGTCCATTAATTTGAACAGCATTTTTTGGTCTGATTTACTATTTATTTGACTTTGTCAAAATTCTATTATACTAATATAAGGAATGGGATTTTCACTGTTATGATGATTTTGCCCCTCCACCCGTTTGAAACCGCAGCTGGTACAGTGGATGGATGGTTCTGCCCTCCTTTCCTCCTTTGTCGGTTGGGCTGCCCACAATGAATGGACGGCTTTGTCCTTCCATCACTGTGAGGACGATTTTGTCCTCATTGCTTAGCCTACCAATCACCTCTCCACGGTGGGTGGACCTTTTTGCCCTTTAAACCCTAACGTCTCCTTCTCTTTCTTGCTTCTGTCGCCCATTGTGTACTCTCATTTTCTCTCTCTACTATCGATGTTCTAGCTCTCTCTCCCGCTCTCTCTTTCTCTCTTTTCTTATTCTTCAAATTTTTGGCTTTTAAACCCTAATTTTCTCTCCTCTTTTTTGCTTCTGCCGCTCATATTTCTCTTCCATCGTGTATGTTTATTGTTGATGCTTTAACTTTCTCTTTCTTTATGCTGGTCTCTCTCTCTTTCTTTTTATTTTTCGGATTTTTGGCTTTCAAACCCCTAGAATTTTAGTTCCTTTTTTTTTTTGTTTTTTTGAATATTGTTGGGTTTTTTGTATTGAATGTTTAGATTTTTCACATTTCTTATGTTGTTTTGTTTTTCATTACTGTATCTGGTTTTTTTTTTTTCCTCTCTCTCTCTGGTTCTGTCCGAATTCTTTTTTTTTTTTTGTTGATGTTGATCTTTATTGTTGATGTTTAAACTCTCTCTCTCTACTAGTCCCTCTCTCCCTTTGTTTCTTTATTTTTTCGGATTTTTCGCTTTCAAACCCTAGGGATTTTTTTTAATATTGATTTTTCGGATTTTTGGCCTTCAAACCCTAGAATTTTATTTTCTTTTTTTTTTTGTTGATATTGTTGGGTTTTTGTGTTGAATGTCTAGATTTTCATATTTGTTATGTTGTTTTATTTTTCATTACTATATCTGGTTTTTTTTCCTCTGTCTCTGGTTCTATCTGAACCCTTTTTTTTTTATTTTTTTTTGTGTTGATGTTGATGTTTTAACTCTCTCTCTCTCTCTCTCTCTACCAGTCTCTCTCTCTTTATTTCTTTATTTTTTAGGATTTTTCGCTTTCAAACCCTATGAATTTTTTTTTTTAATATTGTTGGGTTTTTTGTATTGAATGTTTAGATTTTTCACATTTCTTATGTTGTTTTGTTTTTCATTACTGTATCTGGTTTTTTTTTTTTCCTCTCTCTCTCTGGTTCTGTCCGAATTCTTTTTTTTTTTTTGTTGATGTTGATCTTTATTGTTGATGTTTAAACTCTCTCTCTCTACTAGTCCCTCTCTCCCTTTGTTTCTTTATTTTCTCGGATTTTTCGCTTTCAAACCCTAGGGATTTTTTTTAATATTGATTTTTCGGATTTTTGGCCTTCAAACCCTAGAATTTTATTTTCTTTTTTTTTTTGTTGATATTGTTGGGTTTTTGTGTTGAATGTCTAGATTTTCATATTTGTTATGTTGTTTTATTTTTCATTACTATATCTGGTTTTTTTTCCTCTGTCTCTGGTTCTATCTGAACCCTTTTTTTTTATTTTTTTTTGTGTTGATGTTGATGTTTTAACTCTCTCTCTCTCTCTCTCTACCAGTCTCTCTCTCTTTATTTCTTTATTTTTTAGGATTTTTCGCTTTCAAACCCTATGAATTTTTTTTTTTTAATATTGTTGGGTTTTTGTGTTGAATGTTTAGATTCTCACATTTGTTATGTTGTTTTATTTTTCATTACTATATCTAGTTTTTTTTCCCCCTCTCTCTGGTTTTGTCTGACCTCTATTTTTTTTAGTCCATTTTTTTGCGTTGATGTTGATCTCTATTCTTGATGATCTAACTTTTTTTCTCTGTTTCTGCCAGTCTCTCTCTCTCTCTCTTTCTCCTTAGTTTTCGGATTTTTGGTCTTGAAACCCTAGATTTGTTTTTCTCTTTTTTGATGTTGTTGGGTTTTTGTATTTAAAGTTTAGATGGATTTTTGTGTTGAAGGTTTAGATTTTGATATTTATTATGTTTCTTTTTTTTTTTTCATTATTGTATCTGGTTTCCCTCACCCTTCCCCTTGGTTCTGTCCGAACCCTAAATTTTTTTTTGATTCATTTTTTTGTGTTGATGTTGTTGAGTTTTTATGTTGAAATTTTAGATTGGTTTTTATCTTGAAGATTTAGATTTAGATTTTTATTGTTTGGATTTTTGGCCTCCAAACCCTAATTTTTTTAATGTTGTTGGGTTGTTGTGTTGAAGGTTTAGATGTCTTTTGTCGGAATGATGAGTTTTGATTTTTGGTTTTTTTTTTTTTTTGGGTTGTGTCCAAACCCTATATTTTGATTTTGCATTTTTTTTGGTCGATTGTTTTGTTGACATTGTACATTGTTATTATTGTTCTGTCTTTTTTATTTTACGTTTTTTCCCCTTTTTTTCTTTTTGTTATTTTTTAACTCATTGTTCATTGTTTCTCTTCGGTTTTCTCTCATCTCCTTTCTCCGAACTCTATTTTTATTTTTTGATATGTTTTATAACTTTTTGGCTGATTTTTGGAAACAATAACAAATTTAAACAAAATATAGGGTATGCATTTTTTTCCTTCTAAGATTATTTTGGTACCATTTTTTTTAAATTGTATTTGATTTCTGTTAATTTATTTTTGCAGATTGTAGTAATGATGGTAGCAAAATAGATGAATGCAAGTATTTAGTGGAGGATTGAGGACTTTTTTTTTTTTTTTTGCTATGTTTATATCTTTGTAATTTTCCTTTTTTTTTTTCGACCCGGGTAATATCTTGCCGAATTTGTTTGCAAATTTTATCTTTATATTTTATATGTTGATGATTTACTGTTATATTTAGGATTTGCAGTTTGATTTTTACTTGATAGTTTTTTTTTTTAACTTTTTTTTTGTGGTTTGATATTGTTATAAATAGGAATTTTTTTAATTGTTGATTTTGATTAGGTTAGTGTTTGTGTAGTTTTTTATTATCGTCATTCTTTGATATGTTGGGTATAATTTATGAAATAAAATATCTATTTACTAACTGTATTGTATCATTTAGTTAGGTTTGGATGAATTGTTAGGCTTTTTACTATTTAGTTTTATAGCTGTAACCAAATTAGTTGATTTGTCTTTTGTATTTAATGTTTCTAAATTTTCCTTTTCTGTATTGTAATTGTACTATTTGCTAGAAATATATGGTTTATTGTCTCATGATTGTTTTGACTAAGATTTTTTATAGTTGCAGTTTTATCATTAATGAATCTGATTTGGTTAAAATTTCTTATTTCTTATCTGTTGTATATGTAAAAAAAAATTCCTTCTTTCCTCTTGCACCGACTTTAAAAATAAAAATAAAAAATTTGGTCTTCTGTTGTTTAATCAACTTCCTCTTATAAATGAACTCTATTCATTTATTACTTTATTATCACTCTTTGTCATTAATGCTTCTGTAATATTCTCTTAACTCCTCTGGTTTAAACCTTCATTCATCTTTCTTCAAACGTGCTTTTTTTTTTCCAGGTACTGTTATTATTTAAAGCTCTTAATTAGTATTGATTATTGTTTTTATTTTGTTCCTTCTTAATGGTAGTCGGCATTCTTTTATATTATTTCAACATGTTTATTATTATGATATTGATATTGTAAACAGATTCAAAAGTATTATATTACTTTTGTCTTTCTCGTTTTTTTTTTTTTTTGTGCTATTGTAGATGATCTTGATAAAAATTTCTGAATTAGAATTTTCCCATGCTATGATGATCTCTATTCAAATATGTAATAATATATATATATATATCAGATTTATTGTTTAATTTGATATATGTTGTTGACTATGATATTATTAGTGGCATATGTTAAATAACTGTTATATACTATTTAATCATCTTAACTATTATTGTGGATGTTTGGAATGTGTTCGTTTTCTTTTTTTTTTTTTTTCCTACAACATATTTGTAGTAAATATGTTATTGTTTTTATATTACTGTGATATAAAAACAATAACATAATTACTACAAATATTAAAATATACGATGTTTGGTTGTCTTAACTGTATGTTAATACCCAATTAAGACCTCTTAATATTATCAAATAATCTATTAAAAAAAAAAAAACAAGAGCACGATAATCAGAATATTATTATATAAATTGAGTATGCAAAATTACTCCCACGTGCATAGCACGTGGCTAACAACTAGTTTTAACTAAATGTGACTAAATTCAATTGTGTCTAATTAAGTATAATACCACATCGTTAAATGAATCTAGACTTATATATATATATATATATATATATATATATACATATACTAGGCATTAAATTGGGAAAATTCGGGTAAAAAGAATTTTAAATTTTTTTAAAAATATTGTTATATAGATTTAATTAAACATCATATCGGACGACCCAATCTACATATAGATTTTGCTTTTTTCATTTTGGTAGTTGTTTTTTATTATTTTGTGGTTGTTTAATTTCTTTATTTGATAAAAATTTTAAATAAATAATCAGAGCAAGAGGTTCAATATTTGTCATGCTCAATAGAAGCAAATATAATTTGGATATACTTAAAAAAAATTTTTAATGTGGATATCGTATTTGTTGAATCACATGCGTTAACAATTATCAGTAGAGGACAAGATTTTAATGTGTTTGATTATATCTTCTAATCCATTCAACGAGTTATAATCGAGTATCTTGTTTATTTAAAATGTAATAAAAAATAAAATGAAATTAGTGAGAAAGATATGAATCTGGATAGAAATCTTGACCAAATTCGAAATTTGAAAATGTTTTATTAGAAAAATATATAAGAAAAAAAGTTTTGGATAATCTTTTCCATTTAGAGATAGACTGCGAAATTAACTCTCACACTCTAACAAACCAAGAGAATCGGAAATTAAAAGAACTTGATATATCACTACTTATTTTTTTACAAAATTTATTTGAAACTTATTGCAGAACCTTGGAAATGAATTTTAATAAACTAATTACAAAAGTGCAAAGAACAAATTTTACATAGAGCACGCGAAATTCGAGCCATTTTCTCATATATTCCACATTTCTACATAATATTTTATAACAAACGAAGCCTAATCATAAGGATGTACAACTAACCAAAGACGATTTTCAATTTTGAGAATCAAAAAAAGACAAGTAACCATAATTTTTTTTCTTGGTAGTCACAAAGGAACCATGTCCATTTCCATTTGATTAAACCTCCGTTTGGAATACGGATAAGTTTTTTTTTTTTTTTCCTTCAAAAACTAGTTATAGTTTTTGTTGATTTTTCAAAAAAATAAAAAAAAAAACAAAAACAAAAACTGATATAAAAAACTTAGGTTCACATCTGCAATCTAAACAAATGTTAAGAAATAAAAAGTAATACATTCTAATTAATTAGTACAAATGACAATAACCAAAAACTACTACTTAATAGAAACCAATTAGTAAAATATACTAATTAGTACTAGCCACAAAAACAAGAAAACAATCTTCTTATCATACAAACCCTACCACTAATTAATAATTAATTATTACTTAATTAACTAAAATCAAGAAGCCAAACAACTGAACACTGTTCTCAACGCTCAAGAGGATAAAAAGGGCCATTGGGATCCAACTGAAGGCATAATCCGAGATAAGTGAGATAAAGAACTCGATTTTTTGCTCCGGTCCGATGATTCCTCGAGTGCTTGCAGAAGTACTTCAACTGACCAAGCGTGCAACACCCCAGCAACTGACCCAACAGCAAGAACAACCAGTTGATCTTCCTCTTCTTCTCCCCTATGACCGGCCTCGCCGAGTTCTCATTGTTGCAGAGACGGCACGTCGGCAGCACCGGATTCGTCCAGACCTCGGGGGCTCGGTCGCCCATCCGGCTCTTGTTCTCCGCCACATATTTCCATATCTTGGGGAACTCCACCCTCGCGTCGAACCCCATCTCGTACTGCTTCTCGCACCGCTTGCACTGCACGGTCCCGCGGATGTCGACGATCCCCTCGGAGAGGAGGTAGTCGAATCTGCGTACGGTGGCGCGGCGTGTGGTAGTCCACGGGTATACCGCAGGTATGAACTCCTGTTTCCCTGGCCGCAGCATCACCCTAGGGTTTGCCCCTACGCCTACTCGCCGACCGCGTGTTGGCGGCGCCTCCCGATGATTCTGGACCGAGGAATTGGATGATGAGGAGCTTCCATTGCCTCCGACTGCGGCGGAGGTTGGGAGTTGGGCTTGGTAATTGAGTTGGTTTGCGTAGGTCCACGGCGGCAACTCCGGAATTTCGGGGAAATTTAAAGAAAGTCCCGTCATTAAGTACTGCGACGTGAAAGACAATGGTGGCGGCAGCGATTGCGGAAGCAGTGGCGGAGCACTGATGGCATTGTTCGGTCTAAAGCCAACCCCAAGAGTGAGACGAGTCATGTCGTTTTCTTCGTCGTCGAAGACCTTCGTCGGTGTCGTTTCGATCATCTTTCCCTTGCCCTTGATCATAATTGGTTCGTCTTCGACCAACTTTCCCTTTCCCTTGAGGTCTCGGCTACTCACCTTCACCATGATCAGCCAATAATTGAAAGAAAAAGAAAGGAAGAAGAAGAAGAAGAAGGAGAAGAAGAAGAAAATGAAAGAAAGCGGAAAAGAAAATGTCTAGGTTTGCTTTTGAAAGAAGTGGACTGAGAGAGCGTATAAAATGAAACAGTTTGTTTGTATGTTTGTTTTTTTTTTTTTTTTTTTTTTTGTGAGAGAAAAAAAAAAAGATTTGGGAATTTAACAACAAACGACGGTTGAAATTCTTTCTGTCTGTCTTTTGAGGTTAATTTTAATTAAATTACAGTATTAAATATTATTTTAGCGAATTAAAATAGTATTATGTGAACCCTACCTATAAAGAAGGAAAGTAGTTTTTTTTTTTTTATCAAAGGGAACTTGTCTTCACTTGAGATTCGAAATAAAATTTCCTCTTCATAAAAAAAAAATTGGCAAATTTCCTTTAAAAAAAAAAGGGGACAAATTATACTTTTCCCCTAAATTTTAGATCTTATAATAAAATACCACTTGAACTTCAATTTGTAATATATATTTCTCTAAATTTTGAAAAATTTGTGAATTTCTCCCTCAATTAAAAGTTTGATGAAAAAAAAACATGTAACATTCATTGAAAATATGAGTTGCGGATATTTGAAATTACAAACTTACCATTTCTTTCCTTAAGGTTGTTGGGGATAGAAATCAGTAGATGCAATGGGACATCCCAACTAAGTTGGCACCTTCTTAGCACCCCATCATTTATCTATCTCCAATATTTTATTAAAAATAAATAAAAATAAAAATAATTCTAATTCGACATGATACAAACTATCCACAAAAGGAAAAACAACTAAAAAGTAACTGCATAAAGGAAACAGAATAAGACATATTCTGACGCTACAAGATATAATCGAAAATACACATTTGAAAATCAGAATATATAATAGACCTCGTTAAAAACCTTGTTAGTAAAACCCAATAGGAAAAACCTAGTAAGGAAAAAAGAATGCATACGCTTGCTATGTAACAACCCACAGGGAAAAAGAAATAACCTTTGTGGTCTACTACTAATATCATTTGCAAATAAAGTACAAGAATTACCCTTATAATAGGTTAAAAGAGTAAATATTTAGTGTTGATTATCATTTTCTTTTACATACCTCTCTTTTATAAGTAATATCGTAATTTCACGTTTAGTAAGTGTAACAGGTGTTAAGAATACTATTAATATGTGTGACTTTATAATTTTATATTTAATACCCCAATTTATGCTTCAAAGAATGTTATGTGTATTTTTTTAGTCAAAAGTTTAATTGAGGGGAAAAATTTACAAACCTTTTCAAGTAAAAAAAAAAAAAAAAAACATTACAAATTGAAATTCAAGAGGCATTTCGTGATAATACCTAAAATTTGAAAAAAAAATTTTTTGTGTAATTTGTTAAAAAAAAATTTATATAATGAGACCTCCCCATTTTAACCCATTAATGGGGTAAAAATTCTGTTTCAAAAAACAAAAAAAGTGTAATTTAAAAAAAAAAAAAAAAAAGGGAGTTATACAATGAGACCTTCCCATTTTAACCCATTGGGGTAAAAATTTCTGACCATCAAAGACCATCTAATAAAAATAGACCCTCCCACACACAATAGCAAAACTCGCAACCCTGTCGTCTGCTACTCTAACGATGCTGGCCATTGTGTGGTCGTCGTCCCTCGTTGTTCTCCAGCCACCACCGATAACCAAAATGACGTCGGCGCCGACGAGGATCTGAAAGAACACAGGTTTCGGCGAGAAGCATCGGCATAACTGCCGGCGAGAATCTTAACGATCACCATTGAAGATGGATTCGTAGCAGCGCTTCCGGATGGGTCTCTTCTGAGACCTAGGTCGCAACCCGAGTCATGGGTTTGCAGATCCACTCGTCTCTTCTCGAAGACGCCATGGGTCGCAAACTTCAATCAAGCTCCTGGGTGTTCCACAGATTTTTTTTTTTTTTGGGTCCTTTTTCCTGGGTTTTTGTCCATCTGCCATCTTTTTAGACGCTTGGATATGCACTTTGCTTGCTAAGGTGGAGCAAAATTTATTCCTAATAGTCATTCAGTTTACATCCACAAGTTTAATTAGATCAAACGTCTTCCATGCTTTTTGGTCTTAAAAAAAAAATTTTTGTATATAGAACAACGGATTTTAAACTTTATTTTATTTTATTTTATTTGTTCAACTGAAAAATATATGAGTTTGCAGAACGATGAGTTCCTTTCCAAAAAAAAAAAAAAAGATGAATTTGCAAAAGACAGGTTGATTGCCAAAAAATTAACAAAAAAAAAAAAAAAAGAATTTGTGATGGTGGAGATGAAGTTAAATGTTCGTGGACTTATAATCCATGAAATGGTTTCAACCAAATCAAAAACAAAATATAAATGAAGCGCAAGTCGGAGGCTACGCAAAGCCGTCGTCAAAAGCTCTAAAGTTTTAAAGGGACATTTATGAAGAAATTTGATCAGTTTTGAATTACATGGGTTAGAACAGAGCATGGAAGAAAAGGAAGGGAATAATCTTCTGATTCGCTTCCTATGTTTTTGTTCTCATTTGTTGGGTCCCAAATAACCTTTGAATCTTCCCTTATGAATAGGATAAGAAAGCTTACCCCATTATAAAATTAGCCAAAAAATAATAATAATAATAATATCCACTTTCTCTTTTTCTCTCGTCTCTCTTCAATCATAACACAACGCCCCGCATCCATTGCACAATGAAGTGTACTTACAATAATAGAACACTGGACGCATAAAGTTAATTTATTCAGCCAAAAGAAAAGGAAAATAAAATAACATCTATATGTGAAATAGAAAATGCAATATATATATGTATTCACCCAAAGAAAAAAAAAAAAAGATAGACCTTTTAAATCTTCTACCATTAAGATTTTTCTAATATTATATTTTAAATAAATAGTCACGAATCTTAAGTATTGTAGTAATACATTCGGACTACTACAAAAGAAATTACTATGATGTTTCACTAAAAAAAAAAAGGAGTGAAACGACATTAACAACCACTATACTACCATCTTAAAGAACATACACGGACAGGTCCGTGTTATATAGATTTTTTTTTAGAAAGCAATTAAAAGACACAAAATTAAAAATTGTTACACCAATATGATATAAATTTGATATTAAATTAATCTGATACAAAAATAAATCTTAAATTTGTATCTGGTTGATCGAGAATGTAGAATTTATGTCATGTTGATTAATGGATGAAAAAAAATGCGACATAATTTTCTTATGTTTTCTTTCTTATATATATATATCCTCACTTTCTTCATATATACTAAAACTAAACATATTTAATCGAAGTATTTTCGTTAACTTTTTTTTTTCAACAACAAAAAAGACTTGAGAAAGTGTAAAAGAAACAGATTATCAAGAATTGAAAACTAAAGGACTCTTGAAATTCTTTCGTCCCTTCATAAAAAATAAAAAAAAAAAAACAGAGAAAGAAAAATGCTTTCGTGCTTGAGATTGGAGTTAGTTTTAAATTTCAGTATTAATCTCATTTTAGGGAATTAATAAATAATGCGAACCCTCCTAGGATTTAGTTCTTAACTAGTCAAGGGAATTCATCTCTTACTTCAGACATTCATAATTAAATTTCTCTTTAACCAAAATAAAGAAAACCGCCTTCTCTTTGTTTTAACCAAAATAATTAATCTTTTTTGACATGACCATTTTTTTTTTGAAATTATATATTATCTATTTTTTGATCAATTTATTTGTTTGAATCAAGTTACATTAGTTATTTTTCGTTATAACCATGGTTTCTTTGGATTTCTACACATTACCGTGGCATTCACAAGCCTTGTTTTGTAGTTTTCTCGAGTCCAATGCCGTATGCAAGTGTCTACTGATTTATTTATTTATTTATTTATTTCTGTGAAGTCAGATGAAACGAGAAACTGAATCTTTTGACCGACCCAAAACTTGTCTTTGCATTTTAAATATAAAGGAAGTAAGCATGTCATTGGGGTTGTTACAAGATTTTGATTAAGCTCAGGTCCGTACGGATGAAAGCTACAACAATGCAAGCTTGTGATCGAATGATGAAAATTTACTGAGAGGTGAGTCTTTGAAGACTTTAGCTTTTCATGCCTTACGCTCTAAATTTTCTCCGTAGTTTCTAATTAATTGCGTGTGGATTTGGGGCTGTTGTTGTGCAAATTAATGCTATCAAAAACTTCATTGAGATTGCCTTTCAGAAATTCTTTTATGTGAATTTGAGTATGCGATTATGCTTTTACATTTTTTTCCCCCTTTTCCAATGTTGTTATATAGTGATTGCAAAAATTTCTAGTTAAGGAAACAAAAGTTTATTTTTAGTTTTTTTTATATGAATTTTATTTTGTGTATCAATTGAGATCCGATGGTGAAGGCATGCGAGATTGTAATAATATTGCTTGTGATGTGGAATCTGGGTATGTTGCTTCAATTTGTTGTCGGTTCATATGTAGTTGATCTGCGGTTGTAGTTTACAATTTTATATGACTTCAAAAGGAGAGGAAGAGCTTAATTTTATTACGAGAGTTGGGGAAGATACTACCTCGGATGTTAGTGTGATTTGATAAATGGAGAACAAATGTTTGAGGATTATAAACAACACTTGCCAACTCCAATAAATAATCTCAATGGAGCTCTGATTTCTTGAATCTCAATTATGTTTGGTTTCTGATTCTTTTTGCTTGTTGGTTGAGTTGCAATGGTGAAGGCTAACAGTGCATGTTGTTTTTGATGTCGAATCCGGTTATGTTGCTTAAGGTTGTATCTCGGTGCTTAAAAATATGAAACCTTTGTGATCTTCTTCCAAACATTTTTTTTTTTTTCATTTTTAGAGTATATAAAAGATTCATACTCAAATAATTGCACCGATTCAGGCCATTGTACTGGCTTTGTACTATATTGTTGTTCCATGGCTATATAGTAAATGTATTTCATAAAGATAGACAATATAGGAGAAAAATATATAGCAGGATCACTTGAACTACAGCTTACTCTTTAATCATTTTTGTCACTATTTTTAAGAACCAAACAACGTTTAATATCTATATGATATCTCTAACAACTTGATATTGTATTTTGCAGCCTCATCAAAACTCACTTATCCTACATGATATCTCTGAATATTTTAATTTTTAAGATACATACTTTTATTATTTTAACATGTAAAGAAGCTTACAAGTCTTTTGCATAACATATGGGAGATTCACAATTGGGTATAATTCCTTGATAATGTAGGATAATTGCCTTGTTAGTGACTGGAACACACGTCCGAGAAAAAGTAAATTTTGCATATAAAAAAGATCCTCCAGAAGAATTGGTTTTTCCCAGCAACTATTCAAATTGGAGAAGGTTTATTTCTTTTTGAGAGTTTGATTGTTTTCCATCTTTGAAATTTTGATCTTTCCATTTCCAGGTACTAGAGGCAGTGGGCCCTATTATATTCTTATCTACATAAACAAGAAAGCTCTCAAATGAGGAGTTTTTCAGCTCATATCATCCTCGATATCTAGACATTCTTGCAAATTCTGCTCATCCGATGGTAGATACGGTTGCTGTAGATGATATTTTCTCATAATGTGTATGTGTGTATGTAATTAATCAATCATTTTGAAGCTCTCTTGCTATATCTAGCAAATTGATATATTCGATTGGGTTATAAAGAAATGGAAAATGGTTCATAAGTTTAAATTATCACATTTCGGATGCCATATTGATTAAGTAAAAAAAATTACAGGCACATTCTGTTTCTGTTTTTATTTTGCTCTCACATTCCTTAGTCTTCTTTTTAACCTTTTTTTTTTTTTTCAATGTTTTCCTCTATTATTTTTAAAGTTTTCCTTTCTTATTTTTTTGATTTTCTAGCTTGTGGTGGTAACTATCTTTTATAATTGACCACTTCATTTGTCTGCAACACTCTTCCTTCGCTAAGTTCGTTGCTAAAAAGAGAATATTACTTTCTAATTTTGTATGTCATATTTAGTGAAGCAGTTTCTCAAATGTAACACGAAAAATACGACATGGTTTTTAATCATTGATTTCAAATTTATATAAATTTTGAGCCAAATTATTTAGATCAACTTATTTATGTGAGATTGCACGCGCAGAGCGTGTGTTTTTAAGTAGTATATATAAAAGAATGAAAGCCCTTTTGATGCGTAAAGAGAATTGTCCATTCTAAATGTGGTACGAATTTAAGTAAGTAAGAGGCTCTTTCTTGCATGGGCAGGGGATCGCAACCATGAACCCTAGAACTCGTGTGTAAACGTGTGTTCATGTCACATTGAATTACCTACCCCGCACTTCTTTTGCTACACTCTCTTCATTTTTCCGACAGCCTCATTAGTGAAGCGAAAGCATTAATTGTTTCTGGTTGCCTATCAGAGGTAGTACCTCTCCACAATTCAGACATACCAAAAATTTGCAGTCCTTTCTTGTATTCTCTCTAGAATTAGCGCGAGGGGATGAATTTATTTTTTAAAAAATTATATAATATACGGACCTCGTTGTTTATCAATGTTCAAAAATTATTCTGTCTTTTAGATTCTAGTATTTTTCCAATTTAGTTTTTGTTGCTCATAGGAAGTATACGTATCATTTTGTTAATTTCAACGATCTAGTATAATTTCGTTGGAGTTACATTAAGTAAATACAAATGTTTAAAAGCAACTATGCAAATTTGAATATTTATTTTATCATTACAAAAACTAATCAATATATTTGATACATTCTGAAAACAAATAAAACTAGGGTGAGTTGGATTTATGGTAAGTTGTTAAAACTTTTAAAATGAGTATAGTAGGGGTACGAATTCTAATATCAATTTTTGAATACCAATTTATTGATAAATATAATCAACTGATGTGAGAATGCTTTAAATACATATAAATAAAAGAATAACCACTCACATTCACATAATTTAGCATGCGTCTGGTGTTAGTTTTGGATATTGTATTTGGATTTGAATTGAATTATGCGTTTGGTAAGAGTTTGAATTATTAGAGTTAAAAAGTGAAAAAACTTGAAATGTTTCGGAAAAAAAAAATCAATATAGAGCTTGTTCGTTCGTCTGAAATTCCATACAATTTAAGGGAAACAAAATCTTCTCATTTGGACTTACATGTGTAAAATATGACTTTTAAAATTTGAGTTACAAAAATGTGTAAATAATTAAACTGATGTTGATTTTTTTAGAAAAAAACAAAAATTAAATTGTAATTCATGATTCAAATGTTTGCACCAAATAAATAAAGTCCATATGTATGTGTTTATTTATGTTTTGTTTTTTTAAAATGTTATTTCTTATTTTTCTTACAATTTTAATTAAAAAAACTTAAAAATGTGCTTTAGACTAGAGGATAAAATAGTAATAATGTAATTAGTATACCAACAACCATACTTAATGTTTGATGTATGTAAAGATCAATATTACATTTTGATGTTTGAGGTAAAGTTATAGAAGGCCTATGATTTCACAAGAATTTTAATAATTAATCACCTATAAAATTAGCCTCCATTTGATTCTCTATCTTAGTTCAAATTTTTTATCTCACCTTTTTTTTTAAGTCAATAAAAATTATAATTATTTTTAAAAAATCAACAACTCCAATATGAAAATTTAATCTCCAACCAGCGACCAAACGTACCCATAATCTCTCTCTATTGCTCCATCTCACAGCACCGCCACGGCCACCGCTGGGGTTGACACAGCAGCGCCGTAATCAGATGCGTCCCCATCTCCGGTCGGTGATCATTCTGCAGTTCACTGTCAAACAGCTTCATTATTCCAACATTTTTTTTCAGTTTTCGTTATTTGCATGAAACATTTTCTGTTCATTATTATTCACAAAATGTCTGTAAAAAGAATTCTGGTGTTTTTTGTTTTTTCCTTCTAAATCAACATTTTGGAGTTCAAATGTCAATACTAAGTATGAAATTGTAGTGTCAAGATTATTTGCTATTTGAAAATTTAAATACGGGTTGCTTCACAAGTCCTAATGTACTGAGACCATTCATATGGAGTGAAAAAAAGAAAGTACCATTCAAGAAAGTACACCTTTTGAATTCACAGTTTCCTTTTCTTCTGCGTTTCTTCATTCGAATTTGGCTCGTTTTCTTTCGGGCATTTGCCATCTGCACCATTGCTAATTCATAGTGTTTCTTGCTTGAGAATGCTTGAAATGTTGCTGGTGATTTTTAGCTGAGTTGAAAGTACACCTTACAAGAGTTTGCATTTTGTGTTTTCTCTTTGTAATTTTTTTTCCTCGAATAATTTTCTGTCAAAGTTCAGAATGAATAATCACGCGACAAAAAGATTTGGGATTTTTTTTTTCCTGGTTTTGTTTAAAAACTTGAAGCTTGACGTTATGTCTACATCAATAAAAGTTAACAGCCTTTTTCTCATTTGAATGATTCAATACAGTGGCACTAATTCGGTTTTGTCAGTGAAATTTTGATTTTGATTTGATTTTTTTTTTCCGGAGTTCAGAGGGAGAGCATATACTGTCATATTTCTCAAGTGCAAAAGCTACTCATACAGAATGCTCTGGCTTGTGTATGTCTTTTTCTTTATTCATATTCGAGAACCGACTGCCGGATAAGAGCTTAACGGCACCAAAGGGTACCCATTTCACTTTTGCTTCATACCGAGTACCGAATCATCTATGTTTAATGTTTCTGTCCACAATATAGAATATAGGCTTGTTTCTGGATGTGTCTATCTAAAAGAAAGAAAGCGAAGAGGGAAACTATATTTTAGTGTGAGTTACCTAAAGTCGAATTATACTTTTGGAAACTTTCCTTTGTTTGAATCGAGTATAAACAGGATTTCAGTTCAATGATGGTGCTCATGACTATCACGTTCTGGCATACAGAGCGGAAAAAAAAAAATATAAGCAGAAAAAAAAGGCAACAAAAATAGAAATTAGAAGCGGAGATTGTTGTCGGATTGAATTGGTTTTCTTTCAGTATTTGTTTTATAGACTTTTCATCAGAATCTATTTTTTGATGCAACTTTCATCAGAATCTATTGAGCTTCCACCTATTATTCCAGTGAAGCTGTTGGCATATAATTTTTAAGCTCAAATATAAGATTTTTGTGGTCCACTTGGTGAGTCCCACATTGGCGGGAACGAGAAAATAGCATGGTTTATAAGTGCCGACAGGTTCTTTCTAGTCAACAATTACTTGGAAGTTGTAACTTAGTGGAGTTCACTTATGGGTCCATCTAGTTCTTCATTTTGAAGACCCTTTGTAATCTAACTGACAGTGGATTTGCATGTTATACATTCCTTGTGTATCAAAAAAAAAAAAAAAAAAACAAGATTTTTAAAGTTGCGGAAATGGGGCTTTATGAGTTTTCTTAGTGCTCGTGGCTAACTGGTTTGATAGGGAAGAGTAGAAAAGGTAAGTGTTTTGAAGGATCTTTTTGATAAGAAACAGGCTTTATAAAAACTGAAAAAACAGAACAAAATGCAGAAGACAAAAATTTATTTGCAGTTTTAAAGGATCTTATTGTTGGCAAACTTCTTGGCATTGACATTTTTCTTTGTAATTCTCAAATTTATTAATTGTAAATTAGTAAATCATCTCAAAAGCTAATTATGTTTATGCAGATAAGGTTTTTTGTTCCATTAAGATGTTTATGGAAAAATATAGTACATGCATTTTGTATCCATGTCAGTTTCTTCTATGAGATTAAGTTCGTGATTCATTGATTTTTGAGAGCTATCTAATCTCTAGTGGGCTGCAGAAGAAGTACAAAGCCTTCAAATCGGGCAAAGTTCAGTACCTTCGTTGTCGTAGAAAGTGAAGAACATACCAAACTTGAAGAGTTATCAAGCTTTTATCATGGCTAGGAGCTATCCGTGTGAAGCATGTTTTCGTTTACGATGCAGAAGGTGACAATTTAAGCCGTATAAGCATTGCCATTCTTCTATACAATTGGCAAATAGGATTTGATTATGTGCATTGAAATCTCATTGCTTTGATGTGTGCTTGTGCGCGCCGTGCGCGTGCGCGTGTAAAGGAGAAATGAAGAAATCGAAGGAAGCAATCTTGGAGAAATCGAACAACTGTTGTTGACTGTTGTTCATGACTCAAAATTGGACAGAGATGTTGACAATCTGTCATGATGAATCTTTAATGCCTATGTTTGTGTTGGATTGTCTGAGATTTGGTGTAGGAAAAAATTTCTAGCGGAATCTAGTTTAAAATCTCTGGGTATTATCAGTACGAATTTAAGTTAGGAGAAACTTAATGAAACTTCATTTGTAAATCTCCATTTATTAACAACTTTTCTTATTTTGGCTGCTATCCGATTCATCGACTTGTACATGGTTCCGGGTTTTGCAAAGTACACACAGCTGTTTTGCAATGTTTTACTTTGATTAAAACGTGTGATTCTTTGCCTGTTATCGGTTTCAATGCACATTCATTTCAATAGAATGACAGCAACAATGTTACCACGTACAGCAAGCTTCCAAAAGGATAAGTTAATTAGCCAGAACGCATGACTTGGAATTTGCTTCGTTTCCGATGGCAAGCCTGTAATCAAAGCAGCCAACTATCTTTTCGAAAGTACATGAATTGACCGATTGAATGGAGATATCAGACGAGAAACTATTACAGAAGCTCACATGACTGAGGCGTCGAAAGCTCTTGGTTGACCCATATCAATGTGCTTGATGATTCGTTTGATTGCACTCACAACATTGACATTTTGTATTTGTTCTTATGCATCGGATGTGGTGACGGTACTGTCTCTATTTGCATGACTGCAAGATTCATCTAGGTTTCCTTCTTGAGAATCGATATACCGAATTTTGTGACTGTTCTAGTGATGAGTTTGATTATTATAGTACGCTCGTAAGTCAGGTAACGCAACTTGCCATCAGTTTGAAACAGATATGTGTGTATGATGTCGAATCTAGTCAACGCATTTATACTTATATACAAGAGAGTTGGGAGTGAGTTAGAAAGTTTGTTAAATGAAATGGGCTGTTATTCATGGGATTAGTATAAGGATTTAGTTAGAATAAGGTAACATAAATAGGAGATTAGCAACTAAGTTAGCGGGATTGTTTGGTGATCGAATTGGGCTTGGGAAACCGAGAACAGGGAGAGTAGTGGTCTCTCGAGCACCCCGATGTAAGGGCTTGTGATTGCACTGTAATTCAACAATTTTCTTCAATTTAGATTTATGTTAGTTCAATTTCTCCGTTTTGGATTGGGGTTCTATCACAAGCATTGTCGAAACACCGATAAGAGAATGTTTAGTGTCATTACATACTCCTACCTGATCTTTTTGACATAAAACGCCACCTCCATATTGGAGTGATCTTTGCTTATGATATTTGCTACACATAAAACAAGGAAAACAGTACAATAAGCAGAAGCACAGACTTTAGTTACATTATTAGGACTCCACCGATGGACCTTTATTTATAGAAACAAAGCCATACTAGCGAACTATGCCTACGCAGTTGCGGTGGTGGGCGATGGAATCCAAACAAGATGATTTTTGGGAAGGAAATGGCACACTGGGGAGGAGGCACCGGGCTTGACTCCGAGCAGGCTAAACAAAACGTGGTTTGGGTCCCAGTCAGAAGTGTCCATGTGGCAAACAGCCATGGCTTGCACATCATCTCCACTCTCACCCCGCAGTGCAACCTGGAAAACCTTGGTCTCTGTCCCAAAGAAGTGGCAGAAGAAAACTGCGTAAGGATACGGCTCAGGATGGCAAAACACCATCTTGGGAGCGATAACTTCTTTGGGGGCTTCTGAGACGGTGTAACTCTGTGTGAGTTCGTTTGCCATAGTGGGATGAGTAGTTGATAGGAGATTGAAGTTGACCTGTGAACCAATCATGCTGCGAACGAATTCGACCATGGACTCCAAAGAGGTGGCACATAACTTGATCTCTCCGTCGATGGGGTTGAGTTCGCAGTCTCGAAGTGTTTGTTCCATCTCCTTGGCTTCAGGAGAACCTTGTGGGATTGAGAAGAGTTGGAGAAGGTTGGGGAGTTGTGACGTTGAGAAAGGAATGGACTCGGCTACTTCTCTAGGCAAGAACCGAGAAGAATGCTCTTTGATAGAAAAGTACAAGGGCATGATCTTCCCTGCATACAAATCTCTGGTGTGAAAAAGCCGATTTAAATGCTTCGTATGATCCATGCCGGTTGAAGGCTGCGTTGGCATATGATTTTCATGCCCCATCATGTGATTGTGTCCTGCGTGCAAATGCTTTTTGCTCTTTGTATCCTCCTTGGAATCTCCATACGCGCTGATGTAAGGCTGATTTTTCTCTTTATCGCTAATATAACCAGTTATGTATGGATTTTCCTTCTCTCCTTCGCTTTGTTATACCTGTGTGTATACCCTGCTTTGGCGTTCACATACCCAGTTATGTAAGGATGTTGGTTATTTTCTTTGGCACCCCCATAACTAGTCACGCAGGGTTGGTTTGTCTCTTTGGCGTCCCCATAAGCAGTTACGTAGGGTTGGCTCGTCTCTCTGGCGTTCCTATAACCAGTTATGTAGGGTTGATTTGTTTTTCTTTCAGCCCTATAGCCAGTTATGTAGGCATTGTTTGTTTCTTTGGTGCCCCCATAACTAGTCACGTAGGGTTGGTTTGTCTCTTTGGTGTCCCCATAAGCAGTTACGTAGGGTTGGCTCGTCTCTATGGCGTTCCTATAACCAGTTATGTAGGCATGGTTTGTTTCTTTGGTGGCCCCATAACTAGTCACGTAAGGTTGGTTTGTTTCTTTGGTGTCTCCATAAGCAGTTACGTAGGGTTGGCTCGTCTCTTTAGGGTTCCTATAACCAGTTATGTAGGGTTGATTTGTTTTTCTGTCAGCCCTATAGCCAGTTATGTAGGGCTCGTTTGTTTCTTTGGTGCCTCCATAACTAGTTTCGTAGGGGCGGCTTGTATCTTTGACGTCCCCGTAACTAGTCATGTAAGGTTGGTTCATTTCTTGCTGGTTTGTTTCCTTCTCTCCCCCATAACTAGTTATGTATGGTTGGTCTTGTGCCTTTGAGTCTTGCTTGACTGTATTTCTCACTCCACTTGAACAACCCTACATTTGAAATGTAAACTCAACTTTATTCTAAATCTATGTACAAGTACGTTTTAACATTCTCTAAATGCGTGCGTGTGTGGAAAAACAATGAATTAGATCTGTTCACTAAGTAGTATATTATGTGATTTTTTTTTTTTTTTTTTTGGTTGAAAAACTTAAAAAGAGTTTGCTTAATTTTGCTCGATATACTCTGATGCTATTATGCATGCAACGAGAGTAGACAAAGCAAATATTGGTGAAAAAAAAAAAAAGAAAAGAAAAGAAGCAAAATCCCTTGACAATTTTGGAGGAAACAACGGATAATCAAAAAGTAGTAAATTATTTCTTGTGATTATAATTGTTCTTCTAATGAAATCTAAATAAGAAGAATGTCTACTTCTTAGAATTTTTCTATGTAACCTCAAAAAAAAAAAAAAAAAAAAAAAAAGAATTGAAGATGATTTGATTTCAAGGTGGGTAATGATAAAGAAATAGAGAGAATAAACTAAAGGGTACTTCTACGTCATGTGCACCTTATCAGTAGGGGACGTTTTTAAATGTTAAATTTATAAAAATTAAATCAGACTGGAAAAAATTGTAAAAGGCTGATACATTTGTATGTAATTTGAAAACAAAGTTAAGAGGATTTTTTTTTATTAACCCCTTAGAATTCTCCTAAATTCAAATTCCTGTATCTTTAAAACCACTAAGAGTAGTTTAGGATTCTCATTATTAAACTCTTCTAAATATCTTACCTTTGTAGAGAGTAAGAACAGATAAAAATTAGGAAAAAAAAATATTTGTATTCTATATATTATGAAAGAGAAGAAAATAAAGCCGTAGACAAATTATAATAATACGAATATTCCAAAGGAACAATGGAATAAAATGGTATCTGTCCGGCTCCATCACAAGTGTGTGTTTTGTCCGACACATGTAATAATTAACATAATCAAACACATATCATCATTAATTATAATACTAACATCATTAACATCTAATTTTTTCTTCTCATAAAAAAATTCTTACATCCTCTACATCAACACTAACACATATAGTTACATGTTCATTTAATTACACGTAAGGTTATCTTGATATCATTTAGTAATTACACAACCCAGTTAAAAAGTTGCAAGTACCATTCCAAATGGATGCTAGATAGGAAAATAAATATGTTTGTACAGATGTATATATATATAGTAATAGTCTCCAATACTGCAGCTGTAACTATTCAGCAAATATAACTTCCTATTTTGCTGCATATAAGTACTAGTTATTATAATTTTTTTGCTAGAAAAGTACTAGTTAATCTACATATGATTAAATAAACTTTATACATATGGTATTTGGAGTGTAAGTGCAAATTAAAGGTATCGTCGAAAAGTTTATACATTATTTATGTTACATGTTAATAGCTTTTGTCACATTACAGAATGAACATGGTTGACGGATGTAAGACGTTGCTACACTTCTATATCAAGAATAATAAACCATGCATTAGTGATGACGATAATAACAATGATAATAATGATGATGATGATACTAAGAAGTTGTGCATGTTTAGTTAATAATAGATTTTGGCAAAAGAATAGCATTAACCAAAAAGGATTAAAAAAAAGGGCAAAAATTTATACCACAAGGATGAGCACAAGACAGAAGAAGAAGATCCGGCATTTGAATGGTAGAACCATCTTTTTGCCTTAAAGTTAAATCTATCTGTCTCCTAATTTTGGTTGATAAACTGAGGAGCGTAGGGCTTTTATAGCCGCTAGCAATCCTCCAACTTGGTAATAATTTAACAGATAAACCTAGCTAAACCAATTAATTAAATTGACAATTAAAGTCGCAATGCTGGAGCTTATCAGCTTTTTGCCTGCTCAGCTAAGCAACAAACCTTGATTAGTTCAGTTTTTAAAAAAATATTATATATAGTTTCAATAATTAAGTTGGAATTTGTTGATCGTATCTAGGATTAGGTCTTAAACAATAATATATCACCACATAGTTATCATACAATTAAGTTATCAACTTTTCTATATTATTTGTTGCATTATTAACTTCTCATTGTGTGGACCTGATCCGCATATTACGGTATTATATTGTTAAAATTAATGATTTCATTACATTTGTGATTGTAAGTGTGTCCAATAATAATTTAGAATCAAATCTATTATAAAATATGAAGTTTAATCCACAAGTCAAGTTAATAAATCACATATATATTTATATATTAAATGTAGCCTTTCTCTATTA
The DNA here is from genome assembly GCA_025413025.1 of Ficus hispida. Classification (NCBI taxonomy): domain Eukaryota; kingdom Viridiplantae; phylum Streptophyta; class Magnoliopsida; order Rosales; family Moraceae; genus Ficus; species Ficus hispida. Next base: position 11,896,964 of record CM046370.1, read on the forward strand.
TTATTATTATTATTATTATTATTATTTTGCACCTATTTAATGTAGTTTGAAAATCGGGAAATGCTAGTCATTAATTAATGGTAAAGAGCTTGACCTACAATAGATACAAGAATTAGTTCTTTTTTTTTATTTTTATAATATTATCATCTTATCTAGTATATATAGTTTCAATAATTAAGTTGGAATTTGTTGATCGTACCTAGGATTAGGTCTTAAACAATAATATCATCACATAGTTTCATACACTAACGTCATCAACTTTACTCTATCATTTGTTGCATTATTAACTTCTCAATTTGTTTGGACCAGATCCCATGTTATGACAATTATATTTTTAAAATTAATGATTTCATTATGATCTGTGATTGTAAGTGTAGTTTAATGATCATTTAGAATCAAATCCACTATATAATATGAAGTTTAAATCCCAAGTCAAGTTAATAAATACATAAATATATATATTTATGTATTCAATGTAGCCTTTCTCTATTATTATTATTATTATTATTTTTGCACTTATTTAATGTAGTTTGCCAATCGGGAAATGCTAGTCTTTAATTAATGGCAAAGAGCTTGACCGACAATATTCACAAGAATTAGTAGAGTGTGATTTTCGAGAACTGAAAAGAAAGAGAAAACTGAACGATTGATATGAATATATCATAATTCGCAACTTTGTTTTTCATTCATGATCAAGTTACTAACGTAATTTGATGCATAGAAATATCAATACATATAATTGAGTACATTTCATCTTTTATAATTAAAGTTTTCTAAAATTAATAATTGATCAGTTCTTCTTATATAATTAGATAACAAAATTTTTAATTGTGTCCGTATTCAAATATAATTAAAACTTATAGTTATGTCCTATCTGTTTTTAATCTTTTTTTGCTTTATAGAAAAAATTTCAGGCCACATTGACCATATACTTGTTTGCATTCACCGCCATAAATCTGCACAATAAAAATTTTGGTGTTGGTATTCGTCCGAAAATAGTCTGGAAAGAAATCTCACAGTTCTCAATATTTAAAAGTGTTTTAAAAATGGTCCTGAAATAATTTTCTTTTACATAAATCATAATATAGATATTAAAACAAAATATTGTTTTGAAATTTTATTATGGAAAGACAAAATAAATAAAGTTATTTTCCTGTTTTTGTTTTCATTTTAAGTGTTTATACACCAATAAATATTTTCAGAAACACTCAAACATAATTTTAACTTTTCTTACACTCAAATCATCTCTTTAAAAATAAAATCAAATACAGTTTCACAAAATATCTCAATAACATTTTTATTTTATGTTTAAAAAAATTATTTAAACATATTCCAAAACGGTTTTATATCTATATGTGTATGTTTTGTGTGCACTTCTTCTCGTTTGGGAAAAAGAATTATTTTTAGGTGGTTCTGTTTGCACACCCCTTTTAACTCGTCATACCCCTAAACACACATCATTCTTAATTAAAAAATAATTAAATTTACTAATTACACACTCCTGTACGTTACAAAATTACCCTTACATAATATTTTATAATATTCTACCATTTCTTATATCTTTTAACACCCACCATTTTTTTTAAAACATTAAAGTATCTATAGTTCTATACCCTTGAATCTACAAGGAGAGAAGTGAAAAGATTAAAAAAAAAAAAAAAAAATTGTCCACTTCTTCAACAAAAAGTGCAAGTATGCCGAGCTTTTTGTGAGGATAATAAATCAATAAAGCACTCAAACTGACAAATTAAACATTGCAAATCTATTTCAAAATCAAACAAACAAGATATATTTTGCCAAAAAAAAGAAAGAAAGAAACACACAAACAGACAAGATGTATCTTTATCAATAATAATAATAATAATAATAATAATAATAAAAAAAAAAAAAAAAAAAAAAAAAAAAAAAAAAAAAAAAAAAAAAAAAAAAAAAAAAAAAAAAAAAAAAAAAAAAAAAAAAAAAAAATAATAATAATAATAATAAAACGATATACAAGTCATATATAAATATATACATGAGTCACATTAACATTATCGACATTATCGATAAACAAGTCACATTCAAAAATGTATACATCGATTCAGAAACGAACAAAAAACAAACGGAAAACTATTTTTTTAATAAAAAATTAAAATTATCTTCGTATAATGTTTTGAAATAGGCATATTGAAAAGTGAATAAATTTTGGAGTTTTTTTCTTTTTTATAAGTTTCAAAATAGTGAGGGTTCATGTGTTGTTAATTTTAGAGATATATATGATATATAGGTGTGTTTTGCGGAGAGAAAAAAATAGTAGCATTAATTTTCTTTCTTTATCTAAAATATGATTATGTAATTAATAGTTATCCTTTAACGTCATTTGATTTTTATAATAAAAATATTTGATTAATAGCGGTGTGTAAAAAGTCAAGTGGTGTGTGAATAGAACCGTCCATTATTTTTTTAGATAGTATACGCATTTGACATTTGTTTAGCAAAGTCTAAAAATTACTTCTTGAAATATATATTTGGTTATTTGTCTGAAGGGCGATGATCATCCAGAAAAGCTTACAATCAAATCATCTAACCTTAAAATGTTGCTCACAGGCTAAAATAAAATCTTCTAGTTTTTTTTTTTTCCAAAACTTTTTTATTGTTTATTGAAAATTCTGAATACTTTCTTTGACCTATTAAACTATTTAAAAAATATTTTCATTGAACGTTTATATTTCTCTCTCTTTTTTAATTTTTAATTTTTTTTATTTTGGTACAACATAGTTGGATGATGCTCTTAATTTTTCATTTTTTCCTATTTACTTAGGGAAGTTTGGTGATCCAACGCTAGTTAGAGTTTTTAATTTTTTTAATCTTTTTCTCCAAAGTAACTCAATTTCAAATTTACTTATTAATATCTCTCTCTTTTATTTTCAACAAACTCAAATTCTAAAAATCATAATCTTATTATTTTAAGTCAAAATAAGATTTTTTCCCTAAATTACATAGAATGGAGGAACGAATAAGATTCATATTGTTTTTTTTTTTTCCCGAATACATTTCAAATTTTTACACTATTTAATTGTTACAGTTCAATTTCAACTAACACACATTTCCAACCATTCACTCATTTTCAATTTAAATTTTTTTTCCAAGCTCCAATTGCAGTTGGTGTTCCAAACGCCTCCTTAAACTCACATTTTTAGGGATGAAGCGTAAATGATTTAAAACTTGACGCAAATCAATGAAAAAGCCTAAACTTCATACCAAATCCCAAATTAAACAAATGAAAGAGTACTCCATAATTATCACTGTTGCCAATAATAAATTTAAGCGTTACTTGTGCCTTCTGCCACTGGAGTACTGCCTAGGCCTAGCTAATAAGAATTAAAGAAAGCATTGACCTTATCGTTTGGTTACTCGTGCAACAAATGTGACCAGCCCTAAAAAAAGTGAAAAACCTTAGATTAACTAAAATAATATTATTTTATTGAGAAATTATCTAATGAATAAGATATATCAAGTAATCATATTTACATAGTATATTTTTCCAATTAAAATCTTACATTTGGAGGATTAATTTATATTAGTCACTTGTCTTTCAATCCGACTGTTTTTCGGCTCTCTCTCTCTCTCTCTCTCTCAAATGAGTTTTTTTGGTTAATGGAAGAAAGAAAGGAGGTTTGGTTTGGACCATCGTGCCTCCCGAACATTGCCGGCGTCACATTCGGTAGAGTCGAGATCACCGTTCACAAAGCTTTCCCTTGTTATTTGAGATTTTTTATTTTTTTTTCCGAGTATATAAAAACGTGCATAATTTGAAAAGCTTTCTTCTCTTCTTTGTTGTTACTTGCTAGTGTCTTGAAACCACAAATCTGCAGAAAATCCATGAGTTATACGGTATGAATTAATTGGTTACCATTAAACATATCATTTTTTTAATTAAAAAACTTTTACAATTGAATTTATTTGGGGAAAAAAACACAACACTTCTCCTCCTCCCTTTCTCCTCCTTCTTTGATGATTAAAAAATTATACTTTGGGAGATCATATTATTGGGTAAAGACAATATAATGAATATCCTTTGAAGAAAAGCAATCCCAATCAGAAATAACATGAATATTTAAACATTTATATAAATAGTTCATTAATTTTCTCTACAATATGTATTTCTAATTACCTGTGCAACAACACTTTAGCTTTTCGTTTATATTCATATATCTGTATAAAAGAAAAAAGAACACAATCCTTAATAGATTTAAATTCAAGAAATAATATTTTAAAGTATTAAAAGTAAAATATAAAATTTAAAGTTAATTAATCAATAGAGGGTTTTTTTTAATGTCATTTAAACAGTATATGTATGTTTAAATTTATTTTTTATTTTTTGAAAGAGTTTAATAAACGCACATGTACAGAGATTTTTTTGTTTAATTTTTTTAAAAGATTTTGACGCAATAATTAATGTGATGCCCAAATTACCAAAGATTAAGATAAACAAATCATTTAAATGTCAAATTTTAATTGGACGGGTGTACCACATAAGCATTATGACATGATACACCCAGTCCATTGAATAATTTCTCTATCTTTATCTTTCTTTAAAAGATTGTGGGATCCAATAGTTTACATATTCGGTCTCTCATCATTCGGTGGTTATATATATATATATATATATATATATATATATATTAGTCTAAAGCATGCGCTTAGATATATTTTAAAATTTTTATCTATATATGAAAAATTCAAAATAATGAGTTAAAAAACTAGACCCACAAAATAAAATAAAAAAAGAAACAAAGGACCTAAAAAAAAAAAAAAGAGAGGCATGAAAAAAATACAAAAAAAAGATAAAAGGACTAAAATAAAATAAAAAAGACCAACAAAAAACTGATTAAATAGTAAAAAAAAAAGGCCAAAACAAAAAAATAAAAATTGAAGGACTAAAAGCAAATAGGAAAAATTAGTTAAGGACAACATGCCATAAGAAAAATTAAAAAGCGATGGGATTTCAACTCATAATTTTATGTACAAAAGTAATATATCTATTCAAGCAGATTTAAAAAAAAAAAAAAAAAAAAAAACCTTCTAAAAGAATTAAAAACTTCATGTCATTTCTTAAAATTAAAAATTAATTGTTATTAACCCCCTCATTAAAACTCCTGGCATCATGATTGCGGATCATCCCCTCCTTATGTAAGGTTCATTAAAAGTAATTGATTATTGTTGCGCATTCTTTTGAGGTCATTAAAGTGTTTATGTGAGATTCCTTACAAGCATAACATCTTGATCGTTTCTGAAATCCACTCATATTTGCATTCTTAATTAGGATTTTCATTTTTTTTTTTTTTTTGGGTTCTTCTCACTATTTCTTACTATATCTTTCTTTCGTTATATTCCTATTATGCGTTTTTACCTGACCTTTTTGATTCCTGTACTTCTCCCAAGCCCAAGGTGCCCTTTATACATACATACATACATATATATATATAGCCTTTTGAAATGGGGAGTGGGCTTTAAATTAGTCTTAGCCCTTGCTTGGATATGATTGACACTGATTAGATTTTACTGCTCAGGATTATCCAATCCAAATCTAAGTATGTGTGTGATGCACACGTTAAAATTGAATTTTTTAAAATGAAATTGAGTTAAATTAAGTTATGTATTTGACGAGATATTTGAATTGCTGGATAGTTAAAAAGTGTAAAAACTTGAAATGTATTCGGAAAAAAAAAATCAATATGGAGTTTATTTAATTCGTCTTAAAATACTATATAATAAAAAATTTTCATTTAGATCTGTATATGTAAAGTTATGGATTTTAAAATTTTGAGTAAGAAAGTTATAATAATAACTGTAAATAGTGAAACTGATATTGACTTAAAAAAAAAATTTGGATTATATTTGAATGCAACCCTTCTACCAAACATGCTATAAATTTACATTTTCATTTTATTAAAAATCTGTATGACAACCCTTTTTTTCTTCTTCAAATATTATCTTTAACAAAATTATTCAAACACATTAAATTTGAATATATACAATTCAAATTTCACATTTGAATTTATATGCATCCAAATTGATAGTAATGTTCTAAAAATCAAGTGTTATTTATGATTCAAACAAACCCCTATATCTTATAGAAAAGTTTTCAAAAATCCCATAAAAATTGACCTGTAATGTATCTTCCACAAAATTATTACAGATTATGTTTAAACCACCCAATAACAATGAATCAACATAGTCACATGAAAAGAAAAATGTATGGGACTAAAATACCCTCATCTAACTCCCTTTTCTCTCTTTCTCAGATGTCACCCAACACTAATCGGTTGTACTGGTGATTAACTTCTACCTCCGATGTCTGGAGAGTATTTTAGTAGAACATATAATTTCCATGGTGGAGCCAACTTTGGTTAGATCGTCGAGACCAACTAAGCTGGATCTAGTCGTATTAACCATGCATGGTGAGCCAGATCTCTCTACATCTCACCATCATTGGCCCCAATTTGATCTCTATCATTGTCGAGGACCTTCTAAAGTGAAGATATAGCGCTGACCTAGTCACCAACCAAATCCTTGCGCCGAGGGGGAGTTCGCGGATTGATCACTTTGATGTCAACATAGAGAGAGATTGGGATGAGGGAGAGAAAATAACTTAATCTAATAAAGTTTCTATATTTTGTTTTTGTTTTTTCTCTTCTTTTAAGAGTATATTTGTCATTCTATCTCCACGTATCTTTCTGCATTAACTTCAAAACTCTCAAATTTATAACTCATTATCTCTTTATTCTATTTTCAAATTTAAAAATCTACATAATTTTTTTTATTTCAAATCGAAATTAAATGATTATTGTGTAAAAATACTCATAACGATAAGATAAACGAAACAATATCTATTTTGCATATTTGTTTTTCCAACACATTTCAAATTTTTACTCTATTTTCTTATCACAATTTATTTTTAATTCATATTTTAATCAAATATATATTTTTAAATCAACCTCTAAAATTCTATCTCCAAAATCTTCCAAAGGAGAAAGGCATAAGCATATTATTCGTACCTGAACGATGATATTTAGAAAAATCGTCAACCTTAAAAGCTTTTAGAAAAACACTACCTGCATGTGCCGGATCGACTTGGCCGTGGACCATAAATCTAAGGCCCAACCTGCCTGCTATGTGCGATTCAGGGATGGTTCCTGGTTGCGGGCCAAGTATATGAGTTATAGATTGGTCTTTTTAACAGGATCCATGTTTACACCTCTACTTGCATCCACTTAGGGTCTTTCCTGAGGAGTTAAAATCTAGTGGAGAATTTAAATTTTTATCTCTCTCGTTTCTAAGGCACCAAATAGAATTTAAAGTAAGGAAAAAAAAAAAAAATCTCAAAACCACCCATTGAAGAAAGATAAACACTAGTTATATTGAGCCTTAATTTCAAATTGTAACTGCTTTTAGGATTTGATTCTTTCTTTCAATTTCTTTTTCTTGCACATCATTAAAATGATTTGATTCTATTTGATTACCTGTCATAATAATTCATGCCACGTGCCTGTACATAAGTGAACCAAGCTTTAACTTTTCTTTCTTTCTTCTTTTTCTTCTTCTTCTTTTTTATTTTTCTTATTTTTAAATATATATACATATATGTATATATATGTATATATATTTAGAAATGTGTAAAGTGATCTTCTGATACTACTTATTCTTTGTTTAATTGGAAACTCCCGAATACTTGTGACTGATTGCTTCCAAACCAATTTACGTTTTTGGCTTATAAATAGAAAGGAAGTTAATTGTCTTAGCATATATATACACACACACACACATACATATATATATATATATATATATTAATTGTTTACTACGTGTGGCAAAAAGTTGAACAAAGAGCCTATATATAGTACTGGCTTCGCCTTTAAATCTTTTTGAAGGAGTCCAACAAACTTCAAAACTAGCTAGCACATCTTGGGATCTCATGAACTATTTACATATCAAGGGACTTGAGCAACATGTGACACAACTTCAGAATTTGCTCCAACACATTCAATTTTATTCAAAACAAGCACTAAGTACGCACACACACACACACATATGTATGTACACAAACACATAGCTAGGCACAAAATCCTCACACTAGAATCTAAGGTACTTTCACATAAAGCACTCCTTATAATTACATTGCATCTAAGACAGGAACCCAAACTAGATTATCCGAAGGGAAAAAGTGACAAACAGGAGAACTTCCGGGCTCGATCCCAAGCACGCGAAACGACACGTGATCGTGGTCCCAATGAGAGGTGTCCATGTGGCAAACCGCCACGGATTCCACTCTCTCCCCATTCTCACCAGCCAGAGAAATCTCAAACACCTTGTTCTCACCACTCTGAAGTTGGCCGTGGCAATAAAAGACCAAATAGGGGTAAGGCATCGTGTGACACCCAATCATTCTTGGAGCCAAAACTTCTCTAGGTTTTTCTGAAATGGTATAATTCTGAAAAGGGGTATTTTTGTCCTTCAAGTGGGCAGTTGTGAAAACTTTGATCCGAGTGTTGGAGCCAAAAAACTCAAGCGCCAAATCAAGCATGGATTCAAGAGAAGCCGCACAGAATCTGGCCTCTCCTTTAGCGGGCCCTAGCTCACACATCCTTAAAGTGTATTCCATGGCTTGAGCTTGAGGAGAGTTTTTTGGGAAGGAAAAATAGTCAAGAAGATATTGGAGTTGTGAGAGTGAAAAAGGGATTGAATCAGCTTCTTCTTTGGTGAGTAGTTTGGGAGAAGAAGAGAGGTTCTTTTCGGGGAAGTATACGGGCATCGTTTTACCCATTTGGAAGTCGTTTGGTGTGAAGAAGACGTGTAGTTCGGGGCCTATCACATGATGATCATGACCCTGATCATGATCTTGATGATCGTGGAACTTTTTTATGTTGTAAGCTTTCTTGAATCCAATAGTTGTCTTTCTTGCACTAGCAATCTGCCACAAATATAAAAAAAGTTTCCAAGTTTGAAAATGGAAATTAAAAAAGAAGAAGAAGAAGAAGAAGAAGAATATGAATTTCTGGTAATACTATCAACTATGAGCCAGAAGTTAATGAACTTTTTTAGATTAAATTTTGGACATAAATTATTAATATGTTTGTATTATATTTACTAAAACTAATTAAGTTCATTGACAAACATGGCGGAAAAGATTATCAAGTGAAGATTGAAGAGTGAAACAAAAAAGAAAGAAAGAAAGAAAATTAAGAATTTTTACCAGTAGAAGAAGTGAAGCAGACAAGAATATGAGGTTCCAAAAGGGAGATGCAAGTCTCATTTTCTTTTCTTCTTCTTGAATATCCTTTTGAGAATTGCCCTTTTCTGTTCCTGAAGTTAAATAACAGGACAATATTAATGGTCAGGCACTTTACATATGAATTAATAATCAAGTTGAGGTTGTTTAATATAATAATCATGAACAGTTTTTCTTTTTTCTTTTTCTTTTTTTAAAGAATGTCAAATATTATGTATATAATTTATCTAATAGTGAAATAAGAAAAAGGTACAACATTTCGTCAATTTGATCAATTTTATATTTAGTTGCCCCTTAAAGTTTTTTTAAATATTACATGTACATAATTTTTTAAAAATGACTTTAGTTTTAATTTAAACTTTTGGTTGAATTCACACTTGTCGCTGAAAAAAATTATGGCTCCGCCAATGTGAGGGACAAAATTATTCAATTGGTGCCAGAGAAGCCTACTCAAACTTATTTTAGTTGGCTCATCTCTTTTTCATTTTTTTATGAAATCCTTTGGTGTTGGAAATTAATTCATTGTTTTTTTGGTAGAAACCATCTCATATTAATTAATTTTAAATAATGCCTTTTCTTTTCTTATTCTTTTAAAATATTAGCTACTGAACTTCTTTTTTTTTTTTTTTTTTTTTGTAATATTGAGAAAGCAACAAGAAAATTAGCACATTATAATTAGGTTGTGGCTCATTACAAACCAATCTTGCATCATACCCGCACTCAATATTATTATAAACAAAGAAAAATAATAATAATACGAAGAGTCGGATATAATTACAACCCATGTGGCAATGAACACGAAACGAAAGAAACAAAAAACAAAACCAATAGTGGGGCCAAAACAAGTAATATAGAAGAATAGCGAAAACTACACCTTTAAAAATCAGACCCTACGAAAAAACATATTGTTAGCTGATGCATTGTTATGTATAACCATATTTCATATGCATCTTAACCTTAATCTTTGTTTATGTTTTTTTGGGTATATATAAATTATCTTGAGACGAAACAAAGTAGGTGAAATAAAAGGCAGAACTTATGCTGCCATATTTGGTTAAGGTTTAACTGTAATGTTCACTACTTTTATTGCACAAGAAACCACTCCCATAGATTAAATTACTATTATATAAAATAAAACTAATCGTAATTATAATACTTATTTTAGTTGACTTCCTTAATTTGTTTGTTTATTAATGGGTATATAGTGCTTGTTGTACTACCAATGTACTACCAATTTGCTCTCATAGAAAGAAAAGTTTCCCAATATGGTTTCTTGTCAAAGTTGTTCTCTCCATGGTTGGAAGACCACTACTATATTATGAACACTTTTGAGCTATACATGGTAAAGCAATAGACTTTGGGAGATCTTGCGGGCATGAGAGACAAGCACATCTTTCTTTTTGACCATTATATTTGGTTATAATAATTAAAGCCAAGAAAATAATAAGTGGCTGCCCGCCTTACTATCAAATATATGGACCTCTTTTCATACAAAACTTTTTCTTCACATATAAATAATATGTCAATATATGGGTGTGTGAATATATATATATATATATATGTATATATTATATAATAGTTTAACAAACCAACTTTAGCTGGATTCCGCCCACATAGTTTGTCAACGATATATCAAATTTAGACAACCCACTAAAATCAGAAGCAAAATTGGATTTCTGATATCATCATGAAGAAAAATGGCTGACTTTCCTTTGATCATTGATTCTGCTTACAAGTCAAAATTAGGTCGGTAGAAAAGCTGTGTAGATATTCGGTGCAACACATAACTATTTATGAGAAAAAAGTGGGAACCCTCCCCAACCCACCCCCCACTATCTAGTTCTGATTAAGCCATCCACAATGCACAATACCACGGAAAGTGTGCACCTTCCTCTCTGGTGCTGCTCATCTTTTCTTTTTAATTTGGTCTACCTTTGACGACTTTTCACATGTACATATTGTTAAATGGATTTCTCCAAAAGCTAATTAAGTCAAAGATGATGGAGTGAACACCTATATACATCACAACAGTCTAATAGTTTAACGTGCTATATAAATAGATCAGAGGAAAAATTTAATATAGTCCATAAAATTTAACTTTGATAACTTATAAAATGAGTTTGAGTAGATGTCATCCGTAAAAATTAGCTCAAAAAATGAGAATACACAATCTATATATATATAGTAAATACTATATAACAATTCAGTGATTTGATAATGTGAGATGAATTCAAAATCTAATTCATATAAAAATGACTAGATTCATGCATTTAAACAACTTGAACTTTAATTTTATATGATATTATCTGGATTAACATGACTTTTCATTAGTTCTTTCAATTTATATTCAACAACCCACTTGTGGTTTTTTGAATTCTAGCATGGAGTAAAGACAATGTTTCATACTTCATGGATTACGTTCGATTCATTTCTTCCAGTAAAATCACGTGGTCCCAGTTCATACTTGGGCTCTTTCGTAACTTTATGTTGCTAGACACAATAATGTTTTAATCCGCATTATCTTAAATTAATGGAGAATATCTACTGTAAGAATCGTATTTTATTATCAATAAAAACTGATATTTGTTGTTTTAATGATTTAATTTATGGTTGAGAAACATCACGTGCTGTAAATTATTGTCGTGAATAGTTACAAATCATATTATTAAAAAATTAATCAAACGATTAAAACACAATTCTTATAGAAAATAATTAAAAAAGAAGGTGAGAGTTTCTACTGCAGAAAATAATTCTCAAATTATTTTTTCTAATATCACCTAACCATTTACGTAGAAGTTCATTGACTGACAATGCGTACCAGGTAAGTACGCAATTAAAGGAAAGTAGAGAGAAAGAATCGCAGATCCAAGCTAAATTATATCATTAGGCACTGTAAAAGGACATTTAAGATTTAATTAACATGGAGACATTTTATCTCATCATGAGATTTAATATAAGACTTACAATATTCAACAATTTGGTCGTGTACAATTAGACTAATTAATTATGGGACAAGAGCACCTGAGTAGACTATAATATTCTAATTAGACATAGTAATCATCATCATATGTCCATCTATATTGTTTGTAATTAAGTTTTTTTTTTGTTTTTTTTTTTGTTTTTTTCATTTTTTGTGAGCTTCAAAATCAAACTCCAACATAAATAGTGCTTGTCTTTTCCTAAGATCAACGCAAAATAGAGAGAGGTTCTTTGTCGAGAAAGATGCTTTCCGTAAAGAAAAAGAGAACCACGCACCACGAATAGACATTACACAAAAAACATTAAGATTGACAACCAGAAGTTGACCTAGGGCAGACAGAGCCAAAGCCAACGTTTCACAAGCCAAAGCAACCTTACATGATGAAAATTATTTTTTAAAATAAAAATTTGACAAAAGAGAAAGAGGGAAAAAAAAAAAAAAAGACTTTTGCTTGAAAGAGGATCACTAGTACACCAAAATGCCAAATGAACCCCTCAACAAATAACTACTAAATGTAATGACCTAACGATTAAATATTATAATATTGAGTCTAAGTGTCCTTTAAAAGATCTTAAATTTGAAACTCATTTTAATTAAAAATGTATACATATAAGACTTATTTTCTGCCGCATGTATTGTTATTGTTAGAAAATTTGATACCTCTATTAACTCCTTGAGTGTCCTTTGATATTGTTGGTCACCTCTTTTCTGAATTATTTTTTCTAAAAAATAATAATTAAGATAATAAAGAACCCCACAACATACAAAAGTGCAACCTGACATTTTCTGCACAAGTCCAAGTGCACATATTTTTATTGTGATGCAAAAATTTCCAAGTTGACTTAAGAAGAAAGTGACAAATCTCACCATTCTATACAGCCTCCTAAATTAAATTGGAATAATCAAATCACACCACATAAAATACAAATCTGTCCCTTCAAATATTCCAAAGTTTCAGCTCCTCCAATAAGCTTATCTTACAGACACACACACATATATGAGTTGTTAGTTTTTATTTTTGGGTCAGCTGACAATATAATCAACATGGAATTTAATCCCTGCATGAAATACAAATCACTAGATCCAATCTGCGATGGCAATAAAATAATGTTAGAGGAAAAGTTTTTCGAAATACGACCATTTGAGTTTAGGATTATTTAATAATATCAAGTGGATGACATCAAAGTACGTGTTAGATAAAGTTTGACATCTATGTAGTGGGGAACATAAATTAAATTATAAGAAGTGCAATATTTTTCTCATGAGCAAATAGTAAAGGTCAACTTCTCTCTTTTTTTTTTTTTTTAGTTTGAATATGGAGCAACTTCTGTAGGCTTGTAAGCATGACTTCACCGTACATTAACATTAACTGTGTTTCAAATAGTATAACAACCATAATTTTTTTTTATATATATAGCATTTTTTTTCCCTAATTTTCTTTTAGTTTATGTGTTTCGAAGCGGTTCATTTTGGGATTGCTTTTAGTTTAGTTTACCAGAGAAAATAGTCCATAAAAAAAGATGTCTTTTCTCTCTTCAACTTTTTCTTTCAAATTTCTCATATACCAGGGGTTTTCTTTGTGTGGGACTTCCACCTCCGTCGTCATCATATCTGGTGAAGGTGATCGGCAATTTGATGATTTTGGCGGGGATGGGTTCGGAGGGTCCTAGTTAGGAGTTTCTCAACTAGATCTAGCCTGGCGAGCTTGAGGTAGTTTGGGATCCGATAAAACGTTAGTGATCTGATGGTTAGTGTGGTGATCTCTTACCTCTAATTGAGCCGATTATTTCCTCTGAGTTGTATTGTGCGGTAGAGTGGTTATCCCATGTGGGCGAGAATTTAACGATTAATGTTATTTAATATCCATACTTTATTTTTTGTTTTAGTTTTAATTCTGTAATAAAAGAGGTAGTTCCCCACCTGCGTTTTGTTTGTGTGTGTGTGTTCACTTGAGTTATTCTCTGATGGTATATGTCTATAGGTTCCATTAGTATATGGCTATGCAGAAGTTGTTGTAGTTTCTGTGCTGCGAGTGACTGTCTCTTGATCGATCGGTATATTGCATTGATTGTAGATTTTTATTTTTAAAAAAGAGCTTTGTACATGCTCAATTATAAGATTGTTGAGAAATTCAAGGAAGTTTCCCGTCACCGGGTCTCGGCTTATGTTCTCCTCACATTGAACTTCATTAGATTTTATTGATGGAATTGATCTTAGTTGATGGTTATATCTCTTGTATCACAGGGTTGTTTCATTTTTAATATTGATGTTTGCATCCAATTTTAATTTAAATGATAATTTTCCTTAAACATCAAGAATGAAATTATTATGAAATTATCTGCGTGTTCATTGCGTGTTTGTGTGCATATATATATATAGATATAAATATATATATATATAAATCACACAATGTAACTATTATGAAATTATTTGCGTGTTTATTGCGTGTTTTGGTCTCATGAGAATAGATTGAAACCTTTTCGAATATCTATAGTTCCTAAAATCGAAGTACTATTATGTAGCATAGAATTGTATTGGGCTACTACTCACTTTATTTTAAATAGAGTGGTTTTATTTACACCTTCACCTCCATATTTATAAATAGTTTCACCAAATTATAAAATATTTGTATTATTCATTTACCCTATAATAAAAATACGTTAAAATCTATTAAAAATGCTCATACGCCATATAGTTCTAAATAAAAATAATCTATTATTTTTAATAAAATAATTAAAAAAATACCCCACGTTAACTATAAATGGCAATAGTATTTTTTAAATAAGTAAAAAAGATTCCCCCACAAATTTGATGAAATTTAATTTAATTTTTGTAAACCCTATATTGTTCTCATCAATTCTTTCTTAAGAAATTTTTACAAGTATATGAAAATTTCAATGGAGATTTTAAGAGGGAGAAAATATGTCTTTTGGATAGCCAATATTTATTAATTATGTGTTTTTAAATTTTTAATTTTTTTGAAGGTACTTTTTAATTTATTATATTATGTACTCTTTTTCTTTGATTTTAGCATTTCAAAAATTTTATGTATTAAATTCTAAGTCGTTAAAAGATTTTTTTTGGTTCTCTTTCATACAATGAAAATGTTTTTTTTTATTGTTTGGATTTGTTAATTTATTTTTTATTAAAAAATTATTTTGAAGTAAATAAATAAATAAATAATGAATGTGGGTGTATAGGAGGGTTAAATTTGATATTAGATTAAATGCTCTATAAAAGGATAGATTTTTAAATTAAAATTAAAAAGATTTATTCTTTAGAGATATTTATTAATTTTATGGGTGTAAGTCGGAACCTCTCTAAAAATAGTACTTCTATTCAGGCCAACTAATACCAAGTTGAGCTAGAAGCATGGTGGAGTTTGTTTGCACGTATGCCTTGGCCAGAGAAATCCTTCACATCTGAAAGAAGGAATGTCCTAGTCCAGCTTATACAGCTACATATGTATATATAGCTACTTAATTTGTATTTCATCCAATTGTGCAAGACGATCCATACTAGCTAAATGACAAACATGATTGGTCTTTAAATTAAATTAAAAAATGTACACTTGTATATGCTATTTGTTTCCACCAGTTTATATTAAACTTATATATGTTGTCCCTAGTAATTACCCAAGCATATACTATTAAAAAAAAAAAATCAAGAGACAACAATAATTGATGAAATAAAATACTAGGGACATAAACCACCTTTTATAAATCAATGCTAGATACACAAACTAGCTATGAAAAAGAAAATAAAATACATTTCAAGTGTAGGCCCTTCAAATAAACGTGTGAAATATATATATATATATATATATATATATATATATATATTCCTAAAAGAAAAAAGTAAGTCAACTTAAATCAGTCGATTTTTTTTTCTTAATATCTATATTAATTCTTAAATTTTTTTCTTACATGTCTGTTTAATAGACAATAATAATGATAAAAAGAATCAATAATTAAATATACACACATAAATATGGAAAAATTGCCATCTGGTTTTTTCGAATGGATTGTCAAATCGGCTGTTTGAACGTTGTGTGAGTTGTCTGTGATTATTTGTATGGATTGAGCACTAAAAGCAATGTAATCGAGGACTTTTGAGATTCAATTTCTTATAGTAAAATAGTGCAATATGTTTATTATACCTCCCATGAAAGAATAGTGTAACCCACTTTTAATTTAGCAAACTATGTACTATTTCTAATTCTGTGGATTTTATTTGGTCTAAATATTATTTGTTCAAACTCATTGGCCTTTCGTACGATCGAGCAAATTATCTTGCTCAATAAATTCAAAGGTCAGCTTCTATTAAAAATATAAATATATATTACATACACATATATATAGAACAGTTGACAAGCTATATCAATTAGAAACTTACAAAGAAAACTATCTGATCCAAGTTTAGTTAACTAGAAACCAAAATTTTTAATCGCCATTATATTAATTTCGCCAAATGAGCCGGCACCAGCTTTCTAATTGTGTTCTTATTAATTGTTACGTGTAATGATTGTCTGCACGATTTTGTTTAGTCTTCGTAATATATATAATATATATATATATATATATATATATAAACAAATATATACACACACATTCACACACAAATGACTATTGCATTCTTAGCTTGCGTTTGGTTCGGAGATATACTTTTAAGTTAGAGTTGGTTGACTTTTCAAAAATTAGTTATAAATTTTGTTGATTTTTCATAAAAAGATAAAAATTAAGATGAAAAAATACAGTTTAATTGGAATTAAACTTAAATACTAAATAAATCTTTAGATAATTCACCTAACTCACAAATAGTATGTTTGAAATATAATTTCCAATTTTTTATGATATTTGTCCAATAGAGTTTATTATGTTTGTGTGCAATTCAAGTTCAAGTTGCAGGTAATGCTTTCACTGAAGTAAATAATGTTGTCCATAATTGAGCGGTGATTGAAAAAGCAGGAAGAGCTTTCACTCTGGTCAAATCGCGAAAAAGTGGAACAACAAGTATTAACAAGTATTAGAGTAATCTTCCATTTTTCTCTAGATAGAACCAACAATATTCATGAAGAGGTTTCGAACTCTAAGTATGTCATATAAGGTGATGGTTATGCACTTGTTCAAAGAGAAATGGAGTTGGAGGTTTCAAAATTTTAGGATAATCGTGGAAACTAAATAATACGTAAAGAGACACGATTTTTTATTCTGAAAAAAAAAAAGTGCATATAAATTTCATGTTCGAAAGGATGAATCCAATATTTAGTTGGTTTCATGTGTTTTCTCGATAAAATTGTCTCATTTTATTTTATTTTTTAGTTAGGTTTGTCTTTGAGTTAGGATTCTAAATTAAAAAAAAAAATTTCTTCTTTTCGTTTTAATAAAAAAAGGTTCAACTACTGTTATCCACACCGCAAGTTGTTGTTGTTTTTTTTTTTTAAATTATTTTAATATATATATATATTATTTATAATTAAACTGTTTAGTTAAACCTTTCTCTTTAAAATAGTATAATTAGATTAGAAAAAGTGAAAGATACTTTAGCGACGAGCTGAACACTTATTTTTTATTTTATTTTTTTGGAAGTCTCTTTTATAGTGAGTGGTACAATATTGTCTTTTCCTTGTTTTACCGATTGGGATCTCCTCAGCCACTTTATTAGACTAATAACTTAGCCGATAAAAGAGAGAAACTATAGATAGGAACTCTGTTTTAATTTATCACTTTCTTTTTATTTAATAAATAAAAATAATAAGTAACAGCAGACCTATATTGGATTCAGTAACGGCACTTGTACCCTATTGGAGAAACGAAAAACATAAATACGTTATGAGGTTTTAGCTCGTGCCCCTTGGAATAGCGGCATGTATTTAAGTTAACTCTTGGAGCAATTGTGTCTCTCCCCTTTATTTTATTCTCTCTTTCTTTTTTTTTTTTCAACTCCCTTTCTTTTATTTGTTTCTCTTCCTTCCCTCTCTGTTCTCATATTCTTTCTTTATTGATTTTCTCTCCACTTTTCACATGCGTACCAACCACCATCGTTGTTTTTTTTTCCCCTTTTCTTTCTCTCTTCCATCCTCTTTGTCTTTTTCCTTGTCGGTTTCTTTCCTCTAACGTTTTTCGTCATTACTTTCACACCAAAAGTATAATTGCTCCTTAAGATATACTATAACATATATTGAGATATAAGGATGAGTCTTATATCTGACGGTCAAAAAAGTATAGTAGATATATGCTTTTTTTTTTTTTTTAAGTTTATATAATTTTTAGTTGATTAACATATATTTTTATAAGTAACATCTTACATTTTGAAAGTATCAATAAAAACAGTTACAGTATCAATGAAATAGTGTTGTATGATCTTGATGTTATATTTATTAGACTGTGATTGCCTGATAATAGATCTTGTCTACAAATTTTATGTTTATTTGTAAAATATATTTTACAATTTATAAGCTTTCGTTTATTTTATTTTAGGAGATTAGTTTCAACTTTCAAGGTTTGTTTGTTTGTTTGTTTTTTTAAAATTTTTTTCACTTACATAATATTGATTTAAAATATGCATATACTCAATAAAATATTTTTGTTATTAAAAAATATTTGATTTTTAAAAAAAATTTATAAGTTTAGTTTTTATTCGTATCGTAAATTCAAATCATGAATCTATTACTGTTCATAAATCCCTTAAATAAAAAAAATTATAATAAAAATTTGGACCTCCATAGCCAGCAAACGGTGAGCAATCAGTGGGCGACTCACAGTCTATACCAATCGATGGCCACGACAACATGTAGGAGGTCACGCACTAAGGCAACGTTACTCTGCCGAGTGCTGCTGGTGGGTGGCTGGCAATCACCCAGCTAGCTCTGCGGGTGCCAAATGATTATAGTTAGTATTATTAGTCAAACAATAATTCCTTCAAATATGATATGATACTTTCGTCGCGTTATACATGAAAGTGAACAAACGCGGGTTGGTAAAAATATAATTAAAAAAAAGTACTTTATTAGGTTTCTTTTTCTTTTTGTTTTTGGTCCTTACCAAATTCTTTTTTAATTTTTTTGCCCAAGAAAAATGGGTTATAGCGGTAAAAGTTAGATCTAGATAATCTCATCCAATGCGGTAGTGACGACTCGAATCTAAGTGTTCAACAAGAAGGAGAAGCGCCCTACTAACCGACCTATGGGACGTTGGCTTTGGTCCTTACCAATCGAATATATTAAACTCGCGTTTGTTTTTTTTTTTTTTTTTTTTTTTTTTTTTTAGATTCACTTGTGCCATTTTATTTGGGTTGATCATTCGAATATATGCTTGAGATTAGAAAATTGGGATAACATTCAAATGGTACGTATTCATTTTGGCCATTTAAGAAGAAAATGAAATGTTGTCTCCCTAAATTCTGTTCACTTTGAATATATATGCAATGATATTATTTGGATTCTCTTTAATTAAAAAACCTTTTTCTCTTTCTTCAATCTATGTTTTAAAATGTGGTAAGTTTTCGTTTCAAATCCAATTGAGATGATTCTTTTTTATCTATATATAAGTGTTCAGAGTAAAAAAAAAAAAAAAGAACAAAATCTCATTTATATATGCTATCAAAATTTGTTATCGAGATTGAGGTTTTTCTAAGATTTATTAAAACTATTTTTAATATCTATCTAAACACACATTCAATTGTTATATTTTTCTCTTCAAATGGCGTATATTCAAGCATAATTTGATACATTTGGAGTCCTCATAAGAGAGAGGACATTTACATGACAAAAACATCATCAACTCGCAGCACTATGTAATGTTAATCAGCAATTGTTTGATGGATTAGAATTTGCAATCTCAATTCTTGGGATAAATGGGAGAAACTTGCTATAATTTTGCAAGTTTTTATTTTCTATTTATTCTTTGTCAGGTTATTTCTTTTGCTTCTAGATCTCTTGTTGCTTAGTAGTATAAGAACTTTATTTTTCTTTTGTTTTAATCAATTTTTTCTGTAGTTAATTTGTACCATGATGGTATTTCAAGATAAGGGTTTTAATTCTTAGTATCTTATTTATATAATTCCACCAATTTGTGTCGAAAAGCCTATTATCTTCATCTCTTCCTAAGCAATAATCTTGTTGATTATTATTATTATTTGCTTTTAAGGCTCCAAATTTCATAAAGATGTTATATTGTCACCATCTCTACATCCATCGTTGATATCTTGTCACATGCATCTCATTGAGAGCATTTGGTTGATTATCTATTGTTATATGCATGTGATGTAGGTCAGTTCCAAAAATGATGTAAATCCATTAAAAAAAAAAAAGGAAAAAAGAAAGGAAAGGAAAGGGTTCATGAATCCACATGACCAATAAAAAAATCTTCTGATCATGGTAGAGTTTAGATACAATTTGTACAAGTAAACTTTGCACTATTAGATTTCAGCATAATAAGTGGACAAAATCTAAAGAAAATGTTGAGAATTAAGAATTATTTTTATTTTATTTTTATTATTATTATTATTTTAAAAAAAGGACAAACTAACCAATGCCTGTAGTTTGTAAGCCATGAACTTACCTAAAGAATGAAAAGCCTTTTATTCTGCGGGGCCACATGGTTAGTTCATTAATTAAATAATCCATAAAAAATGAAAAAATTAAAATAAAATAAAAATAAAAATACAACGCATTGACCATGTATGTTCTTGGCCTATAAAAGCTGCTAACAGTCGGAGATATCAGAATACCACTCAAACCAGCAAATCTAATATTGTTTCATTAATTGGTAAACAAAAAAAATGAAGTCGATCTTCGCATTCTTCGCAGTTTTCTCTATTCTCTTGGTAAGCATTTCCTCCAATTTTTTTTTTTTCTCCTAAAAAGAACTTCGTATACATATTCTTTTCTGCAGAAAGTTTCTCATAAGTTAAATTTTTTTTTTTTTCAAAAAACGATATTCAATTTTAGATCTACCAAAAGAGAACAAAAGTGTTCTTTTGGATCCTCCAAAATCACATAGTTGTACTCAAAATTCTCTCAATTATATATTCACAAATTAACGATTTAATATGTAAAACAGATGGGTAGCTTTAGCTATGCAAGAAAAGATGTGGGGGAGTACTGGAATAGCATAATGAAAGATCAACCAATGCCAGAAGCAATCGGAGACCTTTTTCATGATCAAGATCCGCCGTCTCTCACCGCATCGACGAAACAGGATCGCTTTGTTCGCAACTTCGATGTTGAGCCTAATGTCATCATCTACCACAGCCACTCCCAGCCTGAAGGAGCGAATAGTCACAAGCCTTCAGCTCATAATCATCATGAAGAACTTCAAGAACCTGCCAAACAAATCACCCGCGACTGAATCAGGCTCATAAATATATATATATATATATATATATATTTATGTCGGTCATATACATGGTTTCTCTAATATTAGAAAAGATTTGAAGCAGAGGGCTGATCATGATGTTTTGTACCATATTTTATATCTAGCTGTTTTCTTGTGATTTTTAGTTTTTTTTTTTTTTAGGTTGTGCTTGGAATTTCCGGAGTTTAAATTTGTCTCCATCTCTCTCTCTTAATCTTCAATCTTACTTGATATATTTTATAAGGCAGTTGTAACGCTTAATGATCTACTTATCCATAGGGAATTTAATGTGATATAATTTGCTAGAATGGTTGAGTTTTGTCTTGAAGATTCCTTTTGGTAATAGAAAAACAAAAGTTTTCTCTTATTGAAGGAAAAAGAAATAACCAAGAAGTGAATTTTACTGATAAAATCGGATACGAGACCGTGCAGTGAAGGACATGAATGCATAATATGATTGCTTTTGCCGTACAATTTCGCCATGTTAACAGCTCTAGTAGACGGCAATGAATTGAATGAGTACCATAAATTTGTACAAAATTTTCTACATATGCAAAAAAAAAAAAAAAAAAAAGAGGAGTATTTTTTGGAGACGATCACACTCATGAAAGCATGACCCTATGCAATCTCAATCGCCTCCTCTCATGGACGTGCGTTAAAATCGCGGTTCAAGATGACAACTCCAGTCATTGACATGCGTTAAAATTGCAGTTCAAAACGAGAATTATTCAGAGTGTAATCAAGTTTTGCTAAGGAACAAAATTTTCATGGGATAGGTTATACTTTTGAACTCTCCTTACAAAATTAAATCCTTAAGGGCATTCACCTGTTGCTTGTTTTTTTTAGCTTCTTTTTTTTTTCCCCCTATCTTAGCCATGTCAAATGCAGTTACTAGACTAACCTTTTTTTTTAAGGTTCCTGTCAAGTTCAGCCATAGGGAAAGTTCAAATAAGACACAGTTTTGTTACGGGTTAAGCGTCCTAATCATTTACTAACGAGAGTAACAATACAAAAGAAAAGATAAACAAACACACATAAGATTTATCAAGTTTCATCCAAATATGAGAACTACACCACTATATATAATAAAAGACAATTAAAAAAAAAAATCACAGTCTCACACCTCCTGAACATTCTGTAGTTCTCTCTATATTAATTACCACGACGGGCCGTCCCTTAACATAAACTCTGCATTGATATGCTAGTTAACTCTGCGTCATGATAATAATTGATTGACCCTAAAAATGTTAAAAGAGCAAGGAATTAACCACAAGACAAATGCTATAAAGAAGAGCCAAGAAAAATGGATATGCACGTCACATGCAAAGATAAAGTGTATTTTATATAAGTCTTTGTTTAGTTGTTCTGCTGAGGTACTCTGAATGCTAAAGTCAACTCCTCCAGAAGGACATGATAAAGATAAACAATATGGATCAGCTTTGGCTTTGACCGACATCTTCTTCTTTCTTCAACTGTGTAACGCAACATTTTGTTCTTCCAATATATATATATATATATATATATAAGTTAAATTAATTAGGTTGACATATAAATTTTTAAGTTCGTCTAATTTTGATTTTTGTTTTTTTTTTTCGTAATTGAATGATTTTCTATTATTAAGAATATTATTATAATAGTTTTTTTAATTAATTTTTAGACAGTATCAATTATTAAGCATTACATTTTGATAAAAAAAATATAGATAAATTCCATTTAAAAATTAATAAAAATAACTATTTTTTAATATTTAATAATTTAGGATCATTTAAGATATAAAAAAATAAGGAATAAAAATTATACAAACTTAAAAATTTAATAATTAAACGAATAATTTTAAAAATATTAAAGAATAAGAGTTTTTTTCCTCTATTTTTTATTTTTTGTTTTGTTCTGATTGTGATTGTGGTGGTATCGTCATTTTTTTTTTTTTTTTGTGTGTTAGTGGGTGAAGGGCCATAAATTTCTCTCCACTCAACAAAAGTCAACACCGCTTAATCATTCTCTGCTTGTTTTTCGCTCTAGTGACGTGCTGTGATGTCCAATACCCCTTGTGTATTATCATCATTTTTCAACACAAATGCGTTTCTAAAGGACAGGAATTTGACCAATTTCACAATACTATTTTACACTTAAAAGTGGCGAATTCTAAAATGAGGAACACCCTACCGAAGATAACTATTGAATTCAATCTTATGCTTTAAAACAGGCGACTTTAATAAAATAAGTGGCGCATGAACTGTATTGTGAATCACTGTCAGTTCATAAAATTCTCTTTTAATATCTAGCCTCAAAGGATACAGATGGAACCCTTTTGAAATGAGGTCTTTGATAAAAAACTGTATGCATAAAATATTTGATATAAAAAATCGACAATTTATGAAAACTCTAGTTTTCCCGGATGTTACAGTGCTTTATTGTACCAAATCCCATGTCTTTAATGTCCCTTTAGAACAGAGAGTATGCTTGAAAAAACAGAGAACTAGGCAGGATTCCAAAAAAAAAAAAAATCCATACTTTCTAAGCAATATAAAACTATAGATTATAATTTTGCATTCATAACCCTTTTTTCACATAAAATAGCACTACATTAGTCATTAGGCAATACACACAAAGTATGAAGTGTGACTCAAAATGTCACACCGGGCCGGAGACTACTAGGTCGAAGTAGGTGTAGGAACCCACACAAGATGATCAGCGGGGAAGAAATGGCACACGGGCAAAGTCCCCGGTTCGATCCTAAGCACGCGGAACGACGCGTGATAGCGGCTCCAGTGCGAGGTATCCATGTGACAAACCGCAACGGCGTCAACCCCGTCTCCATTTTCGCCGCCTAAAGAGATCTTATACACCTTGTTCTCACTCTCCTGGTAATGGCAATAGTACACCGCATAGGGATAGGGCATGGTGTGACATGCCACCATTTTGGGTGCTAAAATCTCTTTAGGCATTTCCAAAATCGTGTAGTTTTGGAAAGTGGCACTTGACTTGTTCAAGAAGGTAGTCGTTACGACACCGAAACTCGACTCCAACCCGAAGGCGCTTCGTGCGAAATCAAGCATGGATTCCAAGGAAGTGGCGCAGAACTTGGTCTCTCCTTTGATGGGCTCAATCTCACACAAGCTGAGTGTGTTCTCCATGGCTTTAGCTTGTGGAGAGTCTTGAGATAAAGAGAAGAACTCGAGAAGGTTATCGAGTTTTTCCGATGAGAAGGGAATCGAAGCGGCTTCATCTCTGCCCAACAAGTGAGGAGAGGTTGAAGGCTCTCTTTTGGGAAAGTAAATGGGAATTTTTTGCCCCACTTTCATGTCCTTCAAAGTGAAGAAAATCATTAGAGAAGGGTCTACTCTTCGACTCATCTCATCTTTGATCTCATCATCATTACTTGGGAGCTCTAAATTGTTGCCATATTTTTCACTCATCTTCCTAGATTCACTACCATGAGCAAGCTGCAATATATATATATATATATATATATATGATGTAAATATTAAAATATAAAAGTAATATTTGAACTAAACAAAAAGGGTAATTTGAAAATTTCTAATATTTTAAAAGAATCAAAAGAATTTTAGTTTACCAGGATAAGTAGTATAAGAAGTAAGAGATTTGAAGAAGCAACTCCAAAAGCCATATATTTTCTTCCCTTGCCAAAACTCCTTCCCATTCTGCCTATCTTCGACTTCTGAAAACAACGGGAGAGAAAGTATATAGGTCAGTTGACACTAAGTTGAACAAGAGGTTTATAAAAGTAAAAAAAAAAAAAAAAAAAGATAATAAAAAAAAAACTTGTACGAAGATACTTTACTTCAATGCCACATGGTCTATTTTGCAGAGCAAAAGTCTTCTTAATTAAGATATTTTGTTAGGACACACATGTAATTGAAATAAGAAATTCACCCTCAACAATACCAAATCAGAAGATATACTTCAAATAATAATGATAGTATAATATAATAACCGTTCTAAGTACCTCGTGGCCTCTTTAGGAACTTAAAAAATTGTATTTTACGTCCTTTTGAAAAAAATTGTAAATCAATTTCTTTGGTAAATAAATTTCTTTTTTTTTATTTGTTTTAGAAATTGATACGTAAATTTCTTTCAGTTTTTTCTTATGTTTATATGGATGGATTTGAATTCTATATCTCATTAAAAAATTAGATACTAAATTACTGATAGATTATACCTTCTATCAGTTCTATAAAATTATAAAAACAACTAAAAGAGTAATACCTTCTATCACCTATATAAAATTATAAAAACAACGAAAAGAGTAATTGTCTTTATGTTTTTGTTTAATGAAAAAAGTCGTGGTTTTTTGTCTTTTCATAAAAGCTTTACCCCCCAATATATTACAGTACAAGATACCTAGCTAATTTATACGATATAATCATTGAGGTACCAATCCATTAATTGAAAAAAAAAAAAAAAAACCCCTTAACGCCATAATGTAATTTTCACCGTTTTATTGTTGTGTAGACGCGAATTTTCTTCCTTAGGTAAAGCTAGGCCTCTTGTACGTGTAACAGTCTGAGGGGACTCCAGGGATATATGCTATAGATTCATGCCGTAGATTGATTTTTGTCATAGACCAAAAACTGTTATAAAAAATGTCAAAACAAAATATTTATTTATTTTAAAATATCAATTATACTTTTAAGTGATCAGTTGATATCTATGTTGATACTGATTAGTGTCCGCAATGATATCAACCCCGCAATGATATCAACCAGTACCCACCATCACTGGTTGCTTACTAACCGGTAACTACCTGATTACCAACCGATAACTACCTAATTACTAACTCTGCTGGCAGGATACTAATTGTATATTAATCGGAAACCACCTCAGCTGATAGGATATTAGCTGGTTACCAACCAATAACCACCTCCACCAGTAGGATACTGTCTAATTATCTGTAACGACTTATGTCTTTTTTTGGTATGATATTGTCTGTTTTGGGCCTTGTGCCTGCACGGTTTTTGCTCTTGGGCTCACCCAAAAGGCCTCATACTATTTGGAGGTGGTTTCTTTACTTATGAACCATCAATATATTTATTCCCAAGCGATGTGGGACTGAACAGCTTACCCTTTTCTTTATAGGGATTGATGACTGTCACAATCACCCCTCCTTTTCAGGCTCAATGTCTTCGTTGGCCACACTTACGGTTGGGTTTAGGCTTTGATACCATTTGTAACGACCCCTGCCTCCCTTTGGTATGATATTGTCCACTTTGGGTCTCGTATCTGCACATTTTGCTCTTGGCGATCCCAAAAGGAGGGATAATAGTAACAGTTATTAGTCTTTACAAGGAAAATGGTAAGCTGAATGTGCAGTTCACATCACTTGGGAATAGATATATGTGATGGTTTATAAGTAAAGAGACCACCTCATAATGATATGAGATCTTTTGGGATGAGGCTAAGAACAAACTGTGCAGGCACGAGTCCTAAAGTGGATAATATCTTACAAAGGGAGACATGGATCGTTACAAATGATATTAGAATATATACTCAACTAGAAGTGTGACTAACGAGGATGTTGGGCCCCAAAAAGAGGGGTAATTGTGGCAGTCATCAGTCCCTATAATAAAAAGAGTAAGCTGTGCAGTCCCACGTCGCTTAATAATGAATATATGTGATGGTTTATAAGTAAAGAAACCACCTCCTAATGGTATGAGGTCTTTTGGTGTAAGCCCAAGAGCAAAAATCGTGCAGGCATGAGACACAAAATGGATAGTATTATACAAAAGGAAGGTGTGGGTTGTTACATTACTGGCCGATTATTGCTAAATTTATCGATTTTATCACCTGATTAATGAGAAAAAAATCACGAAAAATCTTTAAAATTCACAAAAGCTAACAAGCACCCAAAAAAAAAAAAAGAAGCACCACAATGAAGGAAAAAAAAATTAGAGTCGAAAAAAGATATTGGAAAGATCGGAGATCACATCTGCATGCTACCATGGTCGCGAGGAGGAGACCTTGGATCTCCTCTACGCGCGAGAGATTTGCTCAGCCAGGCCTCGCACGGGGAATTTGCCCCGCCGTTATAATTGACTAAAAATGAATTTCCTATTTGAAATATCTGTGTCCATTAGAGTACAAAATATGACAAGTTATAAGACAATCTTGATCATTGCATTTGTTTATATAAATGGTTTATTTGTTATAAAAAATTGTAAAAAATAACATTATCCTAGGTATAATGTTATTTCTAATGCTATATCTAATTCTTTCCATCATTACTTATGTTTTGGAACTCGTAAATGTGAGTCTTCATAGTTACATAATTTAAAAATAAAAAATTATAATGATCACATTAAAGTAAAGACACCAATCAATAAAAATATAAATATCAATATGACATTGATTTTATTGTGTCACAAATTTACTACATACTTGGGCATATAACAAAGTTGACTTAAAGATAGCACTTATTGAAGATCAACTTTTTTTTATCCAAAAACTAAAATTTATTATTAACACATAAATTTAGCACTTCATTAAAAATGGTCTAATTATGTCATATGTATATGTGTATTTTGTTCCAAATGACATTGACATTACTAGTGAAGGTTTACATGAGGACTCAAATCTTATCTAATTTTTGGACATTACTTTTATTTCATAAATGTCTCGTTAATGGTCGCTTCGATACTATTTTGATATTTTCACAACTCATATAATTGTTTAAGTATTTTTTAGCATTCTTATAGTATTTATTAGCTAACAAATTCGTAAATTTGGATGATGGGTGACATAATAAAAATAATACTGAATGACAAACGATCAATAATCTGTGAAATATTCATTCCCGTCCTTATCATTTATTTAAAAGGAAGATACAAATAATCAATGATACAGAAAATTAGGGACAATAAAATTTGTAGTAATTTTTTTTTTTTTAAGGAATTTGTAGTACTTCGAATCCGTACTATCTCTCAACTGTATTGAATATATATATATATATATATATATATATATATATGCATACACACACACACTAATTAATGCATATGTTTCGGTCCTTTGGGATCCATGTAGAAAAGTCTCCTTTTTTTCTGCAAAATGGAACCCTGACCAAGAAATTTTTTGGATGACTGATAAAACAACGAAATTGGCTGTCTTTTTCTGTCCGACTTTGACCACAAAAAAATCAGTTTCCCAGGGGAGTCGCTCGCATGCAATGCATTTTAAGTGACAAGTATATGTAAATCTGTTCAATGTTTTATCGTAAATGATCACTTAATTAAACTGTGTTCTTTGATCAGAATAAAAAGAAAGATTTTATGGCCCAAATTTAATCGTAAATGATCACTTGCCATTATTCCATTATCTAATGCCTAATTAACAGCTGTTATGAATCTAGCAGACTGGTCAGTTGAATAAGAATTCTGATCATTTGATATATTCGCTACTACCAAGAGCCTTTGTGTGTATATATACATATATATATATATATATGTATTAAAAGTAATTAAATGAAGAGAAAGATTGATATTAAAGAAAATTTAATGTATTTCTACTCTTGATTGGCATCCACTACATAACTCTACCTCCATTAAACCACTCTCTTTTCAACAATATTGTTAAGAGAATATACTCTCTTAACAAAAATAAAAAAATGGCCTCATTAAAACACTCTAGAAGAAAAACCGAAATAGAAAACTTGGTATAAAAAGAGTTCATGATTCAATTTGGTTTTTTTTTTTCCCCCGACTTAAATATCTTATTTTGAACACAAAATGAATAAGAATTTTGTCCACTTCGAGAACTTGCAAATTCGAAAATGGAAAAATAGTATCTAAAGCCTATTCCACACTTGATCTTTGTAACTTATCCTCGCACAAGGCTCATCATAATTTTCTTTGTATCATTTTAATTTTTGTCTGAAGGGACAAAACTAATTCCATACAATATTTCCAAACGGGTGTAGTAAATGAAATGTGGTGTATGGTTCATAAGTCTGAACAAAAAGTTTTTGATCAAATTTTGTTTTGCATTACTTACGCAAGTTGAAATGTGTACAGAAAAATGGTTATTTATATTTTTATATCTTATACTTTTATTTAGAAGGTACGTACATTATATATTTTGAATTTTTATATTTCTATACCACCAAATTATTAAACGTAATATGATAATATAATAATGTAAATGCTTAAAATACAGGATATACTTTCATTTAGAAAGTGAAATATAAAGTGCAAAAGCATTGACTCTTTACTGGCCCTGTGACGACTCAAGCTAGTAATTTATTACATTTTCAAAATCTATAAAATTATATATTATTAGTATATAAAATTACAAAACAAGAAAAATACTAGAAATAACAGCTTAATTTAAGTTTTGAATACCAACTTACATGTGAATTGTCATTTAATTTATTTATAACTCTTTAAAATTAAAAAATAATATCTAGGATTTAGGAACGAAAGGATAATAAATTTCAAAACACGAGATCTATAGATAGGGCCTACTCTCTATTTATCATGCCATAAATGCCCCCAAATATTTTTCAACACGACGCATTTACACATATTTGCTTGGCCTATAAAAGCTACTAACAACCAACGTTTGGAGAACACCATTCAAAGCAACTATTGTATCGTAAACTTTTACCAATACTTTTGAGTTGGCAAAAGCGAATTAAGGAATCATGAAGTCGATCTTTGCGTTCCTCGTTCTTTTCACCATTCTCTTCGTAAGAATTTCTTTTATAGAAAAAAAAAAAAAAATTCACCTATCTCCTCGTATACCTGATAATTTATTTTTCACTTTTTAAAGTACACTTCCCCCCCCCCCCCCCCCCCCAACCTTTTTTAGTAGATTTCAAAGTACACTTCTTATTTTCCGACTAATTTATGTAAAATTTTCAAATATTTAGAAACAACCGATTTTTTTATTCTCAACTAGTTCTATATTTGTAAATTAATTAGCAGATGGGAAATCTCAGCCATGCAAGAAATGACGTGGGAGACTACTGGAAGAGCATGATGAAATATCAAACGATGTCGGAATCAATCCGATCAAGCCTTTTCGATCAAGATCTCTCCTCCAATTTCTCCGGTTCGACGAAACTGGGTCGTTTTGTCAATAATTTCGATGTTCGATCCAGTGCCATCATATACCAAAGCCATAATTCCAAGCCTCAAGGAGAGAATAAGCAAGGGCATTCTTTAGTTCAAGTTGGAGAACCGAAAGAAGTAGAGATTGTTGGAAAAATCACACAACGTGGCTGAAGTCGGACCATTTTTAGCTTATCGTCGTATGCATGATTTCTCTGCTTTTTGATAGTGTCGTTTTAGAGCGGAGGACTTGTGCATATGTTACCAAAACTTTGTATTATTATCGGTATTTTCCATGTTATTTAGTGTTTCTGTACCTAGGTTGTGCTTAGAGAGTTGGAGTTTATGTTCTCTCTCTCTCTCCCTCTATGCTTGATCTTTAATTCTAAGCAGCTGTTGTGTTTTAGTCATCTTTTATCTATGAATAGTAACAAAAATATCTGTTGTGTTTAGTGAAATACAGTGATATGAGACTTACGGTTTCTATTTATTAAAGAAAAATGAAAACGTTTTCAAGTTTTAAATCTAGTAAACATACGCAAACTCTTTCCTTTCTTCCCGCTGAGTTAGTCCAGCAGGCTTTTAAAAAAAAAAAAAAAGAAATAAGTAAAAAAAGATAACCAATATGTTTTCAAATTAAGCACACAAAAAGCTTCTCTTTTCAACAGTTTTGTAACCTACTGTTACAAGGCCCAAAATGAATGCATTTTAGTAGTCCTTTAAGTTGGAAGTTTTTTTTATTATTTTTTATTATTTATTTTTTATTTTTTATAATTATATAATCATTATAAGATATCAATTGTATTTGATGCCTCTCAAAGTTAGTTGCATTTGTAAATAGTAACAACTTCCCAGTAAAAATGTTGTTAAATTCTTTTTATGATGGCATATAAATAAAAATGTCGTAGGCATTCACTAGTGCAAGAACCAGATTGATCCATGATGATTTTAACCGTTGTGAAAAGATAACATGGTTTTCTTTTTTTTTTTTAATATCTCGTAGCTTGTCATCAAATTCCTGTCAATTAAAAAACACATTTTTAAGCCCTTCATTTTACGTAGATTATATACAAACATTTGCTTTATCTTTTTAATATCAAATTAGCAGAATGATAGTTGAGAAAAGAGGACACTGTAATTACTTGCTGGTGCTCGATCTAAGTCAAACAGATTATTAATTTACTTACTACATTATTACTTTTTTAAAATATATTTCCCATATTAAATTCCTTAACCATATCATTAAAAGGAAAAGAAACTGAAATAATGGTTAAAAAAAAAAAAAAAAAAACAAACTCCACCGTGAGGCTAACTACCCAAACAGAAAGAAACTTGACCATATTATTCCAACTTACAAGACATCACAAAAAACACATGATAACCTGGAAACCATAGAAACATGCAACACAAGCACACTACAAAGAAAACCATTGTCACAGAATTTAATTTAAACATTTTTTGGCCATCCAAGTGGTATCAGGCCATGGCGTCTTGAGTCTTTGACAGTGGATTCTTCCCGCAATTTCGCATCTCGGCTTTCATTTCGCATGTCTGTTATAGAACAAGTGGTTTGGCTTTGGCACAAAGCCTTCTGCAGATGATTTCCCATCGTCGGAAACAACCCTTTTCTCGTGTTTGTTATACAATAAGTGGTTTGGTTTCGGCACATAGTCATCTGCGGATGATTTCCCGTCATTGGAAACAACCCTCCATGCTTACCATACCAAAACGTGTTTGTTTGTGGATTAGAAGCGTGGTTTGGCTTTCGTTCGATATCATTTGCAAACAATTTCTCTTCATACAAGAATATATTTGGTTTCCTTCATACAAGAATAAGTTTGGTAGTGAATCAAAAGCGTGGTTTGGGTTTGATTCGAAATCATTAGCCGATGATTTCCCTTTATATAAGAATAAGTTAGGTTGTGGATCAGAAGCGGGGTTTGGCTTTGGCTCTGCATCGTTTGCTGATGATTTCACATCATACTATAACCTGTTTGGTTGTGGATCAGAAGCGTGGTTTGGCTTCGACTCGAAATCATTTGCAGATGATTTCCCTTCATACTAGAACGTGTTTGGTTGTGGATCAGAAGCGTGGTTTGGCTTTGGCTCTGCATCGTTTGCAGATGATTTCACATCATACCATAACCTGGTTGGTTGTGAATCAGAAGCATGGTTTGGCTTTGACTCGAAATCATTTGCAGATGATTTTCCTTCATACCAGAACGTGTTTGGTTGTAGATTAGAAGCGTGGTTTGGCTTTGGCTCGGCCTCTTTTGCAGATGATTTCATTCATCATACAATAACCCGTTTGGTAGTGGATCAGAAGCGTGGTTTGACTTTGACTCGAAATCATTTGCAAATGATTTTCCTTCGTACTAGAACGTGTTTGGTTGTTGATCAGAAGCGTGGTTTGGCTTTGGCTCGACATCGTTTGCAGATGATTTCACATCATACCAGAACATGTTTGGTTGTGGATCAGAAGCGTGGTTTGGCTTTGGCTCCTCATCGTTTGCAGATGATTTCACATCATACCATAACCCACTTGGTTGTGGATCAGAAGCGTGGTTTGGCTTCGACTCGAAATCATTTGCAGATGATTTCCCTTCATACTAGAACGTGTTTGGTTGTGGATCAGAAGCGTGGTTTGGCTTTGGCTCTGCATCGTTTGCAGATGATTTCACATCATACCATAACCTGTTTGGTTGTGAATCAGAAGCATGGTTTGGCTTTGACTCGAAATCATTTGCAGATGATTTTCCTTCATACCAGAACGTGTTTGGTTGTAGATTAGAAGCGTGGTTTGGCTTTGGCTCGGCATCTTTTGCAGATGATTTCATTCATCATACAATAACCCGTTTGGTTGTGGATCAGAAGCGTGGTTTGACTTTGACTTGAAATCATTTGCAAATGATTTTCCTTCTTACTAGAACGTGTTTGGTTGTTGATCAGAAGCGTGGTTTGGCTTTGGCTCGACATCGTTTGCAGATGATTTCACATCATACCAGAACGTGTTTGGTTGTTGATCAGAAGCGTGGTTTGGCTTTGGCTCCTCATCGTTTGCAGATGATTTCACATCATACCTAACCCATTTGGTTGTGGATCAGAAGCGTGGTTTGGCTTTGACTCGAAATCATTTGCAGATGATTTCTCTTCCTACCAGAAAGTGTTTGGTTGTGGATCAGAAGCGTTGTTTGGCTTTGGCTCTGCATCGTTTGCGGATGATTTCACATCATACCATAACCTGTTTGGTTGTGGATCAGAAGCGTGGTTTGGCTTTGACTTAAAATCATTTGCAGATGATTCTCCTTCATACCAAAACGTGTTTGGTTGTGGATCTTTCATCATGTTTTTCTATTCTTCCACTAGATATCTTCTTGATTCAGTTGTACTTGAAAAATTCTGCACAAATTATTAAGGATGAAATGCGTGTTTTGACAAGAACTTATATATATAGCACGTATCACATTGAAAAAATGTGTCTTAGAAATATTTACATGGCATATTTGGAGTGGTGGCGTAACAACCACGGACAGGGTCAGGATTTTATTTTAGTTTAGATAATATAAACTAAAATAAAATTTTGAACCAGGAGGATTAGAAATGGGATATTAAAATCCTCAAAACTGTTAATTCTACATTTACAATTGTTCTCTACGGATCATTTTCAGACTTTAATAGCGTTGTACAATAACCATGAACTTGTATGGCGGTTTGTTCATTATTTAATAGTAGGTATGAAAAGGAATATTTATAAATGCACAATTAACATATATCTTGTCTCTAAAGAAAAGAAACAAACCAACATCCATGACCTTGTGTTGTGGTTTGTCTATATATATGTTTTCAAATAACAAAACCTATAAAAAAATGTAGAGGCATAAAGCACTACAACCTTGTCTGGAATATTGGAAGTTAAAAGGGGCAACGACAATTTGAAGATAAAAATATTGCATTTGGATATTACAAGTGCTAAATAAGATTATTAGGGGAAAAAAAATCTATTTTTAAATCTAAGTTTTATTTAAAAAAAACAAAAATAAATAGCATATTTTAAAACTATTGGAAGTAAATAGCAAATTTATGATAAATTATTTATATATGAAGTTTTTCTTAAGGTAAACAAGATATTTATGATAAATTATTTATTTATGCAAATTTTTTGACATAGTTTTATAATAAATATGTTTCGTAAATAAATTATTTATCATGAATACGATATCTACAGTAAACATTTATTTACATTGATATTTTAAAGGTAATTTTTGTTGTGAATACACTTTATAAATACACTATTTACCATAGTATGCTATTTATCATCACCAAAAAAGTTTTCTACTATTCATTTCTATTACTAGAGGTTTCTGGCCTATTTTCCCTCTTCTCTCTAATTATTAAGAGAAAATTACTTAAATAACCACCATTTTTTTTCATATATTGATCAAACATGACACAAATTTCCCACTTTTGACTAACATGACATAAATTTTAGTTAGTTTTAGTTTAATTTTGAATCATATTAGTTTAGTATCAATATTTTGTATCTTGTTAATATAATGGTCACTAAATTTATTTCATTTAGGGAATTCCCCCTAATTTAATTATAATCCATTTAAAAATCCAATATGTTATTGGGCCAAAACTTCCCCTTATGTTACTTACTCCCTCACATCAATCATTAAAAAGACAGAAGTTATTGCTATAGTTGGAAGGTTGTTTTTCTCTCCCTACGACGTATATGATCCTTGTACAAACTCCACAATTTTGTTCGCATTAATTTATTTTATTCATATATTATTTTTGTAGACCTAAATGGAGAGTTTGTTCAGTGATGCTCTGCCAACTGTTTACTTAAAAAAGAAGAAGAAAAAAAAAGAGTACGATGCATTATGTAACGCCACTCCTGAACTAACAGTTTGAAAAGAATGTTAACTAATTAAAATCTCAATTTAAAAATAAAATAAAATCTCCAATTTTATTATGGGACTCTGAAATTACTGGTTCAGTCAACTTTCTGATCTTATTGATCCTACAAACTGCATTACAAGAATTATATGAGTGAATAGCTCAGTTAGTATACCAAATAACTTTTCCACAATTAAAATACTTTCTCTTTAACTTTTGCATAGGGCTCTCTAGTATGATCTTAATCTCATATCATTAGAACCTTTTCTTTTCTCTATGACATCTTTCTTCAAGGATTTGATCCTTTAAACTTTATCTAGGTTGGTTCTAATAAGCATAAGATCTCACATCCACTAGTAAAAATTGTGGATTACACGACGGTTTTTTACCGTCGTGTAAAGTTTACACGACGGTTTACCAACCGTCGTGTAATCCAGCGTCGTGGTAGATAACACGACGGTCCCGTTACCGTCGTCGTATCTCAATATTACACCACGATATGGTGTCATCAAAATCACATTACACGACGGTTCTCTCCGAACCGTCGTGTAATGTCTGACATTAAACGACAGTTTAAGATCCGTCGTGTAATATTTTATTTAAAAAATATATTTTGGTTTTTTTGGTCCGTCACGCGGTTTCGATGGTCATAGGCCGTTTTGAGCCATTATTTTTGTATTTTCATGCTAGAAGACTTCATGTAATCTTGCTATAGTTATGCTTTGAATATTGATCAAACTCTATTATCTTTTTCGAAAAGGAAAACTCATTGTGGCATTCCGTCGAGCATGTTGTGTGCGTAAAAAAAGCATGTTCATAAATGTATGTAAAATGTCAAAATTAACGATCCACAATCATTTTTCTCCTCTACAAAGAGAAATATTAAAACAAACACACTAATTTACAACAATGGATCTTTAGTGACAAACAACAATACAAACAAGTAAATGTGGTTTAGTTTATATATGAAGTCACCTTACTTTCCTTTGACAAAGAATAGTCACGGCCAAAGCAAGAAGGAGGCGGCGGCAGCAACGACGGCAACGGTGGATTGACCGGAATTTAAAAGTGAGGTGTCGGCGGGTTGGTGAAGTATGTGTGGGTACTCGAGAAAAGTAGAGAGTGTGAAGAGAAATAAGGATATGCGAGCGAATATGAAGAGAAAATTGTATTTAAGTAATTAGTTTTCGCGCGAAATTCGAAAAATGAAAATTTAAAATTTTTAAATTTTTTTAGTATTACACGACGGTTCGGAAAAAAACTGTCGTCTAATCTTGTGATTAGACGACGGTCATTCCGGGACCGTCGTAAAAGCCGCCCTCATTTGGGGTGGATTACACGACGGTCGCCCGGGGACCGTCGTGTAAGCTGCCTGTGTTTGGAACTTACACGACGGTCCCCTGGGGTGACCGTCGTGTAAGCCACGCCCGCGCGGCCCAGGCGCGCGCCCGATCGAGCGACCCAGGCACGCGCCCGCGTGCTCAATCAGGCCGAATCTGGCGCGCGCCCGCGCGACTCAGGGTGCGCGCCCGCGCGCTTCCCCAGCCAAGGAGGGCAGCGCGTTTCCCCTGCCAAGAGCCCTTTACACGACGGTTTCTTAGAACCGTCGTGTAAAGTATGGACTTTACACGACGGTTCCTTGAAACCGTCGTGTAAAGTGGGTGTGAAGACCACTTTACACGACGGTTTCTTAGAACCGTCGTGTAAAGTCCACACTTTACACGACGGTTTCAATGAACCGTCGTGTAAAGTGGGTGCGAAGACCACTTTACACGACGGTTTCAATGAACCGTCGTGTAAAGTACATACTTTACACGACGGTTTCAATGAACCGTCGTGTAAAGTGGGTACGAAGACCACTTTACACGACGGTTTCTTAGAACCGTCGTGTAAAGTACATACTTTACACGACAGTTCCTTGAAACCGTCGTGTAAAGTGGGTGCGACGACCACTTTACACGACGGTTTCAATGAACCGTCGTGTAAACCTCACTTTACACGACGGTTTCAAGAAACCGTCGTGTAATCTCCGTCGTGTAATATATGTTTTGTAGTAGTGATCATACATAAAAATAATTTCTTTAAACCTCTTCAAAGTATGATCAAAATAACAATAACAAAACTAAAAACATGTTTCAAAACATAATAGTATTCAAATGATGCAACGAAAAGTATACTTAAATCAATTAACTGTTTACTAGATAGTGGAAGCAATTCTATCTTCTTCTTCTTCTTCTTCTTTTTTTCCAATCATTTCATTCTTTTTTTTTTTTTTTTTTGTCGCCTCCCTCTCTTTTCGTTCCTCTCCTTTCCTTATACTTTTTTATTTTTTATTTTTTTTTCTCGATATGGAGGTAAAAACACGAAAACGTCCTATCCTATATGTATATATACACACAAGGTAAAACGTGGGCTGGAAGCTTAGAAGATTTCTTACACTACGTGGCTTTGCAATTACTATGCAACTTACTTTAGTGTTCCTAACTTTTGGCCACCACCAGCTTGTAAATAATAAGAGTCATCTTGATAGGTAATTTTCGCAAGTATACGAGCTGGTTCAAGTAATAAAGTGATGAAAAAATATCGTTCCTAATGAGGACTATATACTACTAATTACCGAATTACTTTAATTTCAATTTTATTTGAACAATAAATTTATGAGATGCAATAAAATAAAATAAAATTAAAATAAACACAGCGCACGAATTTAGCAAGGAGAAATTCAATATATTAGGATATCTAGGGTTTCCGATTTCACCAAATTAATCCTGATCAAAACACCAAATTTAATCAACCACTGCTTATTCCTATGCTGATGACGAACTTCCCTAATGTAATCACTAATCTTTCTCAAGCATTTGCAAACTACCACAATAAGTCAGTTTTCACCTCTCGGTCTCAAACTCCAAACCTATCATGATTTATTAAGAACAAGAAATTCATAGTATCACACAAGCCTCATAGATATCTCTATCCTACGATAATCTCATGGTATTTAATCAAAGTCTAATCCAATTATCACTTCTCAGTCTCAAATTGAATCACAAATCAATGGGAAAGGGCGCGCACACTTTCACAAGCATTAAGAATAGATTAAACACTCAGTATAGATATGAGTAAACATCAAAATTGAATTAAACCATAATGAATTTGAACAATCATAATCCGGCTATATCGTAGCCCTAGAAAAAGAAATTTAGTTCATAATGAAACTAATCAAAATCCTAAATAAAGTTCCAAACATGATGAGAAAAGGAAAATAATTGATTTATGAATCGGAATTGTTACGATCCGTCTCCGGAATTGCTACTCTTCTTCTCCAAGTCACCAATTGCTTTCCTCTCCTTCGCTCCTATCTTTTTCTCTGTGAAAATTCTTCTTTTTTGGAACCCTAAAAAGATTCTATCTATAACCAAGAATCGAAAGATTTGAAATTTAAATTTTAAATTTGGAGAATCAAAACGAATCTTGCGTAATCCCACATTGGCGCCTAGGCCCTCTCTTTTCTGCGCCTAGGCCCTAAACTGGTACGTAGACGGAAATCTCTTTTGGCACCTAGGCACTACTGAAACAGTGCCTAGGCCCCAAGCTCTCGGGTTTTTATACTGAAAAACTCAATTCAAGCGCCTAGGCCCCATAAAATTGATGCGTAGGTGCCCAATACTCCTCAAAACATAATCTTTACACCAACGCATCCCAAATGCTCCATTTTAGCTCCAATCGCGCCGAAAAACAAAGAATCCATCTTTTTACCTAAATCATACAAAAGAGAATAAAACGAAGTGAAAGAACCTAGAAACAAATTGAAAAACAACAAAATAATAAGTTAAAAGTTCCCAATTAGTTAGTCTAAAACTAACTTATCACATCTCCTATATGCCACCTCCTACTATTCTCTAAGCATGACATGTCCTTCCAATAAGCAACAGATGATTTGCATTCTATTCGAAATATATCATCAATCCTTCGATATATATTTTTTTAATCTCATTCTCCTAAATAAGCTAGTAGCTCAAACTTAGTAGGGTATGACACATTATATATAGCTAAAATGCTCCTTATTAAGTAGGTTTGGGATATTCCAACTTTAATTTTAATTTATTCACAATCGATTTAAGCAATTTTAGTACACTAGAATATGTACTTTGAAAAAAAAAAAAAACACACCAGAATATGTACTTTGTTGCATTGAAGCTGACAAATCTGAAACTTTACAAAAAGGGGGAAAAAAAAGGAAGAAAAAAAAAGGAAAAGCGAGTTATAACTTGAACGAAGACAAGGATATGCTTACCAAAACAAGTGAGAGGAGTGTGAAGATAACAACCGCACTGGGGACTTTCTTGTTTACAATATGCTTAATTGTATGAAACCTTTTTTCTTTTTGGTTTAAATGCGTACGGCAGCGAAACCATGCACACGATTTATAGAATCACGTAGGTTGTTTGATTTGCATCTATAAATATTGTTTGGATCTCACATCTGCCACGATTTATAGAATCACGTAGGTTGTTTGATTTGCATCTATAAATATTGTTTGGATCTCACATCTGCCCTTGAATTATAAGGTTATCTTATTTTATCTTTCAAACTTTAAAAACTTTCATTTTTCTTTCCGAATTTTGAATTAGCCTCATTGAAATCATTTTGTTAAAATTTTCTCAGAGACGTGACATGAGATAGTTAAGTGTGATTGCATAATCTGATTCAATTAGTTTTTAAGAGGGTTTTTTTTTTTATTTATTTAGGGAGGTTTTTAAAAGTTAAGTAAAATTATTCAAAGTTCAAGGGTAAAGTGAAAGGTTTTAAAATTTAAGAGACGATCTATAAATAAAGTTATAATGAAGGACTCCATGTGAAAATAATAAAAAATAGACAATAATTTTGCAACGGATATTAAATTTTTTCTTTATGAGGAAAGCATATCAAGATATGATCATATCTTTTCGTGGATAGCATACTAAATCATTTCACTCAACTATGGCAGTAATTTTTTTTCCTTTGTCTTTCTTTCTTTTTTATTTTTATTTTTATTTTTTTAAATTTTGGTAAGGATGCCCATGTGGCCTTGTCTGCATGGGATCATAAGTTTTCCCTTACAGCAAATTAAACCATATCTTTCGAGGATAGCAGTTAGATCATATCAGTCAATTATGGTAGCAGATTTTTCTTTTTTCTTTACATGCCCATGAGCTTGGTTTACGTATGTATGGTTTTTGGAGTTTGAGTATGGGTTGTGTGCTCCATAGTGTAGTATTTCGTTTTCGTCGCCAACTAGGAAAAAGTTGCCGCTATGCTCTGCTGCATGGCATGTGACTGATACATTGTCATAAACGATATTTTCAAAATTTTCAAAAAAGTTTTCATATTTTAGAGGTATCGAAATATCTTTTAAGCATAAAATCTTTTCCGTCAAAATATTGAAAAAATTTCAGAAAAAATATAGATATCGGAAAAACTTACAATAATTTTCACAAATTTTTAGGATATTTCAGATAATTATTGGAAATTTCACTGGAAATTTATGTTATGCAGATTTTGTCATTTACTATCTTTTTGAGTTCTATAATTATCCTAAAAACAAAAGAAATTTAAAAAAAAATGAAAGACAATTGATAAAATCTGAGCGAATATAAAATGCTATGACACTAATGTTTTTGAATCAGGATGATATTGTAATCATGTTTGAATCTCATAGGATTTCCTTTTAATATTAAATATGCAAATATAGATTTTCATATGTAAAAGCTGTGTATTTATCTGTCTTTTTAATGTTTTGTGCTATCCTAAAATGTTATGTTTTAAAGTAAATTTTTGTAATTTCGTTTTTTTTATGTTTCCGTCGATATCGATAATATCTCCGAAATTTTTGTAAAACTGGATTACCAATACTTCCACCAATACAGATATTTTCAGCCTGGGCTGATGTGGCGCCAAAAATTTTAACGATGTAGTCGCTAGAATGTTTGTTTTATTTATTA
Source organism: Ficus hispida (assembly GCA_025413025.1). Classification (NCBI taxonomy): domain Eukaryota; kingdom Viridiplantae; phylum Streptophyta; class Magnoliopsida; order Rosales; family Moraceae; genus Ficus; species Ficus hispida. The sequence continues at coordinate 11,938,519 of CM046370.1, forward strand.
AAAAAAACGATATTGGATTTAACGATGATTTTATCGTCACTAAAACCAAATATGTTTTCTCAAGTTACATCAAATTTATTTATTTATCATCAATTAAATATATGCTTCATCTATTATGTTTTGGAGGTTTAAATTTAAGATTCAAATTTAATGATATTGTCGAAATTGATAATTAATTTAATTTGCATTTTAAAAATATTCTGGATCATGATGCAATAGTAATACATTGGATATAATCATGAAGTCGAGCTTTGCATCCTCATTCTGTTCTCTACTCTCTTTGTAAAATTATATTAAAAAAAAAAAATCTTCGGCTATCCTCCTAACTTAATTTACTATTCTCACTTTTTAAAGTACACTTCTTGATTATCTATATATTCTTTGCTGCGGATTAAAGTTCTTCAAAAAATTATTTTTGTAGAAGGTTGAACCTACAATCAAAGAAAAATAGGGCCAATGACTGAAACAGACACAGGCAGTAATCGACTGGTCGTCGGCATGTCGTTAGTAAGTCATAGAAATAAAGTAAATTGCAGGAAAAGTAAATAGAGACAGACACAATTGATTTTATAGAGGTTCGCCCGCAATCTTAGGCTTCGTCCTTTGTAGTACTTCTGGGAGCTTTCACTATATCTAAAAGAGGTTACAATGGTTTTTTGAGTAAAAAAAAAGAGATGAGAATGGTGTGATACAGAGAGATTTAGGGAATAATGTGTGAATTTTGCTGAGTACAATATGTTGAACATTCGGATTGATTGGAAGAAGAAGATCCCTAGGCTTACAGAGTAAGCATTGATTTATAGGGACTGACTTGATGCCTTGAGTTGCCTAATTTGGTAGAATATGTTTGAATATTGATGGTAGTTGTTCTTTTCTACATTGCTTGACTTTCCAATTCATGAATGACTAGAAATTATCTTTAACTGCCTTTTTTATTGAATCTTGCTTGTTGGTTGATTCCTTTGCTTGATATGCTGGATTTAGCCTTCGTTTAGTATCTTATTCTAACTCAAATTTTTCATCTCAGTTTTTATCTTTTCTGGAAAAGTCAGAAAAATTATAACTAGGTTTTAAAAAGTCAACCAACTCCAACTTAAAAATTTCAACTTATCAATCGACCAAACGGATGCTTGTATCCTAATCCTGCCTGTGAAATCAACTTTCCTTATTTAGCTTACTGACTGCCAATCGCCCATAATCTTTCTCCTATCATTCTAGGTCTTTAAACTGCCTCCTCCGAGTCATCTTATACTCTCCGATGACTTATCCGGGGACATATGTACTGTGAGAGTTAGGTATGAAATTTGACCTCAACATTATCCAACTAATTTATATAAAACTTTTAAATTTTTGTAAACAACCAACTTTCATACACTCAAGTATTTCTTTATATTTTTTGTAAATTACCAGTGGATGGCAATCTCAGCCATGCAAGAGAACATGTGGGAGACAAATGAGAAGAGCATGATAAAAGATCAACCGATCGATGCCGAAATCTATCAGATCAAGTCTTTTCGATCAAGATTTTCCCTCGAATCTCCCGGTTCGATGAAACGGGGTCTTTCGTCGAGAACTTCGACGTTCTATCCAGTGCTATCATATACCAAAGCTTCAGTTAGGAGAGAATAATCAAGGGCATTCTTCATTTCATATTGGAGAACTGAAACAAGTAGAGCTTGTTGAACAAATTACACGACGTGGCTGAAAAGGATCATAAATAGTCGTCGTCGTATGCAGGGTTTCTCTGTTTTGGACGATGTCGTTTTGAAGCAGAGGGCTCGTGCATATGTTTCTACAACGTGTTGTATTATTTGTAGTACTATTTAGGGTTTCTTTCCTTTTTTGGCTCTCTTCTCTCTCACTCTCTCTCTCCCCCTTTGTTTGATCTTTTATTCTAAGCAGCTGCTGTATTTTAGTCATCTCTTTATCGAGCAATGAAAACAAAAATATCTAGTGAAAATAATGTGGCGATATGAAACATATGACTTTCATTTATTAAAAGAAATGATAACACTTGCAAAGCACTCCTATGCAAACCCTCTCACTCACACTTGCTAAGCTGGTCCCAGTGACGGTAGTGAAAGCGGCTTTCATCCTTTGTCTTTAAGATTAATAATATCTGAGTTTTCAAAGCACATAAAAAAAAAGTCTCTCATCACAGTTTTGTAATAATGGTTACAAGCCTAATAAGAATGCATTCTATATCTTGGTTATTCAACGTAAGCCTAGCAGTCCCTTTTTAAGTAGATAGGCGCCTCATTATTCTTTAACTTTTGGATATATATATATATATATATATATATATATATAAATCATTATTAGAAGATAGGGTATTTATCACTTGTCTTCACGGACGAAGCCAATGAAGAACTAAGGGGCTGCCCCTCAACTTTATGATTTTTATTTTTATTTTTAGCCTATATATGATGTAAAATTTACAATAGCCCCAGTCTCTCTCATCTTTTTCCTTAAATTTTTTCTATATATAATCCCATCATATAATTTCTGGCTTCGTTGTTGTTTGTCTTTTTTATATCTAAAGTTAGTTGCCTTTATAAATTGTAAACCTCTCCGTAAAAATGTCATGTTGTTATCTATTGACGACATTTAAAAGCATTATTTTTGCAAGTCAAACAAACACAAACTATTTGACTTCAGCCTCTTATTACAAAGATTATATATAAGCTTTAAAAAAAAAATTATCATGTCAAATTTTAGGAGATTTTTGAGAAAGAGCACACTGTTACATGCCTCTGATCAGGAAAGCAGGTACTATATTTTATTATTACTTATTGCATGCATCATGAACTTGACAATTATATTCCGACTTAGAAGACATCACAAAAACATACATGATAACATAGAAACCATAGAAACATCACTGAACACACTCCAAAGAAAACCATAGATTATAGATTTTAACATTTTTCTCATCCAAGTGATATCAGGCCATGGCATGCCTTGAGTCTTTGACAGCGGATTCTTCCTGCAACTTCGCATCATCTGACACAGCCACTTTCTCATGTTTGTTATACCAAAGATGGTTTGATTTTGGCTCAATATCGCCCCATTTCTCATTTTTGTCATAAGTAAAGTAGTTTGGTTTTGGCTCAAAATCATTCACCTTCTCATTTTTGTCATACAAAAAGTGGTTTGGTTTTGGCTCAAAATCACCCCCTTTCTCATGTTTGTTATACAAAAAAGGTTTGGTTTTGGCTCAAAATCATTTCCCTTCTCATTTTTGTCATACAAAAGTGGTTTGGTTTTGGCGCAAAATCACCCCTTTCTCATGTTTGTTATACAAAAAAGGTTTGGTTTTGGCTCAAAATCATTTCCCTTCTCATTTTTATCATACAAAAGTGGTTTGGTTTTGGCTCAAAATCACCCCTTTTCATGTTTGTTATACAAAAAGGTTTGGTTTTGGCTCAAAATCATTTCCCTTCTCATTTTTGTCATACAAAAGTAATTTGGTTTTGGCTCAAAATCACCCCTTTCTCATGTTTGTTATACAAAAAAGGTTTGGTTTTGGCTCAAAATCATTTCCCTGCTCATTTTTGTCATACAAAAGTGGTTTGGTTTTGGCTCAAAATCACTCCCTTTCTCATGTTTGTTATACAAAAAAGGTTTGGTTTTGGCTCAAAATCATTTCCCTTCTCATTTTTGTCATACAAAAGTAATTTGTTTTTGGCTCAAATCACCCCTCTCTCATGTTTATTGTACAAAAAAGGTTTGGTTTTGGCTCAAAATCACCCCTTTCTCATGTTTGTTATACAAAAAAGGTTTGGTTTTGGCTCAAATCATTTCCCTGCTCATTTTTGTCATACAAAAGTGGTTTGGTTTTGGCTCAAAATCACTCCCTTTCTCATGTTTGTTATACAAAAAAAGGTTTGGTTTTGGCTCAAAATCATTTCCCTTCTCATTTTTGTCATACAAAAAGTAATTTGTTTTGGCTCAAAATCACCCCTCTCTCATGTTTATTGTACAAAAAAGGTTTGGTTTTGGCTCAAAATCACCCCTTTCTCATGTTTGTTATACAAAAAAGGTTTGGTTTTGGCTCAAAATCATTTCCCTGCTCATTTTTGTCATACAAAAGTAGTTTGGTTTTGGCTCAAAATCACTCCCTTTCTCATGTTTGTTATACAAAAAAAGGTTTGGTTTTGGCTCAAAATCATTTCCCTTCTCATTTTTGTCATACAAAAAGTAATTTGGTTTTGGCTCAAAATCACCCCCTTCTCATGTTTATTGTACAAAAAAAGGTTTGGTTTTGGCTCAAAATCATCTGAAACAACCCCTTTCTCATTTTGGTTATAAAAAAGTAGTTTGGTTTTGGCTCAAAATCGTTTGGAGATGGTTTCATTTTTTGGGAAAGAACTCCTTTTCCATTCTTATCATACCAGAATGTGTTTGGTTGTGGATCAAAAGCGTTGTCATCCTTAGCTGTGGCTATCTTCCGAATTACGGCCTCTGGATTAGGTTGATCTTTCAATATGTTTTTCTGGTCATCTTCTACAGGATGTCTTCTTGATTCTGTTGTACTTGAAAAATTCTGCAGCACAAAATTAAGGACGAAATCCTTAAGATAATAAAGTTTCAGGAAGACATATGTACATGTTTTTATACCATAATAAATATTGCATTTATCTTGTATATGTCATGATTATTTCTACTCAAATCATAACATTAAAAAACGTGTCTTAGACATACCATATGAAAAATTGGTGTGGTGGTGGTGTGTAAAAGATTGTGTTGGCGTGACCAATCACGGGCAGAGTCAGAATTTTATTTCAATATATATAAAAAACTAAGATAAAGCTTTGAACCAAGAGCATATAAAAGGGAAGATATATATATATATATATATATATTCAATCTACAAAACTATTAAATTTAGTTTAATACGAGATGTATAATTGTTCTTTACGGGTTTTCAGACTTTGAGAGCGCTGCATATAACCATGATATTGGACGGCGGACTATTCATTATTTAATTTGTAGGAATGAAAATTAATAAATAAACACACAATTAATTGTTTGGAATGATATTGGATGCTAAAAGGGGCAACGAAAATTAGAAGATAAAACTCTTGCACTCGGATGTTGAATGCTATTTTATTAATTAGAAAAAGAAAAAAAATAACTAATCAGATCTAAATTTGGAAATTATATTCATTTATTTATTTTTCTTCCACAACCTCTGATCTTGCTATTATAGAATTTCTTTTGCCTTTCTCTTTTAGCTAACGTCAAGCATATATTTAATTTTTTCCCCAGTTTTATGGTTGTGTATTTTTTTTTTTAAAATCTGTAATGGAAAGAGTAGTGATTTTCAAACAATTATTAGATTTACGCCTATTATTTGATGGAGTGTGATTGGCTTCCTACTTTAAGTAAATTTTTTATTTTTTAATGAATAATATAACATAATAATCAATAAGAATCTAATTAGATTGACACCCCTTTTAACACCCTCATCATTTCATTGATTTTTTTTATAAAAATTCTAAGATAAAAAATATTGAAGATTAAAAGGGGAAACGAAAGTTTAAAGGTAAAAAATATTGCATTTGGATGCTAAAAGTACTAAATAAAATTAGGGAAAAAATCCATTTTAATTCTGAGCTTGAAAAAATATATTTAAAGTAAATAGCATATCTATAATAAATTATTTCTTTATGAAATTTTTTAAGGTAAATAGCATATTCATGGTAAATAGTTTAGTTAAGAAAAATGTTTAAGATTGTTTTATCGTAGATATGTTTTGTAAACAAATCATTCATCATAAAGATGATATTTACCGCAAACATCTTATTTACATTAATATTTTTTAGATAGTTTTTATCATGAATATGCTTCATAGATATATTGTTTACTATAATATGTTATTTATCATCACTCAAAAAGTTTTTTCCTATTTGTTTTTAATGTCTAGAGGTTTTTGGCATATATTTCCCACATTCTCCCTAGGTAATCAATTAAAATCCAAGATGGTATCGGGCCAAAACTTCCTCTAATGTTACTTATTCCCTCCCATCAATCATAGAAAAATAGAAGTTTTTGTTAGATCAGGAAGGTCGTCTTTCAGTTATGATCCTTTTACAAACTCGTCGGTTTATTTTTATTTTTATTTTAATTATTCGTACATTATTTTTGTAAACTAAAATGGAGAGTTCGTTCAGGTGATGCTCTGCAACTGTTTACCTAAAAAAAAAAAAAAAAAGAAAGAATAGAACAGTAGGATGCATATATAGCTAAAAATTATGCTCCTACTACTTAAGAAGGTTTGGGAAAATTCCAACTTTAAATTTAAATTTATAGTAACAAGTAACTGTATATACTATTTACATCGATTTAAGTAGTTTTAGAACAAATGATATGTACTTTAATTTGTTGTATCGAAGCCGACAAATCTTAAACTTTCCAAAATAGAAAAAAAAAAGCTATAACTTGAACGAAGACAAGGAAATGCTTACCAAAACAAGTGAGAGGAGTGTGAAGATAACAACTGCACTGGGGACTTTCATGTTTACAATGCTAATTGTATGAAAACCTTTTTTTCTTTTTAGTTTGAATGCGTATGGCAGCGAAACCATGCACACTATTTATAGAAGCACGTTGGTTGTTTGATTTGCATCTACAATAATTGTTTGGATCTCACATCTGCCCTTAAGTTATAGGGTTATTCTTATTTTGCTCCTCGAACTTTAAAAATTTCACTTTTCTTTCAAATTTTGAATTAGCCTTACTAAATTCATTTTGTTAAATTTTTTCAAGAGAGATGTAATATGAGATGGTTAAGTGCAATCATATTGACTGATTCTTTTTAAGAGTTAGAAGATTATTCAAATTTTAAGGGGTAAAGTGAGATGTTTTAAAATTAAGAGATAAACAATAAATGACTTTATAATCAAGAGTAAATTATAAATTGGTTTATAAACTTTTAAGTTCGTACAATTTTCATCCCTTTTTTTTTAGCTATAATGACAGTCCAAAACTATTAAAAATGTTGTTACATTACTAATCATTTTGTTAATTTTTTGACCAAATCCGTTAATTAGCATTACTTTGTTGATCAAATTACTAACAAACTCGGTTAAAAAATTAACAAAAAACTATTATAATAATATTTAATAATTTAGGAGTATTTCAACTATAAAGAAAGGACTAGGTACACAAAATAAAAGTTTTGGGATTAAATGAAAATTTTACCCTATAATTAAAGGAGCCCATGTGAAAATATAGACAATACACAATAATTTTGCAATGGATATTTAATAATATCTTTTGAGGAAAGCATAACAAAATATCATATCTTTTCTCGGATAGCATATTATTTTATGTCACTCAATTATTACATGATGCCCATGAGCCTTGTCTTCATGAGATCATAAGTTTTCTCTTGTAGCATCTTAAATCATATCTTTCGAGGATAGCAATTAGATCATATCACTCAATAATGGCAGTAGTTTTTTCTTTTTGTTTTTGAGTCAAGATCTACTCTCCCCTTTTCATTTCATTGACTGTCTCTAATAGTATTTTGACAACTTATCAATTTGTTTAAAAATTTTAGTATTTAACTTTTTTTATGTGGCTAAAATTTTAAATTCAGATGATATGTCATAATACTATTGGGGGACATCCAATGAAATAGGAAATCCGGAATAGTAGATCTTGATTCTTTATTTTTCTTTACATGCCCATAAGCTTGGTTTACATATAGAGAAAATTAGGTGGAGAATCATGTTTTGAGTACTTTTTTATAATTTTATCTACTCCAACATTAAATTGATAGTTTTAGTATTATAAAATAAAAAAAATATCAATTTTAATGTTATGATTAGCATGAATATAAGAAGTGTCAAATTTATAGCGTTCTTGCATATAACCTCACATGTATTGTTTTTTGGAATTTCAGTATGGGTTGTCTGCCCCATAGTGTTATCTTTCTTTTTCCATTATTGATGTCCTATTTTCCTTTAATAATATTAATTGTAGTTATATATATATATATATATATATATATATATGAAGAGGTATGTTTTGGGTGCCAACTCAATTGTGTTGTTTTAACTATCCATGAAGAATCAACTATTTAGGGACAACACCAATAGTTACAAAGTCATCGCTAAAAAATCCACAGCGATAATCGATAAAATTTCGTTTTTAAAAGGCTTTAGTGATGACAACTCCGTGGTCGCTATAATTTTTGGGTCCTTATTCATTGCGTACTTGGAAAAAGTTGTCGCTATGCTCTGCTATTTGGCGTGCGCCAACAATTTTAAAAACATCATTTTGTCATTGCTACAATGCGCGTTTTATTAAAAAAAAAAAAAAAAACAAAACAAAACAAAAAATGGTCTAGGCTTTAGCAATATCATTTGTCGTTACTAACACCAGATATGTTTTTTTTTCCTTTTTTTTTCCTTTCAAAGTTACATCAAATTTAATTTTGAATCATAAATTAGGTATATGTTTTATTTATATTTCGTCAATATTTAAATTTAAGATTTCAAATTTTATGATATTATTGAAATTGATAATTAAATTTAATTAGCATTTTAATATTATTCTAGATCATAAAGCAATAGAAATAATTGGATATAGACTACCATGCAAATAAAACTAAGAAAGCATCAATCTTGTGTGATAATAAGAAACACATATCAAAGTAGTTTAGATCGGTCAAAATATATAAAACATAATAAACCTAAATTAAAAAAGAAAAGGTCCAATCTGCTCCCAAACTTTTTGCGTCGTTCTTTGTCATGATCATTTTCGTTGTGGTGTTGAGCAGGCGGTGCAACATCCATCGGCGATGGAGTCGCAAAATAGATAATCGCTGGTGGCAGATTCATCAGGCGCTGTACAAATTGTGCATAGCCGTTGTTACAATATCTTAGGCGAAAGCGATGTAGGCCAATATTGGGATCCCAAACTAGAGGATGATACAAAGCAGCACAAGAAGAGAATTAAGTTGGGGAGTCGAAGATGATTTAGACTCACATTGACACAGCTAAGTCTGCAACTACCGAATCATGTCATCCTTCTACATCATATATATATAATATATATATATATATATATATTACAACATTGTGTAGAATATTAGCAGGGAAAACTAAAATTAAAGAATATGAAACACAATATTGCTAAAATATCTGGCCTCTACATCCGCATTAACCCAACGTCCTTGAAAGATTCATACAACAACACCATGGAAAATTCATGAAATATTCCATATACCTCCAAAAATTAAAATGGTGCCTAATGTGATTAGATAGATAGAACTTTCTTTTAAGCTATTACACTTTGCATTTCGAGTCTATTAAATCAAAAACAGCTCCGAACTGCTGGATATGTACCTTCTGTTGTTGTGAGGAAATTTCCTAAAATTTTCGAAAACCTTAAAACGTCACAACTTCAGTTATGGATCTCCAATTTTGGACGTTTCGGGTTTCTAACCGAAGCTTGGAATGTCTATTTTAGGTCGTCAAATGAAATTTGGAACGTTTTTTTTTTTTTAGTCTTTAGTTTGTTCAAGCTTGATTTCTTTCCAGTTGGTATTTTTTCTTTTGCTGAAATTTATTTAAGAAAACCGTGGAAAACATAAGTTTCATGATTTTGAAAGTGTGATATTCATCAGTCTCTAAAAAAAATGATAAACTGTACATGCAGTCCTGTATCTTAGGAATGGATATATGTAATGTTTATAAGTAAAGAGACTATCTCATAATGATAAGAGATCTTTTAGGGTGAGTATGAAAGCAAAATCGTGCAGGTATGAGACCTAAAGCAGATAAAAATCATATCAAATGGAGGCATAGGTCGTTACGAAAGTAAGATATTGTTTAATTTTATGGGTCATCATCTTCAGTTAATCGACATTATATTATCACTGAATTGTTTTGCTCCATATATGAATTTTTCTATTGACGACATATCATCGATTGAAATGATATTTAGCAATAGCTTTTCAACTTGTGGCGACGATAAATGTCGTCCTTAATAGCATTTCCCTCATAAATTTTGATAATAAGATCAACAAACATTTTACACGATCACCTGGATTTGATATTCCTTTATTAATTATTCGAAGCGTACATTTGCAACACATACACACACACACACACATAGATGGCCAGATAGATTAAAACCACATACTTTGAATCCAAAAGGATAAAAGACTTGAAAATAATAACTAGATTGAAGTAGTGGAGGAAAGCCATATAAAGTTAGTATCATCAGGGAAGAAATGGCACACCGGTGCATCCCCTGGCCCAAACCCTAGCGAGCGGAATGACAGGTGATTAGGGTCCCACTCTGAGGTATCTAGATGACAAACCGCGACAGCCTCAACCTTGTCTCCCTTGTTGCCGCGCAATAATATCTTGTACACCTTCCGGTCATGACTCTGCTGGCTGTGACAAGCGTACACGGCATAGGGGAACTCCACTAAATGGCAGGCTACCATTTTGGGAGCCGGTATATCTCTAGGCTCTTCCAGGATGGTATAGTTTTGGAACTCGGTTTCTGAATCGTTGTAAAAGGTGGTTGTTAGAAGGGTGAGAGCGTACCCGTTTGACTCCAATCCGAGCACCCTGCGTACCAAACCAAGCATGGATTCAAAGGAGGTAGCACAGAACTTGGTCTCTCCTTTGATGGGATTCCCCCCACACATTCGGATAGAAATCTCCACGGCCCTTGCTTGAGGAGAGCCTTCCGAGAGAGCGAAGGCCTTTAGAATGTTGGGGAGTTCTTTTAAACTCAAAGGAATTGAGGTGGCTGCCGGTTTAGGCAATGAGAAATGATATGATTTTTTCTTTGGAAAATAAATTGGCCTCGTTGTGCCTCCGTGCAAGTCCTCGAGGTTGAAGAACATCGAGTACTCCAATCGCGGGCGATTGGTGTGAGATGATGCATCATGATGATCACCATGAAAATTATGCATATGCATATGGGCATGATCATGATCATGATGGTCACTATTAACATCTTGATCATCAAGCGGCTGGTGATTTTTGTTGCCCTTTTTTGAATAGATATCACTAATCTCATGATAATTCACTCGACTTGGGAGGCGCAAATATTTAACATCAATGTTATTGCCGTTGTCAATTATAAGTAGTTGATCATTCAATTGCTTCAAGTATTCTTCATTCATCTGTCTACATTCAAAACCACCAGAAAACTGCAGCAAAAAAAAAAAAAAAAATCATTTTGAACAACACCCAAAAAAAAAAAATTCTAAATGTTATTTCCATTTGGATGTTTGATTTTTCTTCTTTTAAATTAACGTTTAAATCTTTACTACCTATCTATTGAACCTAGTTCATAAGGGCGGGGTGAGTTAAAGGAGAGATCGCAGATTTCTGCGAACAATATAGCAAATGTATTAAAGAAAAAGGACTTACAGGATATTAAAGAATTCATATATAATGAACTTCTTATGGAGTTTATAATAAGCAGAGTAGCAATTGTATTTTATCAGTTTAAAGAGTAAGAGAATTGAAAAGGTTTGGTAGTTATAATTAAATTACGTACCTGCAGGAAGATTATAAGCACCAGATGAAACAACAGATTCGAAAAAGCAACTCCAGAACCCATCTTTCTAATTTAATTCCTTTGAAAATAACTATTTCGTTTACTCTCCTGATCTTCCACCACTAATCAATAAAGAAGAAAGACGTGAAGATATATATATATATATATATATATATATTTTAAGAGACGATTGAAAGAATAAATGCACAAACCTAAAATGATCTTTTCATTTTTATGGGACAAATTAAGGGATATTAGCTCTATTAGTCCCTGAATTCTGAACATTGTGTCAATTTGGTCACCCAAACTTTTTTTCTTGGCAGATTGCTCCTTGAGCTTAGATTTAGTTTTTTTTTTTTTTTTTTTTTTAACAGTTTTAGGCCCTACATAAAAATTGACGAATAACTTCTGAAATTTCAGAGATAATCACATCCTAACCTTATATAGTAACAGAAATTTTTTATACGATGACTTTAAATGTAAAATTTCTAGTTTCTAAGGAGTTTTCATAACTGAAATAGACTATTTCAAATTTCACGCAACTGTTTGTGTACTTAAAATTTTCAATTACTATGCCAGTGAGACGTGATTCTCTCTATATAAAATTTTAAAAGCCGTTCGTCAATTTTTATGCTAGGGATTAAAACAGTCTACATTAAAACAAAAAACAAAAAGAGTAATCTGCCAGGAAAAAAAAAATAGAACCAATTTGACACAATACTCTTAATTCCTGGACTAAAATGTTAATTTATCCTATTAATTGATGCATGTAGATAAGAAAAGTGTAAATAATTGGTAATTAAGTTCTAGGCAAGAATTTAATATATTTTTTTTTTTTCCAAATAATATATTAGAGTACTCTTTGGTACTCATTGCAATTGTCTTTTTTGAAATTTCAATATTGTTAATTTCTAATTGGTTGTGAAATGGATTTCATACATGTCATAGTATGGGCATATGAATGTGTCCTCCATGCTACTATTAAAAAATAAAAAAAGCAACTAATAATAGATGCTAAAATATTGGGAAAAATAAAAAGAAACAGAGGCCTAAAAAATAAAATCATATATACAGGCCGGCAGACATGCATGCATGCTCATCCATGCTTAAATTATTACGAATCAGTCTTATCCGATCTTCCATAAAGGTCTAATTGATGGAACTCATCCAATTTTCTGTGATGCAAAAGTGGGCCAAGAACAGTAGAGGTTCCACCAGAATACTCTCTGGCCACCAGCATCGAGACCAGAGTCGGAGGTATATCTTGTGATCTAAGTTGAAAATAATAAATATATACAAAAGCTGGTGGAGAAAATTTTGGGGTGTAGAACTTCCAAAAAAGTTCAACTCCTTTGCTTTGTGTGCATATCAGGAAGCCATTCCAATACCAGCTAGCCTTTTCCGAAGGAAAGTTATTGATTGATTCTGCTTCTTGTGCAGCTTATCAATCAACATGGGAGTCAGTGGGACATGCCTTGATTCAACCCAAATTTGCTAAGGCTGTTTGGAGAGCATCCACAATTACTCTTGAATTTCGGACTATGTTTAATCTCTCGTTCAAAGAGAAAGTTCATCAATTGTCTGCATCTCTTTCCTCCTAAATATTGTCATGTTTATAGGGAGGCAAATAAAACAGGGTGATACGTTGGTGACTTTTCCTCTTGATTTAGATGATAAAACTTATTTGGTTGTAGGAATCAACCCCACTGATTGTATCTGTTATTATATCTGTGTTCCTACATATTAATAACAAATCCTCTTATTCTCAAAAAAACAAAACAAAACAAAAATCTACCGTTGGGGTTTGAATTTGGAAATTGGGGATTCAATTTGGCTAAATTTTTAACTGAGGAAATTATGAACTCCAAGTAAAAAAAAAAAAAAAACTATTTATTATAATTTCCCTATATTATTCACTTGTTATTTGATCTAGTACGTACTAGATATTTACCAAATTAAGTATATGAATTGATTAATGTTGTCGGTGAATAATTTTCATAATTTGTTTCTTAAAAAATATATATATTTTCTAGGGAAAGAATGTTTTCTACTAAGTAAACAAATTGATGCATGTTAGGTAAATAATTTGTTGATTAGTAAATTGATACATATTAAATAAATAATGGATTTTGCCTGTTATATGATATACTAAGTAAGTTCAAAAATTAGTTAATACTGTTAAATCAGTACATATTTGATAAAGAGTAACTCTAGAGAAATGTCACAAAATCACAATTTGATTGCTTTTGCACACAAGGAAAAAAAAAAACTTTTACAAGAAATAACATAACAAGCCATTATAAATATTTACTTATTTATTTAGTTTAAACCAATTCTATTTATTAGTTGAAAACGATGATTTTTGTTGTAGTATTAGTAGCTTTAATTTCGCCGGCAGATCACTAACCAGTAATCACTGCCGCTGTTAGGTTAGCAATTGATTAACAACTGGTTACCATTTGATTACCGACTGATAACCATCTTCGTCGATAGATTACCAGTTGATTACTTTGTCGGCAGGTTACCGACCATGTAGATTACCAGTATGTTACTTTCGACGGTGGGTTACAGATTAGTAACCATCTTCGTCAGTGAATTACCAATTGATTATTAACTAGTTACTAGGTGGTTACCTGTACTAATTAGTTACAAACCGGTTTCTTTAACAAGTAATTTCAATTTGAATGTGTTTTTAAAATTTTTTTAGTGTAAATTATCAGAGATTTTATAAATACAACTAATTCTTAATTGGGATGCAGTCTAAGGATATTCACCCCTTTATATAACGAGAAAAATCTCATTTATTCCTACTTGGTCGATGTGAGCCTCCTACCAAAAAGAGCCACAATGAAGTAAAGTCCCACACATTTTTCCCATTGATGAAGTGATTGCCAATGGTTTCTTACATTGCGCCAACAGGCGCTAGCTTTCCATCATGAATTTAGTTCATATGTCCTTATTTGTATCCTCATTCTTGTATTTCATAATAATAACTAACATAGTTTTTAAATTGATGTAATTTAGTATTGTTAAAATATATTTTTAATTAATATATCATGATATTATTAAAGAGAGATGAAAAGGGACAAGAATAAAAGGACACAAGAGTTGGATTTCAAGCACACATGATGTTAATAAGATTCCAATTAGTGTTTGAACTTCATAGATGTTACAATCTTGGTATCATATTTACATGACCATCAACAATCCCAATGTTCTCAACTAGTAACATTTCCTTTAGCAAGGATCTCCCTCTTAAAAAATAAAAATAACAAAATAAAAAAAAAAGATAAAAGAGAAGATGAAGAATTTAAATGAATATTTGACAATAATCATTTTAAAATTAAAAAAAAAAACATCTTGTTTGCTAATGTGAAAAATAATGTAAATAAATTCAAATCTCTTATAGACATATATTACAGTCGATCAATCTGAAAAGATTGAAGAATTGTAAAGGATAATTGTAATAAATATTTGACAATCATCTCAAACACCAGATGATATCCAAAGTCGATGAGTTTCTTTGAGCATGATAAACTTTGTTCTTTCTAAGTGAATAATTAAAAACAATTCGATTTTAGACCATTGAAGTTAAAGATAAATATTATAGACTATCGAATGTAGGATAGTCGTCTAACATTTTAATTTCCCCAGATTTATGTTCCAACTTTTTCTCAAGTACTACATAATCTGGACGACGAAGGGAAATTTTAAAAAAATAAAAAATAAAAAATGGGAAAAGACCCAGGGCCTATTGAAGTTCTGACTTTGCACAAACGCCTATGGACACTGATATAATTGAAAATTTTATATAATTTAATTTAAACAGCAAATAATAATACTAAGATGGCTAAATTCCACTATGTATAGTTAGATTGTCAAAGCCTAACTTAAAACTCCGAATTCATATACCTATCTTGAAGTAAATATAAGAGAACAACAAGCATATATAACTAGCATTTAGAACGCTCCATTAAATTGGTACTCTCTAAACCACGCATCTCATGGTAATCTTTAAACTCAAATTTATGAAAAGTAAAAGATGTCATACGACAAAATAAAAATAAATAAATAAATAAAAGGTGGGGGGATTATCCCACAGGCGGGCGGGCTGGAAACAACATGGACATATGGTGTGGATCATGAAACCAAAACTACCCGTTACTGATATCCAAGAAAATCCAAGCCAAAACCAAGATTTTACTAGTATCTCTGAATATGCTTCATTAAAAACATTTTAACCAAAATCCAATAAAAAAAAAAAAAAGTGCTAGAAGAAATTAAAAAAAAAGATAAAAGGAGTACATATTTACTTCCAATTGAGGCCAGTCATACATCATAAAGATAAATCCTGTGAGAAGCCAGACAATCAGCAACATGATTTCCCTGATAAAAAAAATGAGAGGCTATGTGAAATATTATGACATGTACTTGCAAGGGATCAAAAGTTCATAAGTGGAGGAGTCTAATTTAATGGCAATCGGAAAAGTTGGATACATTATTTTTACTTCTGCATTAGATACACACGGCAGATATTTAACCTTTTATTTTATTTGTTACATTCCATTGCACTAGTAAGCACAATATTCCTCACTTATTATGTCACCAAATTACATTACTAGATTGAAGTAGGCTTTGGAATCCACACAAGATTCTCAGCTGGGAAGAAATGGCAGACAGGCAAAGTTCCCGGTTCGATCATAAGCACGCGGAATGACACATGATTACGACTCCACTGCGAGGTATCCATGTGACAAACCGCAACAGCTTCAACCTTGTTGCCATTTTCGCCCCCTAACAAGATCTTGTACACCTTGTTCTCACTCTGCTGGTAGTGGCAATAGTACACTGCATAGGGATAAGGCATGGTGTGACAAGCCACCATTTTGGGAGCCAAGATCTCTTTAGGCACTTCCAAAATAGTGTAGTTTTGGAAAGTGGTGCTTAATTTCGTCAAGAAAGTAGTCGTTACAACGCTGAAACTCTCCTCTCCGAAGGCGCTACGTGTGAAATCGATCATGGATTCTAAGGAAGTGGCGCAGAACTTGGTCTCTCCCTTGATGGGTCGAGTCTCACATTGCGCGAGTGTATCTTCCATGGCTCTGCCTTGGGGAGAGTCTCGAGAGAAAGAGAACAAGTCGAGAAGATAAGAGAGTTGTTTCGACGAGAAAGGAATCGAATCAACTTCATCTCTGGGCAGCAAGTGAGGAGAAGTGGAAGGATCTTTCTTGGGAAAATAAATCGGCATGGTTTTTCCTACTTCGAGGTCCTTCATCGTGAAGAAAACCATCACATTATTGTCCATATGATTCATATGGGACGTGGGATGAGATTGAAAATCATGATCTTCAACATCATCGTTCTTACTACTAGGGAGTCGCAATATATTATTATTGTCAGGGACATTCCTCTGCTCTTGATGTTCTTCACTCAACTTCCTAGATTCAGTACCCTGAGTAACCTGCAAAATTATGATCAACAGTATAAATTCGGAAATATTAAGCTACTTCTATAACATGGCAAGTCACAATTTTTAACGATCAACTCACATCAAAATCATAAATTGTATTTCTTCGTTGAGATATGTTTTTTGTATCCTACGTAAAATTCTCCTATGAACATGAGTTTATATATATCTAAATCATTCTTCTTTCAGTTTTTTCTTGTAGGCAAAACTTTTATTAAATCTCAAAGAAAAAGAATACTACAATCTGTTATTTACAGAGATTCATGTGCTATATATATATATATATGTGTGTGTGTGTGTGCATGTACATGTGTGTGTATATATTTTATACTTGATTTTTATCAATGTTTTCTAACTAATGAAATTGAATTGGAATTAAAATAAAGTTTTTAAGTATAGCTTAAATATTTACCAGGAGAATTAGTAGCAGATGAAGTAGGAGACTCCAAGAAGCAACTGCAAGACCCATATTTTTCTTCCCCTCCTTGCACTCCTTTCAATTCCACCCCAGAAAAAATTGCTGAAAAAGAAGAAGTTTTAATAAAAGGAAAAGCGTTTTTACTATAAAACATCATAAAAAGAATAAAATAATAAAAATAACTGTTAAAAAAAAAAAACATCATAAGCGGTAGTGCTTCAATTTAGACCATTCTAGAGTCTTGATGTTGATATTAATTTTTGTCCTATCATAACCATTATTTTAGTACGTAAACCTAGCTAGTTCCATCTCTCCGATACATAAATTTTTTCGTTCCATCTGCCATAACTTTTTGTAGATAAAGAAATCAATAGATTTATCAAGATTTCTTTATTAAATTAGTAGTTTTTAGCACCCTTTATTATTTACGCGTCTCACATGATTTAATAATAGAAAAATATGTTAATCTAAAACAGCAAAACTACTCTAAAAAGGGGAAAAAACACAGAAACCCCCCACTATGCTACCGTCTTATAAGTTTAGTATCTCATTAAAGGTCTCTGTTGGAAAATCTTAAGAAAAAATCCAACAACAAAAAAATATGAGTGAATGATTCAGAACAAACAAATCCTTCAAAAAACGTGAAGAACATCAATAAAAAGAAAGACCATTCGTAACCTTTAAAAAAATAAATAAATAAAAGGAACACTTGTTTGGTGCTAAAATTCAATTCAATTTGGATCACAATTTTTTTTTTCTCTTTTTCTGAAAATTCTTCACAGTTACAAATATAACTTTATACATCAAATTTTTATAAAAGTCGATAACTTTACATATATAAATTCAAATAAAATATATTTTTTAAAATTATATAGAATTTCGAAATGAAGGAAATAAGTTCCATATTAATTTATTTTTCCTGAACAAATTTCAAGTTTTAATACATTTAACTCAAGTAATTCAAATATCTCACTAAACACATAATTCAATTAATTCAAATCTAACCTAAAAAATTTCATTTCAACATATACATCAAATGCATCTGTAGATAAGAATTATAATTAAACTTGATAATGTTAAATGGAATGATTCGTTCATGTAGTGTTTAATAAAATAATTTATTTCCTCGCTTAAAACAATTTGAGCTTCGTCAGAGCAAACGTCATATGACAACTTGATTATTTCCAGAAGACTCACTAGAGCCAATTTTGATTGGCTATCCATGGCATCCTCCTCAATGGTAATCTTTAATAATTATGAAATTCAAGAAAGTGGAAAGATGCCAAAAAAAGTTGCAGATAGATTTCTCCGTAGCTGACACTCAACTATATAAACTCTTGAAAAATGAAAAAAAAAAAAAACAAATAAATAAATAAAATAATAAAAGATAGAAGATGTCAACAAAAGATTCACGTGGTTTAATCTATGAATTAAGAATAGAGAGAAAATTCATTAGTCCATGAATAAAACTATGCTAATCAGTTGTCTCCTTCGTCTATAATTTATATATTTTCTTATTTATTTATTTATTTTATTTTTTTCATTTTTCAAGATAATATTAAAGCCAACACAACTGAAACCTCTGAATGTTCTTGTGAATCCATACCCACTATCTAGTTGGTGTGATATAATACGAGGTATGGAACGCCATAAGGTGCGCATAGGTCTCCATAGTGCCTCTCACTTCCTGTGCACATCTTTTGGCATTCCGTGCCTGGTATTATATCGAGGGTGACACCGTACTTCTGATGGGACTTCCTCAAGCACTGGAACTAGCTAGGAGTGGAGCGAGTGGTGGTGGGAATGCGGTCCGAACACATCCGGCGATAAAAGACAATGTCAAAGCGGTTAAATTTTATTGTTAAGCTAGCCTCGATGGAACTTCGGAAAAACCTTGTTGTTCCCCATTTTTTTTGTTTTTGCTTTCTCTGACTTGAAATTTAGGATTCAACTAATTCTCATTTATAATTTTTGTTAAATTTGTATACGATTATATAAAGAAGAATTACAATCAGAAAATCTAAAAAACAAGTCCTATGTAAACTAATTGATATCACACAATCCCTAAAACTGAAAAAAGGAAAATACAAAAAAGTTACTACAAAAATAATCACAAAATAATAATTAAATAAATAATCAATTATACAAAATCATGGCTTAAACATTCTACCAAAAGAAAAAACACTCAACTATTATATAGACACACAAATCACATGTATATATGTGTGGGGTGTGTGCCACCAACCATTCTTATTGTAATAACCGAAAATTTATACGGACTCATGATTTCCTTGTACATAAGAAATCTATGCTCGTATTATGTGTTTTTGTAATGTTTCATGAAAATTATGAATATCAATACGAAATTCATAATTTTATTAGTAAATGTTTGAGTTCTCATTTAATTAGCTATGAGACTCAATAAGCAAATTGCTTAGCCAAGCAAGTAACCTTTTTAGTAAAAAGGGGTACAAAAATGTTATGATTTTATGTTGATCAAAGCTTGACCAATGAAGTCAAGGTTGACCCGATAGGTTAAAGATTGACTGAAAAGGGTCAACTAGGTGACAATAATGAAGTATGATGAGCAGTATAGGAAGTATACTGCGAAAAACCATTTTTCTGATAAAATGGATCATGTTATTTTTAAAACCACCATAGAGTAAAATCAAGCACACTAAGTAGGTAATTAAGGGCCTAAGAGTTCTAAGCGAAAAGAGAATTTTTCGTACAGTCCATTTTTAAACAGATAAATTTTGGACTGCCAAATATACTACAGTACTGTGTATTAGTGAACACAGTATTAGAAATATCTGTGTAGCTCAAAAATGGATTGCATATTGAAGAAAAGAGCCAAACAAGGCCTTATGGTGACATCACCTTGATGACATCACCTTATCCATTAATTATGACATCATTTTGGAATTAAGAAAAATTTGGAAAGTAATTAGGAAGATTCTAGACACTTCATGGCCGGCCACCTTGCATGCAATTTGTGCAAAATCTTGCTTCTTGAGGGACTAATTTAGCAATTTTACAAAGTTTCAAATGCCTATAAATAGGGGTGCATTTTATTCAAAAAAAATCAGAAAATTTGGAGAGGTTCTGCCCATTTTCCAGCTCCAAAAACCGCCCTTGATCAGCCAAGAAAAACAAAACAAAAACCAAAATCCAAGTGTGGGAATTAGTGGTGAAGTTCGGATTTCACCTAGGAACCAAGAGGAAAAGCTGAAAAATTTTTGGAGAACCATTTTGGCCAAGGGGGCCGGTTGTGGGTGAGCTGAAAAGGAAGAGAAAAACTGATTGGGATCAAGGGGGAGTGGTCAGATTTTTGGTGAAAATCAGCAGCCAAAAGAAACCAAAACTTTCGGGTAGGCTAGGGGGAGGCCGAATTCACCAAGGAGCCAAGGAAAGGAGAAAATTCTTGGAACCAAACCCTAACCATTCTTAGGGTCAAGAAAGGTAATCTTCCATGGCCTTAAGCTTTTTCAATTTGATTCAATTTGAAATTTAATTGTATTTCAAGTTGTCAAATTGTATGAGCATAAGCTCAATTTTTACTAATTGCCTTAGTTTAGGAAGTTAGATATGTGCTTGATTAGGACTTAAGGGTGGTTTGAATTTATTAAGTTTTGCATGATTTAATTGATGCTTGATTTAATTATGTGGTATGTATGTTAGCTTCTGCCTAGAGTTATATGTCCCCTAAGTGAATTTAAGTTGACCTAGAATGGTTAAAAAGGTTGCATGGCTAATGTAGATCAAATTATGCAACTTTGGAAATTAAGCATACCCTAGAATTCTAGAAAAGAATAATGGGTTGCATGGCTGAATTTTTAAATGTGTTTAAAGAAAATGTACGTTAGAAAAAGCGATGTGTGTTGATGTTAAGCTCCCGCTGTGGTCGGTTGAGGTAGTGTGCGCGATTAGGACGTAAAACAAAAATCGAAACCGAAAACTGCCATTTCGGGTAGAAATTGGCCAGTCTCGGGAAAATCAGATTTTTGAGGCCTTTAGAGGCCGATTTTGGAAAAAGTTAAAACACAAAAGTTGTTCAGAACAGTTTTTCCTAGAGGGACACGCGAATGGATTTGAAAAATGAGGCTCTAACAGCCTCCGTTTTTACAAAAATCCGAGGCTAATCTGCCCAGACCTAGTCTACACGTCCAGTAAGTTTCAAATTAAAACTGACAAGAATCCAAGCAGAACTGGGTTTTTCTTAAAACACGAAAGTTTTAGAATTTTTCAAGAGCAAGAACTTTCGTGAAGACAAGTTTTTCAAAATCAATCTGGATTTTTAAATACAACCTGAACTATGAAAACTGTGCAGAGAGCAAGAAATTTCTGCACAGGATCTTCTAAAACAAAACAGAAAAACTGTATTTTTCACAAAACCCATTGTTTTGACTGCTAAAACTGTTCCAATGGCAGTTTTCAGCCCTTAACAATTTATAAAACGTACTCATAAATTTTCAAGGATTTTTGAAAGAAAAACCTAAGTTTTCTAAAAAACAAAGCAAGAAAGGATTTTAACCAAGTTATTGGTTTTGGCCCAAAACCCAAAGGTTTTCCAACGTAAGCCAATAAAGGACTAAGCCTTTTGATTTCAACCCTTATCTCGAGAGTTCTTTACGGGATTACGAATAGTAATCCGTTTACGATATTTTTCCAAGATAATGATATGGGGACATATAAGCCTAATTAAGTATGAATGTTGGTTTGGTTACCAACATTTTATAAGTATAGAATTCTTATCCTATGTCCTTATTATAACAGGAGATAACCTGCTGTTGTGTCCGGAATTAGAGCGACGTATTAGTGGACATAGTAGACGAGGTAAGTACAAACCTCACCTACAGTATGGAAAATAGTAATCTATTTTCAAGTATATGACATGTTTACACGTTATGCCATGTTATGCTATGTCATGCTATGTTATGCTATGCCATGTTATGTTATGTCATGCTATGCCATGTTATGATACGATAAACCATGTTAAGTTATGTTAAACCAGGATACATTAAGTATGCCATGTCTAGTTCATGTACATTATGACTATTAAGATCACATGTAAAGATTCTTAGTCTTGGAAATATAACAAGACTAAGACTAAACCAAGACAAGTAAGGTGTCGTACCAACCTCCTGTTGATGCAGGAGGATCATGTATGTTTCAAGTTATAATTATCAACCTTCCGTTGATGCGTGAAGGTCATGTTCATGTTTTCCAGAATGGTTAAGGGCCTTGCAAACCCTGACGTTCTGAGGCTTACGCGCTTTTGGTACGTACACTACGGGCCCACATGTTAAACAAGATAATAAGTTCAAGTCAATAATTGGTTATAAAAGACTCATAATTAATTCATGCATGAGTTGCACGACATTGTTATATTTTGTGAGATTATGTTTGTACTTGCTGAGCGAAAGCTCATCAGTATATTTCATACTGTAGGTAAGAGGCCTGCAGCTTAATTGGTGGGCCAGGTGGATGATGCGGCGGGTGAAGGGCGGTGTGGGATACCACTACGCAAAATCTTCCGCGAAGTTATGATAAGTTTAAGTTTATATATATTTTAAAGACAGTTATGTTGTATAAAAATTATGAGGATTTAAAGACATGAAATTTTGTAAGAAGTATGTATGTTTTTATCTTAGTATGTATGTATGATAAGTTTCCATATGAGTAACTCTATTTTATATGTAAGTTTGAAAAAAAAAAAAAAAAAAAAATTTATTCTCGATTTTCCAAGCAAGTTTAAGCAGTGTTATAAGTCCAAGTATGTATGGTAACTGCCCTACGTAGGTTGGGGCGTTACAAGTTTGGTATCAGAGCGGTATCCTGCCAGTCTACTTCACCTTGCCTCACATCACTTCCGCCACGGCCCAAGTAAGTTAAGTTATTTTTCTTATGCTTAGAAATTAGTTAGAAGCTCACGTGCGTAGTAAGCATCTGTCGTCAACGGTCATGCCGGGAACTTCTCGCATTATGGAATTAGCTCGACGTTATGGAAGTTATATGTGGTATTTGTGGAACTTTGCCACCTAAGAAAAATATTAGATATGAGGATAACGTTGGGTGGTGCCTTCGCTTGGTGGTGGCAATTAAGTGACATATGAACATGATGGGAAGTTTTACACCTTCCTAAATGTTATACTTATACATTTATGTTATGAAGCAGATATGGATAAGATTATGATGGATTCAGATATATTCCATGATTATGTTATGATATGGAATTAAGATTATGGTTCTATATAAAAGACATGATTTTATTAAACAAGGAGCTTATTTCATAAATTTTTTATGTAGAACCATGCCACCCAAGCGTAGAACGGCTCAGACCCAGAACGTTGATCTTGCGGCCCAGATGAATGAATTAAGACAAATGATGTTAGCCCAACAACAAGAGATAGGTGGGCTTAGAGCTCAGTTGGCTCAGCAAAATCAGGGACCTCCTAATGTTGAAGTACCACCAGCACCTGTGAATCAGCCTGCTGCACCGGAAATTCCTGATGCTGATCCGGTGATTCCAGAAAACCCGATAGCTCCTGAAGTGCCTGATGTGCCTTTGGCTGTTCCGCCAGCAGTTTTGGTTCGAACTCCGGAACAATTATATGACAGATTTCGGCGCATGAAGGCACCGGAATTCGAAGGATCAACAAACCCAATTGAGGCCGACAACTGGTTGATTGACCTCCAGGTTATCTTGAACTTTCTCAAGCTCGATGACGAAGAAAAAGTTCTCTGTGCATCCTTTATGCTGAGGAAAGATGCTCGCCTCTGGTGGGAAACAGTCCAGATCAGGCGAGATGTTACCCAAATGACTTGGGAGGACTTTGTTGAGGAATTTAAGGAGAAGTACTTCAACACTGACGTTATGGAAGCTCAACAAGACGAATTCAATAATTTTCGTCAGGGTAATCTATCGGTAGCTGAGGCGGTGAAAAAGTTTGAGCAACTAGCACGTCTTTGTCCTCACCTTATCGGCTCCGAGAGAGACAAGGTAAGAAGGATGATGAGGATGTTCCGCTCGGATCTGGCCGTAGTGATTAGCAGTGGCCCCTACCCACCAATCACCGTTGCTGAATGTGTCAGCCGGGCGATACGAGCTGAGTATTGGGTAGGTCAGAACAAAGAACAACGGGCTAAGTTTTTTAAGGAAAAGAGAGAAGAGAAGGCCCAAGTTAAGCAGATTCAAGCAAGACCAAGCCAACCTCCGCAGCAGAAAGGGCAGGGAGGATCTTTTGGGCAACACAGCAACAACAGGCAATACGGCAGTAGTCAACAGAAGAGGAAGTGGAATGGAGGGGGTCAGGGGAATCAACAAAATTTTCCCCAGAAACGGAATGCCCCTGATAGCAGCATGAATCCCACTTGTCAGAAATGTGGGAAGAAGCACCCGGGAGACTGCCGTGCTGGAACTAATCGTTGTTTTCTGTGTGGTAAGGAAGGCCACTATGCTAAGGACTGCAATGCTAATTCCCAGAATCCGCAGCACCAACAAAGGAGTCAGGGGTATCAGCTTCATGCAGCACAGATGAAGCTCGAAGACCTGAAATCTCTCAAGGCAGGCTTGAAGCTCCAGCAACTCAAGGGCGCATTTATGCCTATACTAAGGAGGATGTTCAAGCAGGACCATCTACAGTGTGACAGGTCAGCTTCCTTTCGCCCAGCAAGATGCTTATGTGTTAATTGATTATGGAGCTACGCATTCATTCACATCACCTAGGTTCGCTAAGAAACTAGGTAGAGGAAGCGATAGGATTGGAAGAACTTTCAGAACTGCTTTACCCTCCGGAGAAGTTCTGTTGTCTGATTATTGGATACGTCATGTTCCAATAATTATACGTGGTAGGGAAATGTATGTCAATTTGATTGTCATTGATCTGTATGACTACGACGTCATTTTGGGTATGGATTTCTTGGGGAGATACAACGCGGTTATAGACTGTCAACGTCGGATAGTCACGTTCAAGCCAATTGGAGGCGAGGAATTCATTTTTAGAGGATCGACTCCGAAA
>CM046370.1:11964062-12126723 GCA_025413025.1 Ficus hispida
TTCAAGAGCTAAAAAGTAAGCTGACTAGTGCTCCAATTCTTACGATTCAGTGGTAGAGGAAGGGAACTTCGTGATATACAGCGATGCTTCCAAGATAGGATTGGGAGCCGTCCTCATGCAAAATGGAAAGTGATTGCGTATGCTTCCCGACAGCTTAAGGATCATGAGAAAAACTATCCGACGCATGATTTGGAACTTGCGGCGGTAGTATTTGCACTTAAAATTTGGATACACTACCTTTATGGCACTAAGTGTGAAGTTTATACGGATCATCAGAGTTTGAAGTATATCTTCACCCAGAAGGAGCTTAACATGAGGCAAAGAAGATGGCTCGAGCTGGTAAAGGATTATGACATCGACATCCGTTATCATCCGGGGAAGGCCAACAAAGTAGCCGATGCTCTAAGTCGGAAGTCGATTTCCTCGATGAGATCAATTCAGCCATTGATCGAGCCCTTCAAAGAGAGCTAGTAGAAGCTGGAATAGAGCTCATTACGGGAGGTTTAGCTG
The DNA here is from genome assembly GCA_025413025.1 of Ficus hispida. NCBI lineage: Eukaryota > Viridiplantae > Streptophyta > Magnoliopsida > Rosales > Moraceae > Ficus > Ficus hispida. The sequence continues at coordinate 11,964,573 of CM046370.1, forward strand.
CCCTAACCTTCCAACCTACCATTTTGGATGGCATGAAGGAACGTCAAGAAGGAGATGCCTCACTGCTTAGGACGAGGAACGAAGTCCTAGAAGGGAAGGAGTCGGACTTCAACATATCTGATGAGGGCATACTCTATCGGAAAAATAGACTATGCATTCCTAATGAAGACGAGTTGAAGGAACGGATCTTGAAAGAAGCTCATGAGACTCCGTATTCCGTTCATCCTGGAGCCACAAAGATGTACAAAGACTTGAAGGAAAGCTTTTGGTGGCCCAAGATGAAGAATGACGTTGCCACGTTCGTTAGTAAATGTCTTACATGTCAAAAAGTGAAGGCTGAACACCAACGTCCCGGGGGAGAATTGCAGAAAATTTCCATCCCAGAATGGAAATGGGACCAAGTGACGATGGATTTCGTGGTTGGTCTACCCCGAACTCCCAGCGGCAACGATGCTATTTGGGTGATTGTCGATCGATTGACGAAATCCGCACACTTCTTGGCCATCAAGCTTAGCTTCTCAGTGGAGCAGCTAGCGGACCTGTACGTCGCGCAGATTGTTCGCTACCATGGGATCCCCAAATCGATCATCTCAGATCGTGATGGTCGTTTCACTTCGAAATTTTGGAGAAGTGTACATCAAGCTATGGGTACAAAGCTTACTTTTAGTACAGCTTTTCACCCACAGACGGATGGACAATCAGAGAGGACCATTCAGACTCTAGAAGATATGTTACGAGCATGTGTGATGGACTTCAAGGGAACTTGGGATAAAAAGCTTCCTTTGATTGAATTCTCGTACAACAACAGTTTCCATGCTTCGATTGGAATGGCCCCTTATGAAGCTCTCTATGGAAGAAGGTGTAGATCTCCAGTCCATTGGTACGAAACAAGAGAGAAAGAACTTGTGTCTACGGACTTTATACGGAGAACCACGGAGGCCATAAAGCTTATACGTCGACGGATGGAAACGGCATTTAGTCGACAAAAGAGTTATGCCGACAAACGCAGAAGGCCTCTAGAATTCCAAGTAGGAGACTTGGTTTTCCTCAAGATTGCTCCGTTCAAAGGAGTCATGAGATTTGGAAAGAAAGGAAAACTAAGTCCGAGATATATAGGACCATTCGAAGTACTCGAAAGAGTTGGTAATGTGGCCTATAAGTTGGCTTTGCCCCAAGAATTAGCATATGTGCATAATGTATTTCATGTGTCGATGCTAAAGAAGTACATCTCAGATCCCTCACACGTATTGAACCATGAACCAATTGAAGTTCACGAGGATTTGACTTATGAGGAGAAACCGGTTCGAATTTTGGCACGAGAAGAAAAGGTGCTAAGGCACAAAGTTATACCTTTAGTCAAGGTTCTTTGGCGAAATCATGAAGTGGAGGAAGCAACATGGGAACGTGAAGAGGATATGAAGAAAAGCCACCCAGAATTATTCTGATTTTCGAGGACGAAAATTTTGTAAGGAGGGTGGATTGTAATAACCGAAAATTTATACGGACTCATGATTTCCTTGTACATAAGAAATCTATGCTCGTATTATGTGTTTTTGTAATGTTTCATGAAAATTATGAATATCAATACGAAATTCATAATTTTATTAGTAAATGTTTGAGTTTCATTTAATTAGCTATGAGACTCAATAAGCAAATTGCTTAGCCAAGCAAGTAACCTTTTTAGTAAAAAGGGGTACAAAAATGTTATGATTTTATGTTGATCAAAGCTTGACCAATGAAGTCAAGGTTGACCCGATAGGTTAAAGATTGACTGAAAAGGGTTAACTAGGTGACAATAATGAAGTATGATGAGCAGTATAGGAAGTATACTGCGAAAAACCATTTTTCTGATAAAATGGATCATGTTATTTTTAAAACCACCATAGAGTAAAATCAAGCACACTAAGTAGGTAATTAAGGGCCTAAGAGTTCTAAGCGAAAAGAGAATTTTTCGTACAGTCCATTTTTAAACAGATAAATTTTGGACTGCCAAATATACTACAGTACTGTGTATTAGTGAACACAGTATTAGAAATATCTGTGTAGCTCAAAAATGGATTGCATATTGAAGAAAAGAGCCAAACAAGGCCTTATGGTGACATCACCTTATCCATTAATTATGACATCATTTTGGAATTAAGAAAAATTTGGAAAGTAATTAGGAAGATTCTAGACACTTCATGGCCGGCCACCTTGCATGCAATTTGTGCAAAATCTTGCTTCTTGAGGGACTAATTTAGCAATTTTGCAAAGTTTCAAATGCCTATAAATAGGGGTGCATTTTATTCAAAAAAAATCAGAAAATTTGGAGAGGTTCTGCCCATTTTCCAGCTCCAAAAACCGCCCTTGATCAGCCAAGAAAAACAAAACAAAAACCAAAATCCAAGTGTGGGAATTAGTGGTGAAGTTCGGATTTCACCTAGGAACCAAGAGGAAAAGCTGAAAAAATTTTTGGAGAACCATTTTGGCCAAGGGGGCCGGTTGTGGGTGAGCTGAAAAGGAAGAGAAAAACTGATTGGGATCAAGGGGGAGTGGTCAGATTTTTGGTGAAAATCAGCAGCCAAAAGAAACCAAAACTTTCGGGTAGGCTAGGGGGAGGCCGAATTCACCAAGGAGCCAAGGAAAGGAGAAAATTCTTGGAACCAAACCCTAACCATTCTTAGGGTCAAGAAAGGTAATCTTCCATGGCCTTAAGCTTTTTCAATTTGATTCAATTTGAAATTTAATTGTATTTCAAGTTGTCAAATTGTATGAGCATAAGCTCAATTTTTACTAATTGCCTTAGTTTAGGAAGTTAGATATGTGCTTGATTAGGACTTAAGGGTGGTTTGAATTTATTAAGTTTTGCATGATTTAATTGATGCTTGATTTAATTATGTGGTATGTATGTTAGCTTCTGCCTAGAGTTATATGTCCCCTAAGTGAATTTAAGTTGACCTAGAATGGTTAAAAAGGTTGCATGGCTAATGTAGATCAAATTATGCAACTTTGGAAATTAAGCATACCCTAGAATTCTAGAAAAGAATAATGGGTTGCATGGCTGAATTTTTAAATGTGTTTAAAGAAAATGTACGTTAGAAAAAGCGATGTGTGTTGATGTTAAGCTCCCGCTGTGGTCGGTTGAGGTAATGTGCGCGATTAGGACGTAAAACAAAAATCGAAACTGAAAACTGCCATTTCGGGTAGAAATTGGCCAGTCTCGGGAAAATCAGATTTTTGAGGCCTTTAGAGGCCGATTTTGGAAAAAGTTAAAACACAAAAGTTGTTCAGAACAGTTTTTTCCTAGAGGTACACGCGAATGGATTTGAAAAATGAGGCTCTAACAGCCTCCGTTTTTACAAAAATCCGAGGCTAATCTGCCCAGACCTAGTCTACACGTCCAGTAAGTTTCAAATTAAAACTGACAAGAATCCAAGCAGAACTGGGTTTTTCTTAAAACACGAAAGTTTTAGAATTTTTCAAGAGCAAGAACTTTCGTGAAGACAAGTTTTTCAAAATCAATCTGGATTTTTAAATACAACCTGAACTATGAAAACTGTGCAGAGAGCAAGAAATTTCTGCACAGGATCTTCTAAAACAAAACAGAAAAACTGTATTTTTCACAAAACCCATTGTTTTGACTGCTAAAACTGTTCCAATGGCAGTTTTCAGCCCTTAACAATTTATAAAACGTACTCATAAATTTTCAAGGATTTTTGAAAGAAAAACCTAAGTTTTCTAAAAAAACAAAGCAAGAAAGGATTTTAACCAAGTTATTGGTTTTGGCCCAAAACCCAAAGGTTTTCCAACGTAAGCCAATAAAGGACTAAGCCTTTTGATTTCAACCCTTATCTCGAGAGTTATTTACGGGATTACGAATAGTAATCCGTTTACGATATTTTTCCAAGATAATGATATGGGGACATATAAGCCTAATTAAGTATGAATGTTGGTTTGGTTACCAACATTTTATAAGTATAGAATTCTTATCCTATGTCCTTATTATAACAGGAGATAACCTGCTGTTGTGTCCGGAATTAGAGCGACGTATTAGTGGACATAGTAGACGAGGTAAGTACAAACCTCACCTACAGTATGGAAAATAGTAATCTATTTTCAAGTATATGACATGTTTACACGTTATGCCATGTTATGCTATGTCATGCTATGTTATGCTATGCCATGTTATGTTATGTCATGCTATGCCATGTTATGATACGATAAACCATGTTAAGTTATGTTAAACCAGGATACATTAAGTATGCCATGTCTAGTTCATGTACATTATGACTATTAAGATCACATGTAAAGATTCTTAGTCTTGGAAATATAACAAGACTAAGACTAAACCAAGACAAGTAAGGTGTCGTACCAACCTCCTGTTGATGCAGGAGGATCATGTATGTTTCAAGTTATAATTATCAACCTTCCGTTGATGCGTGAAGGTCATGTTCATGTTTTCCAGAATGGTTAAGGGCCTTGCAAACCCTGACGTTCTGAGGCTTGCGCGCTTTTGGTACGTACACTACGGGCCCACATGTTAAACAAGATAATAAGTTCAAGTCAATAATTGGTTATAAAAGACTCATAATTAATTCATGCATGAGTTGCACGACATTGTTATATTTTGTGAGATTATGTTTGTACTTGCTGAGCGAAAGCTCATCAGTATATTTCATACTGTAGGTAAGAGGCCTGCAGCTTAATTGGTGGGCCAGGTGGATGATGCGGCGGGTGAAGGGCGGTGTGGGATACCACTACACAAAATCTTCCGTGAAGTTATGATAAGTTTAAGTTTATATATATTTTAAAGACAGTTATGTTGTATAAAAATTATGAGGATTTAAAGACATGAAAATTTTGTAAGAAGTATGTATGTTTTTATCTTAGTATGTATGTATGATAAGTTTCCATATGAGTAACTCTATTTTATATGTAAGTTTGAAAAAAAAAAAAAAAAAAAAAATTTATTCTCGATTTTCCAAGCAAGTTTAAGCAGTGTTATAAGTCCAAGTATGTATGGTAACTGCCCTACGTAGGTTGGGGCGTTACACTTATCCGACAATATCTTGACCGAAATTTTATCTGATTACATCGTGAGTAGTGTCGGCCAACTTGCAATTATTGTGTGGTATATTAATTATCCAGGGGGAATAGCTTTGTCGAATAAAGCCCTTATCCAACAGTTCTTGCAACTGCACTTGGAGTTCTCTAAGTTCGGCTAGAGCCATACGATAAGGCGCTTTTGATATCGGAGCAGCTCCTGACAACAACTCTATTTCAAACGAAATTTTCCGCTCTGGAGGAAGTTCTGGTAAGTCTTTCGGAAAGATATCCACATATTCCCTGATAATAGGAACATCTTCCGGTTTTAACTCCACTTCTTATTCTTTGTCCATCATGTTGTCTAAGTATCCCTGGCATCCACTAGCCAACATATTCCAGGCTTTCATCGCAGAGACTAGCTTAGTTATCGAGTCTCGAGACTGACCGTAAAAGTGAAAACCCTCTTCATCATGAAGACTAAACATAACACAACGCTTTTGACAATCAATCTTGGCGTTGTACTTACTTAGGAAGTCCATCCCTAGAATGACATCAAAATCCTGGAGCTTAATCTGTATAAGATCCACGTAAAGCTCTCTGCCACAAATGACTACCGGAACATTCTGTATCCAAGAATCGGATAACAAAATTTCTCCTGACGGGAGAGAGGCTCTAAAGGGTTGCCTCAACTTATCTACTCCTCTTTCTAACTTATGGGCAAACTCCATTGATACAAATAAATGAGTGGCACCAGAATAAAATAGGGCAATCGCATCATAAGTGACGATAGAGATCTGACCTGTTACAACATGGGATGTTCCAGCTTCGACGTCCCCTTTTGTATATGCATAAATCCTAGCTTGGGGTTCAGGAACCTCATATCGCCCAGGTGTAATCGAAGGACCTTCGATCTTGGCTTGGACCTTCGACCTACAACAATTCTATACTGTAGGCGGAGTTGTACTTATCTCGTATACTATGTCTAATGATACGTTGCTCCAAGTCAGGGTGTAACAACAGACTATCTCTGCTATTCCAAAGGACATAGGATAATAATTCTGTAAACTGTACTTATGAAATGTCGGTAACCTAACCAATATTCATACCTAACTTTAGTTGTATGTCCCCCACAAACCTACCTCATAATAACCTAAATGGTTACTACAAGTAACCCTTGGATTTTTGTATAAACCAAGCCGTTGGAGCCTTAGTTTGGAAAGCCATCCATATCGCCCCATAGGGAAAACCCTTATCTACAACTTTCATGTTTTAAGTTTTCCCAAATTCAGCCTTTAATGGCCTCAAATCCTGGTTTCCAGAAAACTGGCCAGTTTTATCCGAACTGACAGTTTTTTATGCTTAGATTCATTTTACGTTCTAGTTCGCACACTCCACCTCAACCGGCTGTACCGGGAGCCTAAGATCAGTCATGCAACATTTTTCTAACGTAAAGTTCCTTTAAACACATTATTAATCATACCCATGCAAACTATTAGTGATTTAACACTAACTAGCACTAGTAAAAATTGTGGATTACACGACGGTTTTTTACCGTCGTGTAAAGTTTACACGACGGTTTACCAACCGTCGTGTAATCCAGCGTCGTGGTAGATAACACGACGGTCCCGTTACCGTCGTCGTATCTCAATATTAAACCACGAAGTAGTGTCATCAAAATCACATTACACGACGGTTCTTGGCCGAACCGTCGTGTAATGTGCACATTACACGACGGTTCTTCCAAGAACCGTCGTGTAATGTGTTTACATTACACGACGGTTCTTCCAAGAACCGTCGTGTAATGTCTGCCATTAAACGATGGTTCAAGAGCCGTCGATGGTCATAGGCCGTTTTGAGCCATTATTTTTGTATTTTCATGCTAGAAGACTTCATGTAATCTTGCTATAGTTATGCTTTGAATATTGATCCAACTCTATTATCTTTTTCGAAAAGGAAAACTCATTGTGGCATTCCGTCGAGCATGTTGTGTGCTTAAAAAAAGCATGTTCATAAATGTGTGTAAAATGTCAAAATTAACGATCCACAATCATTTTTCTTCTCTACAAAGAGAAATATTAAAACAAACACACTAATTTAGAACAATGGATCTTTAGTGACAAACAACAATACAAACAAGTAAATGTGGTTTAGTTTATATATGAAGTCACCTTACTTTCCTTTGACAAAGAATAGTCACGGCCAAAGCAAGAAGGAGGCGGCGGCGGCAACGACGGCAACGGTGGATTGACCGGAATTTAAAAGCGAGGTGTCGGCGGGTTGGTGAAGTATGTGTGGGTACTCGAGAAAAGTAGAGAGTGCGAAGAGAAATAAGGATATGCGAGTGAATATGAAGAGAAAATTGTATTTAAGTAATTAGTTTTCGCGCGAAATTCGAAAAATGAAAATTTTTAAATTTTTTGAACATTACACGACGGTTCGGAAAAAAACTGTCGTCTAATCTTGTGATTAGACAACGGTCATTCCGGGACCGTCGTAAAAGCCGCCCTCATTTGGGGTGGATTACACGACGGTCGCCCGGGGACCGTCGTGTAAGCTTCCTGTGTTTGGAGCTTACACGACGGTCCCTGGGGTGACCGTCGTGTAAGCCACACCAGCGCGACCCAGGCGCGCGCCCGCGCGACCAAGGCCCGCGCCCGCGCGACCAAGCGCGCCCGAGCGACCCAGGCACGCGCCCGCGTGCTCAGCAGGCCGAATCTGGCGCGCGCCCGCGCGACTCCAGGCGCGCGCCCGCGCGCTTCCCCAGCCAAGGAGGGCAGCGCGTTTCCCCAGCGAAGACCACTTTACACGACGGTTCATTGAAACCGTCGTGTAAAGTTGGTGCCATGACCACTTTACACGACGGTTTCTTAGAACCGTCGTGTAAAGTACATACTTTACACGACGGTTCCTTGAAACCGTCGTGTAAAGTTGGTGCCATGACCACTTTACACGACGGTTTCTTAGAACCGTCGTGTAAAGTACATACTTTACATGACGGTTCCTTGAAACCGTCGTGTAAAGTGGGTGCGAAGACCACTTTACACGACGGTTTCTTGAAACCGTCGTGTAAAGTGAGGTTTACACGACGGTTTCAAGAAACCGTCATGTAATCTCCGTCGTGTAATATATGTTTTGTAGTAGTGTAGGGTTTGTATGAGTTTTAGGTTTGAACCAACCATTCCATACCTCTTAAAAACCTAGCATTCACATTCTACAACATACTTAAACATATTTGGGGACATATAACCATAACATGCATCAAACATGTAAACCCTAATTTTCATGCAATCAAAGCATAAAATCATGCAATACTTAGCAACTTAAACCACCTAAGCACCTAAATCAAGCACAACCCTAATATTTCTAAACTAGGGCATGGAAATTAAATTGAGCTTAAGCTCTTACAAACCAACTTGAAATACACTTAAATTTCCAAATTGAAGCTTGAATTAAAAGACTTAAGGTCCAAGAGGGTTTACCTTAATCAATTCAAGAAGTTGGCTTGCTTGACTCAAGCCTTTTTCCCTTTTTCCTTGTCACCTTCACAACTGGCCTCCTTGGCTAGATGGGTTCCAAAATTTTTCAGCCACCCTTGCTTGATTTTCCACCAATTCCGATCAGCCTTATACCTTCCCTTCTTTACTTTCTCTTCTCTTTTTTCCTTTCACCGCATCCAGCCTCCCTTGCCTAATGGGGTACCAAAAATTTTCTAATCTCTTGTTGTAGTTCCAACCAAAATCCGACCACTCCTACAATCTTTTCCTCTTTGGTTTTCTTGTTCCTTGAGTTCGGTTTTTAGAGGGAGGAAGTGATGAAAATTTTGGGCATAGTTTGGTTAGATTTTTCAATTTTGTGAACCAAATGAGTCACCCTACTCCATCTATTTATAGGTGATTTGTAACTTTTTAATATTGCACAAAAGTCCTTAAAGAAACAATATTTTGCACAAAAACCCCCTTAGGTGGCCGGCCATCATGCTCTAGAATCATCCAAAATTCTTTCCATAACTTCTTTAATTCAAGAAATGATGTCATTAATCCATGGTGAGGTGATGTCATTTTAAGGCCTTGTTTGGCTTTTCTCTTGATATGCAGTCCATTTTATACTAACACAGATGTTTCCAATACTACTATCTACTAATAACAGTAATTTTTTATAATGAACTGCAGTCCAAAATTTATCTGTGTAAAAATGGACTGTATAAAAATTTTCTTATAACTTAAAACCATTTGGCCCTTGATATCCTAATTAATGTGCTTGATTTTTCTATCGTGGATTTAAATCTTATTCTTGCTATCTTGTCCGTAAAGATGGTTTTCGCAGTATATTTTTCATACTGCTTATCATATCACAGTATCGTCATACCTTTGACCTTTCTAGTCAAACTTTGACTTTTTTGGTTAACTTTGACTTTTCTCGGTCAAACTTTGACCAATATAAAATCATAAAATTTCTCTACCTTTTTATCCAAAAGGTCACATGCTTGACTAAGCAATCATTTTTTAGTCTTATAAAATTGTAAGAACTCACATAATTGAATAAAAACCCTAATCAAACTTTTTCATAAATACATTCATGGTACAACTTAAACTTCTTTACAAGAAATCGTAAAGTCGTAAAAAATTTAGTTATTACATATGAAATATTTAAGTTAAGGAAAAAAAATTCTCTAAAATTTTGGAGATTAAATTTAACGTCAAAGCAAGTAATTATGTTTATGAAGTTAATTAATGACCGCGGTTAGGTCGGGCCGTCACATCTATTGTTCATGATCATGTTTCTCAACAAGAATATTGAAAACGTTATTTATTGTTTATGTACTTAGAATTTTCACAAAAGGGTCTATTGCCACATTGTGTTTTATGGGTTTGGACTTTACACAATGGGGTCTACTGTCACAATTCAAAATTTTTTTTTTATTATTCAACAAATTTTCTTCTTATCAAATTATCCACCAAATAATTTTTCACCATCCTTATATTCAATATATCTCGTTATTATCAAATTATCCAGTAAATATAGTTAGTTTCAAAAAGGTAATTTCAAATTAATTTTTCACACTAAAAGTTAAAAAAATTATAATATATCCTTTAAAATATATTGCCTCTTAGACACTAAAGAAGAATAAATTATGAATTTCTATAGACACGAGACTGTAAATTATTAATTTCTATAGTTAAAAAAGAATTATTAATTTTCAATAAACTTCAAATTTTAGTTGAAATTTTTTATTTTGATCAAAATCATTCGGTTTGTAATTTTTTTGGAGGACTTCAATGAAACCGTACAATCCAATCAAATCTGCTAGATTGAAGGACATCGTATGCGTAAAAGATGTTAGGATTTTCTCATTTTGAATTTTATGGGTTGGATTGCGAAGTTAAGATTTTCCAATCTATGAAACTCTACAAATTCTATATATATATATATATATTCATATTAAGTAATATTAATGAGTGATGAATGCATTATTTTGAGTTTAACTAATGTTTGTTTGTTGTAATGGACTGTAATCGTACAAATTGCTATATTATATAGAAAACTTGGACTTGATTGTATTGTGACAAATTGTATTTCAACTGACAAATTAAATCCGCAGATCCAATTCACGAAATTCGATGTTTGTAAATTGGATTAAGATGGATTGGGGATTTAAAGATTTGTAACGAATTGGAATTTTCTTAATTTAAAAGTTATCCATTGGATATAGATGGCCTAATATTATGATCTAACCCCATGGAAATGAATCCATTTAATCATGAAATCACAGGTTTCACTGATGAGACCTACTTGGTATGAATACAGAGGCTGAATCATTTTCTGTGTTCTGATACATCCATTTGATAGAAAATAAAAATGTCACACTTTTGAAAGAAGAAATTAATTTACGTCTATAAATATGATCCTTTCCTTAATCAAAGTTTTCTTTCCTTCGGGATTAGTGACAACTCAGAAATTGTGAAATTGAGTTAAAAAGACAACTAGGCCTTTGCGTCACGTGATTGTCGGTCCCATATGACTATGGCATTTTTAAAGCATCCAAAAATGATTTTAGTATGTCTATCATTCATGATCATGTTTCCCAACTAGAATATTGAAAACATTATTTATGTTGTCTGTATTTAGAATTTTCACAATGGGGTCTATTGCCACATTTTGTTTTATGGATTTGGACTTTACAAATTGGGGTCTATTGCCACAATTCAAAAAATTTTGTTATTATTCAACAAATTTTGTTACTATCAAATTATCCACCAAATAAATTTTCACCATCCTTATATTCAATATATCATGTTATTATCAAATTATCAAGTAAATATATTTAGTTTCAAAAAAGTAATTTCAAATTAATTTTTCATATTAAAAGCTTAAAATATTATAATATATCCTTTTAAATATTGAAAACGTTATTTATTGTTTATGTACTTAGAATTTTCACAAAGGGGTCTATTATTGTAACGCCCCAAACTACGTAGGGAAGTTACCATACATACTTAAACTTACATAACTGCTTAAACCTTCTTGGAAAATTAAGAATAATTTTTTTTTTCAAACTTACATATAAAAATAAGGTCGCTCATATGGAAAACTTACCATGCATACATACTGAGATGAAAACATACATACATAATTCTTACAACTTGTTTGAGTCTTTAAATCCTTATATTTTTATACAACGCAACTTTCTTTAATATATATATATATATATATTTAAACTTAACATAACTTGCGGAAAATTTTACGTTGTGATATCCCACACCACCCTTCACCCGCCGTATCATCCACCTGGCCCACCATTTAAGCTGCAGGCCTCTTACCTACAGTATGAAATATACTGATAAGCTTTCACTCAGCAAGTACAAACATAATTCTCACAAAAACGTAACAAATATCGTGCAACTTATGCATAAATCAATTATGAATCTTTTATGACCAATTATTGACTTGAACTTATTATCTTGCTTAACATATAGGCCCCTAGTGTACGTACCAAAAGGGCGCAATCCTTAGAACGTCAGGGTTTGCAAGGCCCTTAATCATTCTGGAAACATGAACATAACCCTTTACGTATCAACGGAAGGTTGATTATCATTATACCCTCACGCATCAACGAGAGGTTGATAATCATAAACTTGAAACATACATGATCCTCCTGTATCAACAGGAGGTTGGTACGATACCTTACTTGTCTTGGTTTAGTCTTAGTCTTGTTATATTTCCAAGGCTAAGAATCTTTACATGTGATCTTATTAGTCATGATACACATGAGACTAGACATGGCATAACTTGATATATCATGGCTTAACATGACTTAACATGGCTTATCGTATCATAACATAGCATGACATAGTATAACATGGCATGACATGGCATAACTTGGCATAACATAGCATAACTTGGCATAACAAAACATAACATGTTATCATGTCATATACTTGAAAATAGCTTACTATTTTCAATACTGTAGGTGAGGTTTGTACTTACCTTGTTTACTATGTCCGCTAATGTGTCGCTCCAAGTCCGGAGACAACAGCAGGTTATCTCCTGCTACAATAAAGGACATAGATAAGGATTTAAAAATGTTGGGGATCTAACCAACATTGATACATAACCATAATTATATGTCCCCCTATATATGATGTCTTACTTGTCTTAGCCCATGTTTAAACTTGGTATCTTGTTGGGCTACATTGGGTAACCTCGGGCTTTGGCCCAGTCCAATAATCTGGGTATCCTTCCAGATTACCGTTGGTCATTATCTAGCTCCATATCTTAAGTCTAAAATTTATTGTAGCCTTTCTTTGGGAATAACTTAACATTTTATGTCCATTTAATACAAAAATCCTTTTGTTCAACTTATGAAAAATTATAACTCTTGAGTAGAATTTGTAAAATCATTAAGTGTTGAGAACTGTCCTTGGAACAGCTTTCCACAGTCAAATTATCAGTGTATGTGCAGGAATATCCTTTTCCTGCACTGTTTTAGAAAACCCTGAGCAGGGATTTCCTGTTTCCTACACAGTTTTAGAAATCCAATTGTATTTAACAATCTGGGTTGAATCCGAAAAATTTTTCTTCATGAAAGTTTTAGATCTTGAAAAATTTTATAACTTTCATGTTTTACTCAAAACTCAGTTCAGAATGTATCCTACTCTTATTCCCTGTTGAACCCACCTGGCCGTGCATAAAGTCTGGGCACAGTCAGGCTCGGATTTTTGTAAAAACTGAGGCCGTTGGAGCCTTATTTTGCAAAACGGTCCATGTAGCCCACAAGGAAAAATCCTTCTCTACAACTTTTATGTTTGAAGTTTTCCCAGATTCGGCCTCTAAAGGCCTAAAAATCAGATTTCCAGAAAACTGGCCAGTTTTACCCGAACCGGCAGTTTTTATGCTTCGATTCATTTTACATTCTAATACGTGCACTCTACCTCAATCGGCCACAACCGAGAGCCTATACCAGCCATGCAGCGCTTTCTAACGTTCATTCCATCACCATACATCCATACAATCACATTCAAACCCTTAGGCAGATTTGGGGACATACAACCATGTAAACCATAATTTTCATGCAATCAATCACATAAGCGTGCATATCTTGAAATTTAAAACCACCTAAGCACCATTATCAAGCACAATCCTAAAATTTCTAAACTAGGGCATGAAAATAAATTGAGCTTACGCTCTTACAATTCCAACATTGAAATACACTTAAATCTCCAAATTGAAACTTGAATTGAAAATCCTAAGGAGGCTTACCTTACTCAATTCAAGGAGTTGGCTCAATTTTCCCCTTTTTCCTCCACCACAACCGGTCTACTCCTCTAAATGGGTTCCAAAAATTTTTGAACCTTTGCTTGTGGTTCTAGCTGAAAATCCGACCAACCCTTGCACCAATTCTCTTGCTCTACTCTTTTTTTTTTCTTCCTAGGGTTCGGATTTTTAGAGGAAATGGGTGGAGAAATTTTTGGGCATGGTTTTGCTGATTTTTCCAATTTTTTTGAAGCCAAAAACCGCCCCTCCTCAAGCCTTATTTATAGCTGAAAATTAATTTAATTTTAGATTTATTTTTAATCCAAAATTTGCTTAAATACCCTTGGGACAAGAATATTTGCACAAAAATTTACACAAACACCCTCCAAGTGGCTGGCCATTAGGTGCTAGGTGTCATCCAAAAAGTTTTTCCAATTTTCTTTAATCAAGAATGATGTCATAAATTCAAGATAAGGTGATGTCATCTTAAGGCCTCGTTTGGCCTTTCCTTTAAAATGCAATCCACTTTTATGCTAACACAGATATTTCTAATACTGTTATTAACTAATAACAGTATTTTACACTGTACTGTAGTCTAAAATTTATCTGTGTAAAAATGAACTGTATAAAATTTTTCTTATTTCTTGAAACCTTTCTTGCCCTTAATATCCTACTTGGTGTGCTTGATTTTCCTATGGTGATTTTAAATTTTACTCATGCTATCTTGTCTGTAAAGATGGTTTTCGCAGTATATTTCCTATACTGCTTATCATAACTCAGTACCTTCATATATTTGACCTTTCTGGTCAACCTTTGACTTTTTCTGTCAACTTTGACGTTTTCAGTCAAATTTTGACCAACATGAAATCATAGGATTTTTCTTCCCCTTTTTACTCAAAGGTCACTTGCTTGGCTAAGCAAACTGATTATTGAGTTTCATAGCTAATTGAATGAGAACTCAAACATTTACTGATAAAATTATGAATTTCGCATTGATATTCAAAATTTTCATAAAACATCACGAAAACACATAATACGAACTTAAATTCCTTATGTACAAGGAAATCATGAGTTCGTATAAATTTTTGGTTATTACAATTGCCACATTGTGTTTTATGGGTTTGGACTTTACACAATGGGGTCTGCTGCCACAATTCAAAATTTTTTTTTATTATTCAACAAATTTTCTTCTTATCAAATTATCCACCAAATAAATTTTCACCATCCTTATATTCAATATATCTTGTTATTATCAAATTATTCAGTAAATATAGTTAGTTTCAAAAAGGTAATTTCAAATTAATTTTTCACACTAAAAGTTAAAAAAATTATAATATATCCTTTAAAATATATTGCCTCTTAGACATTAATGAAGAATAAATTATGAATTTCTATAGACACGAGACTGTAAATTATTAATTTTATAGTTAAAAAAGAATTATTAATTTTCAATATACTTCAAATTTTAGTTCAAATTTTTTATTTTGATCAAAATCATTCGGTTTGTAATTTTTTTGGAGGACTTCAATGAAACCGTACAATCCAATCAAATCTGCTAGATTGGAGGACATCGTATGTGTAAAAGATGTTAGGATTTTCTCATTTTAAATTTTATGGATTGGATTGCGAACTTAAGATTTTCCAATCTATGAAACTCTACAAATTCGATATATATATATATATATATTCATATTAAGTAATATTAATGAGTGATGAATGCATTATTTTGAGTTTAACTAATGTTTGTTTGTTGTAATGGACTGTAATGGTACAAATTGCTATATTATATAGAAAACTTGGACTTGATTGTATTGTGACAAATTGTATTTCAACTGACAAATTAAATCCACAGATCCAATTCACGAAATTTGATGTTTGTAAATTGGATTAAGATGGATTGGGGATTTAAAGATTTGTAACGAATTGGAATTTTCTTAATTTAAAAGTTATCCATGGGATATGGATGGCCTAATATTATGATCTAACCCCATGGAAATAAATCCAATTAATCATGAAATCACAGGTTTCACTGATAAGACCTACTTGGTATGAATACAGAGGCTGCATCGTTTTCTGTGTTCTGATACATCCATTTGATAGAAAATAAAAATGCCACACTTTTGAAAGAAGAAATTAATTTACGTCTATAAATATGATCCTTTCCTTAATCAAAGTTTTCTTTCCTTCGCGACTAGTGACAACTCAGGAATTGTGAAATTGAGTTAAAAAGACAACTAGGCCTTTGCGTCACGTGATTGTCGGTCCCATATGACTATGGCATTTTTAAAGCATCCAAAAATGATTTTCGTATGTCTATCATTCATGATCATGTTTCCCAACTAGAATATCGAAAACATTATTTATGTTGTCTGTATTTAGAATTTTCACAATGGGGTCTATTGCCACATTTTGTTTTTTGGATTTGGACTTTATACATTGGGGTCTATTGCCCCGATTCAAAAAATTTTGTTATTATTCAACAAATTTTGTTACTATCAAATTATCCACCAAATAAATTTTCACCATCCTTATATTCAATATATCATGTTATTAACAAATTATCCAGTAAATATATTTAGTTTCAAAAAAGTAATTTCAAATTAATTTTTCATATTAAAAGCTTTAAATATTATAATATATCCTTTTCCTACTTCGAGGTCCTTCATCGTGAAGAAAACCATCACATTATTGTCCATATGATTCATATGGGACGTGGGATGAGATTGAAAATCATGATCTTCAACATCATCGTTCTTACTACTAGGGAGTCGCAATATATTATTATTGTCAGGGACATTCCTCTGCTCTTGATGTTCTTCACTCAACTTCCTAGATTCAGTACCCTGAGCAACCTGCAAAATTATGATCAACAGTATAAATTCGGAAATATTAAGCGACTTCTATAACATGGCAAGTCGCAATTTTTAATGATCAACTCACATCAAAATCATAAATTGTATTGTTTCGTTAAGATATGTTTTTTGTATCCTACGTAAAATTCTCCTATGATCATGAGTTTATATATATCTAAATCATTCTTCTTTCAGTTTTTTCTTGTGGGCAAAACTTTTATTAAATCTCAAAGAAAAAGAGTACTACAATCTGTTATTTACAGAGATTCATGTGCTATATATATATATATATATATATATATGTGCATGTACATGTGTGTATATATTTTATACTTGATTCTTATCAGTGTTTTTTAACTAAAGAAATTGAATTGGAATTAAAATAAAGTTTTAAGTATAGCTTAAATATTTACCAGGAGAATTAGTAGCAGATGAAGTAGGAGACTCCAAGAAGCAACCGCAAGACCCATATTTTTCTTCCCCTGCTTGCACTTCTTTCAATTCCACCCCAGAAAAATTTGCAGAAATACAAGAAGTTTTAATAAAAGGAAAAGCGTTTTTACTATAAAACATCATAAAAAGAATTAAATAATTAAAATAATTGTTAAAAATAAAAATAAAAATCATCATAAACGGCAGTGCTTCAATTTAGACCACTCAAGAGTCTTGATGTTGATATTAATTTTTGTCCTATCATAACCATTATTTTAGTACGTAAACCTAGCTAGGCCCATCTCTCCGATACATAATTTTTCCGTTCCATCTGCGATAACTTTTTTTATATAAAAAAATTAATAGATGTATCAAGATTTCTCAATTAAATTAGTATTTTTTTAGCACCCCTTTATCATTTACACATCTCACATGATTTAATAATAGAAAAAATCTATATACAATAATGTTAATCTAAAAAAGCAAAACCACTCTAAAAGGGGAAAAAAGACAGAAACCCCCACTATACTACCATCTTATAAGTTTAGTATCTCATTAAAGGTCTCTGTTGGAAAATCTGAAGAAAAAATCCAACAAAAAAAAAATATGAATGAATGATTCAGAACAAACAAGTCCTTCAAAAAACGTGAAGAAAATCAATAAAAAGAAAGACCATTCGTAACCTTTAAAAAAACAAATAAATAAAAAGAACACTACTTGTTTGGTATTAAGGTTCAATTCAATTTGGATAACAAATTTTTTTTTCTTTTTTTCTGAAAATTCTTCACAGTTATAAGTACAACTTTATAAATCAAATTTTTATAAAAGTCCATAACTTTACATATATAAATCTAAATAAAATATATTTTTTTAAATTACATAAAATTTCGAGATGAACGAAATAAGTTCCATATTAATTTATTTTTCCTGAACAAATTTCAAATTTTAATACATTTAACTCAAGTAATTCAAATATCTCACTAAACACATAATTCAATTCAATTCAAATCTAAACTAAAAAATTTCATTTCAACACATACCTCAAATGCATCCGTAGATAAGAATTATAATTAAACTTGATAATGTTAAATCGAATGATTCATTCACGTAGTATTTAATAAAATAATTTATTTCCTTGTTTAACACAATTTGAGCTTAGTCAGGTAAACGTCATATGACAACTTGATTATTTCAAGAAGACGCACTAGAGCCAATTTTGATTGGCTATCCATGATTTCTCAAAATGGAATCACCAATCTTTCTTTATCATTCTATTTTTTTTTTTTTTTAAATTTGCATCCTCTTCAATGGTAATCTTTAATAATTATTAAATTCAAGAAAGTGGAAAGATGCCAAAAAAAGTTGCAGACAGATTTCTCCGTAGCTGACACTCAACTGTATAAACTCTTGAAAAATGAAAAAATAAACAAATAAATAAGAGAATCTAAGATAGAAGATGTCAACAAAAGATTCACCTGATTTCATCTATGAATTAGGAATAGAGAGAAAATTTACTAGTCCATGAATAATACCATGTTAATCATTTGTCTTCTTCTTTTATAATTTACTCTCTTATTTATTTATTAATTTTTTTTTCATTTTTTAAGATAATATCAGAACTAACATATCTGAACGTTCTTGTTAATCCATACCCACTATGTAGTTGGTGTGATATAACACGAGGTATATAATGCCATATGTTGTGCATAGGTCTCCATAGTGCCTCCCGCTTACTGTGCGCATCTTATGGCGTTCCGTGCCCGGTATTATATCGAGGGCGACACCGTACTTCTGATGGGGCTTCCTCAAGCAATGGAACTAGGAGTGGAGCGAGTGGCGGTGGGAATGCGGTCCGAACACATCCGGCGATAAAAGACAATGTCAAAGCAGTTAAATTTTATTGTTAAGCTAGCCTCGATGGAACTTAATAATCACAAAATAATCACAAAAAAGTTATTACAAAAATAATCACAAAATAATAATTAAATAAATAATCAATTATACAAAATCACGACATAAACATTCTACCAAAAGAAAAAACACTCAACTATTATATAGACACACAAATCACTTGTATATCTGTGTGGGGTGTGTGCCACCCACCATTCTTATCCGACAATATCTTGACCGAAATTTTATCTGATCACATCGTGAGCAGTGTCGGCCAACTTATTATTATCTATAAAATGGTACATGGTTACTAATCAAGGAAACCACAAACCTCTCTTAACAATACATTTTAGGCATCATGAAATCTCCTTGTGCTAGTTTTGTTCTCCTTTCCTTTCTTCTAGCAGTAAGCATCTGTCGCCTTCTTAATATTGGCAGTTAAAAAATACAAGGGGGAGTTTCCGACGCGTTTTTTTTTTCCTTGTTTGAAATTATTTCCTATTGAAATTTATCCTTATAAGATTTTAACGAGACATTCTTTTCTAAGTGGACTTTAATTTGGTTCTTCCTTCCTCTTGGTTTTTGCTTCCGGATTTATGTTTTCTGTTTTACATGGGTTGTTTCTTGTAGGGGTCCTTAGGCTCGTAGATGATTTTTTCTTTTTATGAACTTTGGATTTGTTTTTCGTTTTTTTTAGAAAGTTAGTGATAATATGTCTAGTCTACCGAACTATTGCTTTGTTTGTAACCGACCTTTTGGATAATTATGTACTCTTTTTTCTTTCTAGTATTTTTCTCAAATTGGTTTTGACTGGAAGGTTTTAAATGAGGCATAGTTCAATGCCCAGTTAAGCCCGTTTTTTCACTCCTGATGGTTTGGTTGGTTGAATCTCGGCGCGCGTTTATTTGTCGGAAAGCGTGCATTCATTCTTTTTCGGTTTGTTGATGCCTAAGTGTGTCTATTTCTTTCGCACTTGCATGCGTTTTATTGCTTCTATTCAGTTCCTCGTATCACTTTTCTTTTCTTTTAATAATAATCAATTGAACAAGTAAATAATGAGGATGCTAAAAGATATCAACTTAATCGGATGTCTTGGTACACCTACGGATAATCATGTCATCATCATTTAGATAGAGTTGGTAGTTCATCATAGATTGGGTATTATGAGAGCTGCAAACCTAATTGAGATGTCATGGAAAATTCATGATCATGCATGATTATCACTTGCATTTATGAAAATAATAATGCATGCATGATTTTTCGATAGATTAATCTTATATAGCAGACTTATTAATAATTGGACGTACGTGCAATGTGTCACAACTTTCTCTTATAATTTTTTTTCTATCTTTTCTGGTGCAGCTTGCAAGTACTGCTGTAGAATCAAGAAACGATCCAGCAGGAGAATACTGGAGAGCTGTGATGAAAGATCAGCCTATGCCAAAGCCAATTCATGCGCTTATTGTTCATCATTCGGATTCGGTAACACCGAAGAATTCGAATAAGAAAACCGACTGTCATAATGAAATTCATCACAACTCTTTCACTGATGACTTTGAACCAACTCCAAACCTCTCAGCTTATCCTGATGCTGATGCCAAACTAGCAGGAACTGCCACCAAAGACTTTAAGCCATTTAGGGCTGATGTCACCGTTTACGAGGGAAATGTGGGTCCTAAAGCAGAGAAGAAATTTGCTCAAGATTTCGAGCCTGGTCCACATGCTACTGGTTATAGCGAGTGACATGGATCAATAAACATTTAAATCCCTAATGATCATCAAGATCTTCTATATGGTGCATATATTATTTATGCGCCTTATAATCATAATGTATTAAACTTTAAATAAGTTGTTTGAGAAGTGTCTTGTAAAAAAAGCTGTGGGTTTTATGTTTGATGTGTGTGATGTAAAAGGAATGTCTAGATATATATTTTATATGATGTGCGTCATATGAACTTTAAAATTTATTGTTATAAATTCCTCTCTCTCCAATTTTCCCCCTTTAACATTTCTCTCTTAATATATGTATACACATATAATATATATATATATATATATATATTGAAATCAGAGCTTTTATGGAGTTAGATATGAAATAAATGTTAACCTATACCTGTAACTACTATAATATATATATTTTGTAAGGCACATAACTTATTTATGCGTTCTCTGTGTGGTTACATTTTTTCTTAAAGTTACAACAAATTTCATACGGAAAAAAAATGATTAACATTTTTTTTGAACTTCATGGATGACAATTCAAAGTTTACTACATATTGGAAGAAAATTGGATAAATATGTAGTTTTTAAATATTTAATTAAATAAATGGTCAAAAAAAATTATTTTGGGAAAACAGTGCTGATGCATTATTCGGATAAGATATTCATAGTTGACTTACAGATTAGTTCCGTTTTAGCTTCCCAATTTTTTTTATCTTAAACTTCTTTTTTTTTTTTTTTTTAACTTTCAGAAAAATCCTATTTGTTATCTATTACAAGCAGAATATATCACATGTCCACCAATAATGCCAACTGATCGAGATCACTTATACTTTTCCATTTCCCTAATAATGTTTTTCAGGATATCCTTGACTATTTATTCAAGAGCTATAAATTCCGTATCTATCTATGAATAAAGCCATCTTCATTTACGATCATGTCTCCAACATAAATAAATTAATTTATTCAAATGAAACTATTAATTAAATCAATAAAGTTCAGGTTCAATTATATATATGTATATATATATATATAATATTCATATATATCAATATTTCTATTTGGAGTCTTGTTCGAATAAGATAAACCATCTCCCAAGGAGACAACCATTACAATCATATCGAGAACCAGAGTATTATTCTTGGACTTTTGCTTGCTTGCTCATCGAACATTCAACAATATGAAAGTAAGTAAGAAATTTATTATATATGAGATAAATAAATAAACTCTATTGATATTAAAATGTCAATAATATATTAAATATATATTTTTAATGGTACATATATCCTAAAACCGCCGCCACTAACACTAACAAATGACACCAGAGACAGATATATATATATATATATATATCATTTCAAAACCTAATCTCACGACTCAAATCACCACTCCTAATATAACAATTCATATCTCATTTAGTATAATATTGTTCACTTTAGGGTTGTACTCATACGGTTTTGCTCTTGGACTTACCTTAAAAGCCTCAGACCATTATGAGGTAGTCTCTTTATTATTGACTATTACATATATCAATTTTCAAGCGATTGGGATTGTACAACTGATCATTTTTCTTGTAAAACTGATGACTGTCACAATGATTACCTTTCCTTTGGAGTCCAATGTAATTACTAGTTGGCTACAATTCTGATTAGATATAGGCTTTGATACAATTTATAACGACCCATACCTCTATTTGATGTGATATTGTCTACTTTAACCTCATACCCGCGCGGTTTTGCTCTTAAATGATAATTAACCACAAGGTTTTGTGCTTGTACCACGAGCTTTCTAATAGCCTCTAAGATGTTTTAAAGTAAATTTAGCCGACTTGAGGTTATCTTTGTCTTTTCCCTTTGTTTTCTCATTCATAAAATACCATTGTCGTTTCTTAAAAAAGAGAGCTAAATTAAAAAAACAATTGAACTAAATGATAGAATAACGTACCTAACCCATCTTTAATTTATTACCCACAGTAGACGTAACTTGAAATAGTTTAATCAAACAAAAAAAAAAAAAAAGGAAGAGTTCAATTATTGCACGCTCTAATTTTTTTCTTGCGCTCGAGCGGATGGTACTCTCTCGAGGAAAACAGAAGCCAGTAAAAAAAAAATAAAACAAAAAATAACGTGTTGGTTATACTATTTTTAGTCAATTTTAAAACTAGTTCAATATGTAAATTTCTACAAGTCGTAGAAAGTTTTGGTCACTAGTACAAGGTTAGTAACAAATTAGAAACCATAGATTTTTCTAAACAATTGTTAGTCATCAAGCATTAAATCTCCTTATACTATCTTAGCTCCCCTTTCAGTCCTGCCGGTAAGAATTCTTGGCCCAACTCTCCTTATTTCCTTAAATCCTAAAATAAAGCACCTTAGACAACTGCCTAAGGCCCTTTCAAACCAAGGCCTAAGGCCCTTTCAAACCAAGGCCCGGCCAATTATTATCATAAATTATGTAGGAAACGGAAAAAAAAAAAAAAAAACTCTATCAATAAACTCTGATTTAAAACCGTTTTAGCTTTATATATATATATATATATATATATATTGGATTTTGTAAGTTTTACATGTTTTTTTTAATTATTATATGATTTTAATTTAATATAATGTTTGAAAACATGCATTACCAGTGCAATATCTTTATCATAGAAAGCTCTAATGAATCGTTTTTTTATTGAGCCGGCCTTGCTGGTGAGTACCAAAATTTTCAAATCCAAGCTTAGAAATAATCACATATCAATAATCTATTTGAACCTAGTTGAATTAAAATAAAAATTTGTCAAAAATAATTATAACGTGTAGTATCTCACAAATATTCATACTGTTTTGAGTTAATTTTGGTTTTTTTATTTCCTTCATCATTTTTACTCGAGTAATGGGTTCAAATAGTCCCAGAACTCCTTGAACTTTTTAAAAGGTAATATTTGATCAATATATTATTTTTATTAGTCGAGAAGACTTTAAACTCTTAAATTTTGAAATTTAGTCCTTTTTGTCCAATATTATTAAAAACTTAATGAAACGCGTAGTGAGACATGTGGCACAATATTAGAGATTATTTTAGTAATTTTGATATTATATTATAATTTTAAAAAAATTAATATCATTCCAATCAAAATATTTGAAACCCATTGCTAAATAAAATAAATAAATAAATAATTGAAACAATTAGGAAAGAAAAGACATCAGATTTCTAGCAAAGAAAAAAACTCAATCGGGGAAGGGTGGAGCGTGAGCACGGCGTGAAGGGACCGACGGCACCGGAGCCGACGATGGGGAAAGCTTCTTTGCAATTGGAGAGAGAAAGAGAGAGAGAGCTGTGGTCAACTTCCTTTTCCATTTTGGGTGGGGGAAGGGAGCTCGCAGGTGGTGGCGATCTATGCAGTGGTGGCCTCCGGCATTGGATCTATGGGTGATGATGGTGGCATCTGGCGTCGGATCAGTTTGTGGGGGGGGGGGTGTGTTGGAAGGAAAGGGAAGAAAGGGGGGAGGGAGGGCCTCTAGAATCCAAGGTCAGATCTATGCTTGGGGGGGGGGGGGGAAGTCATGGGGGGAGGGAAAGAAGTCATGGGTGGGAGGGAGGGAACTCGTGAGAAGGAGGGGAGAGAGAGAGACCTCCAACGACAGACCTGTGGGTGATGGCCTCTGGCATCCGGCTTTCAATCTGTGGTTGGTGGGAGGAGAGGGGATGAAAAGGGGGGCATGCTCAGCTCTCTCTCCCTCTCGTGATACTATTGATATGAATAAGGGTATTTTTTATTTTTTAAAGAGTATTTTACTTCAAAAAGCATAATACGTGCTTCTCATGTGATCATTCCATGAGTTTTTATATGAAATCAGACGAAAAAAGATTATATTACCACCATTTAAAGAATTTAAGGTCGTCTCGACAAAAAAAAAAAAAAAAAATTAAATGTCACCTCTTCAATAGTTTGGGGATCATTTAGATCAATTACTCATTTTATTCTGGAATAAGGTAAGTTGTGCAATCTCACATTGCTTAGAAATAAATATATGTGATGGTTCATAATAAAGAGATCACCTCTTAATTGTATGTGAAACCTTTTGGGGTGAGCTAAGAGTAAAAGCGTGCGGGCACAAGATCCAAAGTAGACAAAAATATCATACCAAATGGAAGCAAGGGTCATTACAAATGGTACCAGGGACTATACCCAACTGGAAGTGTGACCAACGAGGATGTTGGGCCCTAAAAGGAGGGGTGATCATTGTAATAGTCATGGGTCTCTATAAGGAATATAGTAAGCTATGCAATCTCACATCGCTTGGAACGGATATATGTGATGTTTATAAGCAAAAAGATCACCTCTTAATGGTATGGGACTTATTAAAGTGAGCCCAAGAACAAAACCATGAGGACAAGAGGCCTAAAGCGGAAAAATCATACCAAAAGGAGCCACAGGTCGTCACAGTTTCGTATTCAAACATATATCACAAATTATATTTTTCCTTCTCTTCTATGGTGCTACAGGTTACTAGTACTAATAGTACTGTAGAATAAAAAAAATCCAGCAAGCGAATACTGGCGAACCGTGATGAATGATCAGGCAATGCCAGAGGCGATTCATAAGCTTCTTGGTTACAATTCGGATTCGGCAGCAAAGAATTCAAACGGGAAAACTAACGGTCATGGGACACCGAAATCGAATACTTTCGCGGATGACTTTGAGCCAACACCAAACGTACTCTCAGCTTATCCTAATGACGATGCTAAAGCAGCAGAAAGTGCCTTTGTCAAAGCCAAAACTTATCATGGGAATAATATTGTTGGTTATTATGAAGAAAAACCATTTGCAGAAGATTTCAAGCCAAGTCCATATGTCACCGCTCATAATGAGTGAGGGAATATCATATGAAACCAGTCTACTGCAAGTGCTTTGAGTTAATGTGATTATAAGCTTTTAATAAGCTAAGCTGTTTATTTCAGGAATAAATAAATAAATAAAAGCTATAGTATGCTTTTAAACAAATATATCGTGGGTATATCATGTGACGTGAGAGATATTTATATTTATGAATAATAATATAAATTACAAAAGTGTCTGTTACATGCTATTTTTTCATTTTAATTACTTTTTAATTAATTTCATTTTTGGTTTGTGAATGATGGGTATAATCTCATTTTTAGCTTTTAAATTTTAAAATGTCATAGAATCGTTCTTAAACTATCAATTTATCTAATAGCTCTTTGTATCTTAAAAAATGGACATGAGTACGCTATTCCCACGTGAAGATCACATGTATCCAAAAACACATGCGTTTTGATAATTTATGGGTTTCAAAATTGAAATCCAAATTTAACGAAAGATTCTTATTAAATGAGAAAATGAAAAAATTCTAACTAAAACACACTTTTAATTTTCAAGTTGTAACTAGTTTCTTCACACTATTTTGGACCGAAAGATAGTTATGAGATAAATTTATACTCCGAGAATTTGTTCTAAGATGTCTTCAAATTCAAGACATGCATACAATAATGCATTATATATCACACACATGATATAGAACATATTTTGCAATATGTTTTGTCTGATCCGGATTCAGTCCTTTTAAGAAATATTGGAAATCTAATTTTCTTTTTTATTCAAATAATTGATACGATGTTCATATTTCTCTTCCTAAAATTTTTTATTGGGTCATATAATAGGACAATTTCGGGTTCAGGCACTTGTGCATCTTAAAGTAGCATTTAATTAAGCATACGGGATGTAAAGGCACTTGCTCATCTCTTTAACTAGAGATATTGAGTTCAAGTCGTTACTACCGTAATAGTCATAACATATAGACAATCCACTTCAAGAGCGATCCGTAACACGCAGGGACTTCCCCTACCCATCTAGATGTATAAATAGTACACCATCTTCTACAGCTTTATCTCTATAACCCTCTATTCTCGAAGGGAAAAAAATCTGAAGCGGGAAAGAAGGTGATCAGTGCATGCTCCATTTTTTAACTTGAGCAATGGCCAAGATACCCGGAAATGATAAGATGGAAGACCTACCATGCATACAATAATGCATTATATATCACACGTATCACACACGTGATATATAACATATACTGCAATATGTTTTGTCTGATCAAGATTCAGTCCTTTCAAGAAGTTTTGGAAATCTAATTTCCTTTTTTCATTCAAATTATTGACACGATGTTCGTATTTCTCTTATATAATTTTTTTTTTTTTGGGTTCTACAATAGGACAATTTTGGTTTCAGGGACCTATACATCTTAAAGTATCATTTAATTAAGCACACAGGGTGTAAAGATACTTATTCTCTCGATTAGAGGTCTTAAGTTCAAGTTGTCACCATCGCAATGGTCATTGCATATAGACAATCCACTTCAAGAAGGATTCGTATCATGCGGAAACTACCCCCACCCAATCTAGATGTATATATAGTATGCCATCTTCTACAGCTTTATCTCTATAATCCTCTTTTCTCGAAGGAAAAAAAATCTGAAGGGGGAAAGAAGTTGATCATTGCATGTTCCGTTTTTTAACTTGAACAATGGCCAAGATACCCGGAAATGATGAGATGGAAGACCTACCATGCATACAATAATGTATTATATATCACACACGTGATATATTACATATTCTG
The DNA here is from genome assembly GCA_025413025.1 of Ficus hispida. NCBI lineage: Eukaryota > Viridiplantae > Streptophyta > Magnoliopsida > Rosales > Moraceae > Ficus > Ficus hispida. The sequence goes on from CM046370.1 coordinate 11,991,861, forward strand.
CAACATGTTTTGTCTGATCCGGATTCTGTCCTTTTAAGAAATATTGGAAATTTAATTTTCTTTTTCATTCAAATAATTGACACGATGTTCGTATTTCTCTTCTATAATTTTTTTTGGGGTCATATAAATAGGACAATTTCGGTTTCAGGGACTTGTGCATCTTAAAGTAGCATTTAATTACGAATAAGGTTTCGTGCAAGTACTCTAGATATGAAATCTTCTTTTAGCTCTCCTTTCATTTATTTTGGTAAAGCTTATTTTCTTCCCTTTCTTTTAAATTGCTATAGAAAGTGAGTCAACTAGTAAACTGATTCAAATAGTTTCTTGTAGTTGTTAAATAATCTTTCAAAACTTTTATGAACAAAATGACTTTCGAATGATTGATAACAATTGGTTCAATGTTATAATGGTCGTTCCACAATGAAAAAAAAAAAAAAAGAAAAAGGATTATTTTAGTAATTTCAATTTTTATTTGTTATCTATATATAAATATATATACATATATATACATATATTACATTAATAGTATCATGTTATACATGTGATTACAAGTTGTTTCTATATATTTTTATGATATATTTACAGTTAATTGATGATTCTCGCATATTATTGATTGTTTCTCTCTTCATTTTTGGATTCAGTTTGGTTGTTCTTATATTGAATCAAGAAAAGACCTGGCAGGTGAATATTGGAGAAATGTCATGAAAGATCAACCTATGCTGGAGGCAATTCACAGGGCTGATCATCATTGAGAATTCGGGTTCATCAACCTTCTCCAATGACAAAACCAATTATCGTGGAAATACCGAGAATCATGAACATCATGTTAATGCTCTTACTAACGAGTTTGAACCTGCCCCCAACCTCTCAGCTTACCCCGATGACAAAACTGTGGATGCTAAAACAGAATTTAACCGTTCTACGGGTGATCATGTTTCTACCAAAGAAAGTAGGTTGTTTGCCGATGATTTCGAGCCAACCCCAAATATTTCTGCCTATAATGACTAAGGTGTAGTCATCCCGCGGAGAACTAATATGTTCGTTGCAGCTTGATTTTGTTTTTTTAAGTTTGTTTTAGTACGAATAATTAGGATTTGGAGAATCCTAAAAAAAAAAAAAAATTAAGCCGGCTGCGCCTAATCATGTGTACGTATCACTACTAGAATATATGGATACCACGACGGAAATTCGACGATGGTTTTTAAAAAAACCGTCATTGTAAATTCGGAAAAACAAGGAACCGGAAAGAAACAAAAAAACCGTCGTGGAAGGACGAGATTCCACGACGGTTTTAAATAACCATCGTGGAAGCTCTTAGATTCCACGACGGTTAACAAAAACCGTCGTGGAATCTCGTCCTTCCACGACGGTTCATAAAAACCGTCGTAGAAGCTCCGAGCTTCCACGACGGTTCACAAAAACCGTCGTGGAAGCTCGAGTTTCCACGACGGTCTTTTGATCGTCGTGGTTGGTCCCCAAGCGCGTGGGCGCGTGCCTGGGCCTCGCGGGGGCGCGCCTACGTGCTTCTTTGACATCCTTCTACGGGTGATCATGTTTCTACCAAAGAAAGTAGGTTGTTTGCCGATGATTTCGAGCCAATCCCAAATATTTCTGCCTATAATGACTAAGGTGTAGTTATCCCGCGGAGAATTAATATGTTCGTTGCAGCTTGATTATGTTTTTTTAAGTTTGTTTTAGTATGAATAATTAGGATTTGGAGAATCCTAAAAAAAAAAAAAATTTAAGCCGGCTGCACCTGATCATGTGTACGTATGTTAATAATCATGTATGTGTGCTGGTAACGTTAAGGTAGAACAAAATTATGGTTTTAATTATATGTTTGAATACATACATACATGTTTGAGCATAGATTGAGGGAAAAATCCAACCCCGATTTGAGTAGTAAAAGATAATAAGAAAGCAACCTCGCTTAAAATATAAGGTTGGGATGGTTTTATACAGGATTGGATGAAGTAGGAAAGAGAGATGAGGCAACAACCCAAGGTAACCTTGTATGGATTACAAGCTGGTTGGGCAATCTTGCAAAAATTATATATGAAACACGGTTGAAGAATTAAGTTGGTTTTTCACCACCCCAGTCACGTCATTCTCTTACCCAGTATTTATTGTTGAATTAAAAACATTCCAATCTATCCTTAAATATTTCCCACAGAAATAATGATTTCACCCTCTGAATTAATTTGTTGACCATTTTCCTCATAAACACACATTATTAGATTATAGCAATAAGGGGCTTGTTATTTCTTCACCATTTTTTCGTGACGGTCTTTCTTATTTATTTAATTATGTTTATATGGAACTTGAACACGTCTTAATTAGATTAACATTCCACTCGAAATATTTCTCGCCCACCAAGACCCCAGTCACATATTATTGAAATAAAATAAATAAATAAATAAATAATAAAAGCAAATCATAAACATCCAACTGCCATGGTAAAAATAAATTCTCAGGAAAACGCAATAAAATTCTAAAGTGGATAGCCCACTTATAGGTTGGAGGCCTATATAGGATCTACTCAGTAGAAAATAACTCTGAAGATCAGAGTTTGAGAAGGTCAATGGTAATGAAAATATTCGTGGTAGATAGAAGACAATTGAGCCGGTAGATACAATTGTCGAAAATGTATCTACAATTACATTAAATGTATGATTATTTTATATAACAGCATATATCGTATTCTGTGTGTTTTAGACAAAATTTTAAAAACACTATTCCACTGCGTTTTGGCCTTCAGATTCACCCAACAGTATCAAGAAAAAACTAATTATAACAGTTAGCTAGGAAGATAGTTAGGCCTTATCAAGTTCAGCATTCTGTTAGGAATCAGATCTGTTAGAACTACTCAGCAAGATTAGATTCAGCCAAAAAAAAAAAAGTAACATTAGTTTAGATCAGTTTGTTCTAATATATGCATCGGGATAAGATCTCAGTCGTTTATTATAACATTATTATAAATAAAATAGTCAATCCAAAAGCACATTAGTGCCATTCTTCTTTTTTCCAAAGTCTCTCATTATAAATAAGCTTCGAATAATTCTCATTATTAGCTACTCTAATAGTATTTCAATAGCACAATGCCAAAGAAGAAAAATAAGTAATTGTTTATATCACTTTAAAGTTTTCATAACTTTCATATTTTATCCGCACTCAAAATTAATTATCTTCTTATAAGCCTTAAAATTATAGCTATCTTCATTTAAGTCCCAATAGGTTTTGTTATTGTAAATACTACTACATAATGTGGATTCCACGACGGTTTTTAATCGTCGTGGAAACACTTCTACGACGGGTTTCTAACTGTCGTGGAAACACTTCCACGACGGGTATAAAAATGAGGAATGAGATTTAAGAACTATGAACGAGTATTAAAAAAAAAAAGGAGTGGTTTAATCACAAATATAATAAGACCACATTCTAATTATCGGGTGTCAATTTAATTAGGACACAACACCGGCATTAATGAGGTTGAGGATTAGTCTAGGATAAATGCTAAATGCAGAATCCAAGTAAGTACAAACCTCACCTACAACATGACATCTGTGAACAACTAATGTGTGCATGTTTAGAATACTATACTTGTAATTGAACATGAAGAATTATGCTTTTATGCAATGTGATTATATAGTTGCTTGACATGCTTTAGTGAGCATATGTATTTATGCCTTAATATGTTTGAATTGATGACGATGTCTCTATATTGTGTGAAACTGCAATATGTACTCATGAGTTACGAACATAATTTCATGCTCATCCTAAGGAAGAGATTAATGAAAGTGAAAGATAAGTTCAAGAAAGTATCGTATTAACCCCCAATAAGCCGAGGGGATATTTATGAATGTTTTAAATAAGACTTTGGATATGTTGGATTTTGGGATCGCTCCCCCCCAACTTCATTGGTTACATGCAATGGGTGCGTATGGGGCCCAGTATAAGAAGATACTAAGCATAATTTAATTATGCATAAAATATAATGCATTATTATGTGCATCATGAGATTTGAATGTATGTTCATGGAATCATGATCATAATTACATGCTCACCTTAAGAAGTAAGAGGCTAATGAAAGTAAAAGATAAGTACAAGTAAAGTATCGTACCAACCTCCCGCAGATTGTGGAGGATTATGTATGTTTTAAAATTCTAAGACCTTCCGTAGATTGTGAAGGATTACGTATATAATTCCCATAATTATTAGGGACCTTGTAAATCCTAACTTTCTGTGGTTACGCATAATGGGTACGTACACATATGGGGCCCAAAGTAAAAAGTTAAGTAAGAATAATTATGAAACAAGAAAATAAGAAACAAGAAGCAAGCATAATTGTACGATTCATAAAATGTCATATATTATTATATGTATTTTGTTTATGTGAGATTTATGTTTGTAGTTACTAAGCAAAAGCTCATTAATATTTGTTTATGTTGTAGGTAACACGGTGATTCGATGGACTGGTGAGCTGTGTCGAGATAATGGAGGCATGAGTTATGGATACTGCCATCAAAAATGTAAATTCTGCAATAAGTAATTCTTTTAAATTATGATAATTAAGCTTTAAAAGATTTGTATCATTTTAGAATAATTATTTTCAAGTAATTAGGTTTTAAAGAACTCATATGAAATAAATGTTGAGTTAAATTTTATCCAAGCAAGGTTAAGAAAGTTTAATATTTTAAAATGTATTTTTACTCTTTTGGTTATACGTATTTGAACGATGAAAAGACTTCAATTTGATCAAGTAGTTTGGTTTATAAGAAACCAAACTTATGCCTATACTAAGTTTTAATTATGTAAGTTTGACATGTTGATGTTTTAAACTTTAGATTCAGTTCTTACTTATTAAATTATCAAGTTTATGTCTCATAAAAAAAATAAAAATAAAGAGTGTTTTTAAGGTGCAAGTCTTTTTGAAAAGTTTATATTGTATTTGAATCTTTAAAAATTAAAATGATCATAGACTTCATGTAAGCTATGATGTAACGACCCGCCTAGCACAGGCTGTTACCATACATATATACATACTTAATTCATCTCACGTAACATATTTACTTAGTGAAAATAGCGTAATATTTTTTTTTTATACGGTGCGAACTCATACGAATAAAATACATACTTAGAAATGTTACTAAATAAAGTCCCTTTTATATAGAAAGGAATATACATGATATAAACAAAACACGTAGTGTCTATTATTCTCATATTTCACAGCTCGCATTGCCATGCTCCCCCATCTTGCATCAAAATTTCCCGTAGATTGCTTACCTACAACATAGATGTAAGACGTGAGCTTTCGCTCAGCAAGTACAACTATGATATCCTCAAACATAATCATAACAATGCATGAACCAATTATACTCATTTATGCTTTCATAGCTTATCTTACTATTGGGCCTTTATCTTGTCATGAGTGTACATACCATGACGCGCAGTCATGGAGTGGTTGGGGCGGCCAGCCTAGTCTAACTCAAACCATAAACCAAACCCGACTTAGCGTGGGTCGGTACGACACAAGGCAAGCTTGCTTACCATGTTACTTAATTTTCATCATGTCATACTTTTGATCTTACTTGATCAGTTGAATAGTGAACATGCTTAATGATGTCACACATAATTAAATTATACTGAATCATCATATCATAACTATATCATAAACTTAAACATGTCATACATCACATCATATCATAGCAGACAACACATTAGGCAAGTAACACCACAACAATTCTATGTTGTAGGCGGAATTGTACTTACCTCGAATACTATGTCCAATGATATGTTGCTCCAATCAGGACACAACAACAGACTATCTCATGCTATTCCAAAGGACATAGGGTAAGAATTCTGTAAACAATACTTATGAAATGCCAGTACCCTAACCAACATTCATACCTAACCTTAGTTATATGTCCATCACAAACCTACCTCATGACAACCTAAATGGTTACTACAAGTAACCCTTAGATTTTTGTACAAACTGAGGCCGTTGGAGCCTTATTTTGGAAAACCATCCATGCTGCCCCATGGTTCTACAATTTTCATGTTTTAAGTTTTCCCAAATTCGGCTTCTCAGGGCCTCAAATCCTGGTTTCCAGAAAACTGGTTAGTTTTATCCGAACAGGCAATTTTTTATGCTTAGATTCATTTACGTTCTAGTCACACACTCTACCTCAACCGGTTGCACCGGGAGCCTAAGATCAGTCATGCAACGTTTTTCTAACATAAAGTTCCTTTAAACACACTATCAATCATACCCATGTAAACTATTAGTGATTTAACGCTAACTAGGGTTTGTATGAGTTTTAGGTTTGAACCAACCATTCCATACCTCTTAAAAACCTAGCATTCACATTCTACAACATACTTAAACATATTTGGGGACATACAACCATAACATGCATCAAACATGTAAACCCTAATTTTCATGCAATCAAAACATAAAATCATGCAATACTTAGCAACTCAAACCACCTAAGCACCTAAATCAAGAACAACCTTATATTTCTAACCTAAGGCATGGAAATTAAATTGAGCTTCAGCTCTTACAAACCAACTTGAAATATACTTAAATATCCAAATTGAAGCTTGAATTGAAAGACTTAGGGTCCAACAGGGTTTACCTTAATCAATTCAAGAAGTTGGCTTGCTTGACTCAAGCTTTTTTCCTTTTTTCCTTATCACCTTCACACCCGGCCTCTTGGCTAGATGGGTTCTAACATTTTTCAGCCACCCTTGCTTGGTTTTCCACCAATTCCGATCACCCTTGTACCTTCCCTTCTTCACTTTCTCTTCTCTTTTTCCTTTCACCACAATCGGCCTCCCTTGCCTAATGGGGTTGCAGAAATTTTCTAACCTCTTGTTGTTGTTCCAACCAAAATCCGACCACTCCCATAATCTTTTCCTCTTTGGTTTTTTTGTCCTTGAGTTCGGTTTTTAGAGGGAGGAAGTGAAGAAAATTTTGGGCATAGTTTGGTTAGATTTCTCAATTTTGTAAACTAAATGAGTCACCCTCCTCCACCTATTTATAGGTGATTTGTAACTTTTTAATATTGCTCAAAAGTCCTTAAAGAAACAATATTTTGCACAAAAACCCCCTTAGGTGGCCAGCCATCATGCTCTAGAATCATCCAAAATTCTTTCCATAACTTTTTAATTCAAGAAATGATGTCATTAATCTATGATGAGGTGATGTCATCTTAAGGCCTTGTTTGGCTTTTCTCTTGATATGCAGTCCATTTTATACTAACACAGATGTTTCCAATACTGCTATCTACTAATAACAGTATTTTTTATGATGAACTGCAATCTAAAATTTATTTATGTAAAAATGGACTGCATAAAAATTTTCTTATAACTTAAAGCCATTTGGCCCTTGATATCTTAATTAATGTGCTTGATTTTTCTATGGGTTTTAAATCTTATTCTTGCTATCTTGTTCGTAAAGACGGTTTTCGCAATATATTTTCCATGCTGCTTATCATATCACAGTATCGTCATACCTTTGACTTTTCTAGTCAACCTTTTGACTTTTCTGGTCAATTTTGACTTTTCTCGGTCAAACTTTGACGAGCATAAAATCATAAAATTTCTCTACCTTTTTACCCAAAAGGTCACATGCTTGACTAAGCAATCATTTTTTAGTCTTATAAAATCGTAAGAACTCACACAATTGAATAAAAACCATAATCAGGTTTTTCATAAATACCTACATGGTACAACTTAAATTTCTTTATAAGAAATCGTAATGTCGTAAAAAATTAGTTATTACAATCTACCCCCCTTAAAAATTTTCATTCTCGAAAATTAGAACAAACTGGGGTAGTTCTTCCTCATCTCGTCTTCCAATTCCCAAGTTTCTTCTTCAACCTTGTGGTTCCGCCATAACACTTTAACCATGGGAATGGTTTTATTTCTCAGGACCTTTTCTTCTCGATCCAAATTCGAACAGCCTTTCTTATAGGTTAAGTCGGTTTGAACCTCCACTAGTTCTTGACTAAGCACATGGGAAGGATCTAGTATTTACTTCTTTAGCATCGAGACATGAAAAACATTGTGCATCGAAGCTAATTCTGGCGGTAAGGTAAGCTTGTAGGCTACTTTCCCAATCCTTTCAGGATTTCAAATGGTCCTGTATATCTAGGACTAAGCTTCCCCTTTTTGCCAAATCTCATTACCCCTTTCATAGGAGAAATCTTAATAAACATGGCATCTCCAACTTGGAATTCCAAAGGCCTCCTACATTTATCGGCATAAATTTTCTGTCTGCTAAAAGCTATGTTTAGCCTCTGCTTAACCTTCTTGATATCCTCATAGATCTTTTTGATAAAATCCGTTGTTTGTAGCTGTTTCTGTCCAACTTCCTGCCAATGAATAGGAGATCGACATTTCCTTCCATATAACGCTTCAAATGGAGCCATACCAATCGAAGCGTGATAATTGTTGTTATATGAAAATTCGATCAATGGCAGCTTCTGATCCAATTTCCCTTGAAATCCAGAACACATGATCTCAGCATATCTTCTAGTGTTTGGATGGTTCGTTCTGATTGACCATCAGTTTGGGGGTGAAAAGCCGTACTAAACTTCAATTTCAACCCCATGACATTGTGAACACTTGTCCAAAATCGAGAGGTGAAACGTCCATCACGATCTGAAATGATCGATTTTGGTACTCCATGCAGTCTAACAATCTGGGATATATAGATTTCAGTCAATTTTTCTACTGAAAAGGTGGCCTTGATTGCAATGAAGTGGGCTGATTTGGTTAATATATCCAAATAACCCAAATCGTATCATTTCACTTGCAGTCCTGGGTAATCTTACTACAAAATCCATTGTAGTTTGCTCCTATTTCCATTCAGGGAGCTCTATTTTCTGCAAATCTCCTCTAGGATGTCGATGTTAGCCTTAACTTTCTGACAAGTTAGACACTTTGACATGTATTCTACTATTTCATTCTTCATATTTGGCCACCAATAATTCTCTCAAAAGTCCTTGTACATCGTGGAAGTTCTTGGATGTACCGAATATGGCGTTTTATGTGCCTCTGACATTATTGGTTCTTTAAAAATTCAAAGTCGGAACACAAATCCTTTCTTTGAAGTAAATGACACCATCAGCAGAGGTCTTAAACTCCTTGTTCTTTCCGTCAAAAAGTTACGCTTTTAGCAAAAAGGAATCCTTTCCTTTATGCGACTTAATGGATTCCAGCAGATTGGACTGGAGGGTCAGAGCAGACAATCTTCCTGTTATCACTTCCAGGTTGAACTCAGAAATCTCCCTTTGTAGTGGCTTAGGAAACGCTTCAATAGACATCAGCATGCCTATGGATTTCCTACTTAAGGCATTTGCTACACGGTTTGCCTTTCTAAGGTGGTAAATGATCTCACAATCGTAGTTCTTCACAAGTTCTAGCCATCTACGCTGCCTCATGTTGAGCTCCTTCTGAGTAAAAATATATTTAGACTTTGATGATCAGTGTAGGTTTCACACTGTTCCCATACAAATAGTGTCTCCAAATCTTAAGTGCGAAAACTACCGCCGTAAGCTCCAAATCGTGCGTGCGATAGTTCCTTTCATGATTCTTTAGATGTCATGATGCATAAGCTACTACCTTCCCATTTTACATCAGGACAGCTCCTAATCCATTTTTAGAAGCGTCACTGTAAATAAAGAAATTTCCTGTATCTACATCAGGAATTATCAGCACCGGCGCACTTGTTAGCTTCTTCTTGAGCTCTTGAAAGTTCTCTTCACACTTCTGGGTCATTCAAATTTCTTCCCCTTTCGGGTAAGGGCTGTGAGTGGTGCAGTAATTTAGAAAATCCCTCAACAAATCTTCGGTGGTATCCGGCTAAACTAAAAAAACTCCTTATTTCCGTGACATTCTTGGGTACCGGCCATGTGCTGACTGCCTCACCTTTGTAGGGTCTATGGATATTCCTTCTTTTAGCACTACATGACCCAAGAAATGAATTTTTCTAGCCAAAATTCATATTTTGTGAACTTAGCATAAAACTGATTCCGTCTTAATGTCTCTATCACCAACTAAGGTGATGCTCATGTTCTTATTGGACCTTGTCTAGATTGTACACTCGGTTCATAAGGTCCATAAAAGCAGCAGGGGCGTTGGTTAATCCAAATGGCATGACTTAAATTCATAATGCCCATATTGTGTTCGAAAAGCCATTTTGCAGATATCCGACTCCTTGATCCTGAGCTGATAATAGCCTGACCGCAGATCGACTTTTGAAAACACTACTGCTCCCTTAAGTTGATCGAAAAGGTCATCAATCCTCGGAAGAAGATACTTGTTCTTGATCGTAATCTTATTCAGCTCACGATAATCAATACACATGCGTAATGATCCATCCTTTTTTTAATGAACAAAACAGGCGCTCCCCACGGAGAGTGACTTTGTTGGATGAATCATTTGTCAAGTAGTTTTGTAACTGCACTTGAAGCTCTTTAAGCTCGGCAGGTGCCATTCGGTATGGTGCTTTCGATATTGGAGTGGCTCCAGGTAGTAGTTCGATTTCAAACGAAATTTCCCGTTCCGGCGGGAGTCCTGGTAAATCCTTCGGAAAGATATCCACATACTCCTTTATAATGGGAACATCTTCCGGTATCAACTTCATTTCCCGATCTTTGTCCACCATGTTAACTAAATATCCTTGGCATCCATTAGCTAACATCTTCCAAGCCTTTATTGCCGAAACTAGTCTGGTTGCTGAGCTCCGAGATTATCCGTAGAAGTTAAACTTTTCCTCAGTGTAAGGATTGAACGTCACACAATGCTTTCAGCAGTAAATCTTGGCGTTGTGTTTGCCTAAGAAATCCATCCCTAAGATCACATCGAAATCCTAAAGCTTGATTTCAATGAGATCTACAAACAATTCTCTGCCACAGATAACCATGGAAGTATTTTGTATCCAAAATTTGGACCAAAAAATTTCTCCGGATGGCAAAGAGGTTTTGAAAGGCTGTTCTAAATTATCCACACCTCTTCCTAACTTCTGGGCGAACTCCAAAGACACTAATGAGTGAGTGGCACCAGAATCAAACAAAGCAATAGTACCATAGGTGGCGATAGAAATCTGACCTGTCAACACATGCGAAGTCCCTGCTTCTGTATCTCCTTTAGTATAAGCATAAATCCTGGCTTGAGGTTCAGAGCCTCTAATCTGCCTTGTGTGATCGAGGGTCCTTCAAGCCTTGCTTGGACTGCATGCAGCTGACTGTTTGCGTTCTGGCCTGAATAAGGAAGATTCTGGCCTTGGTTGTTCAAGGTGTAGTTCTTCGCAGAGTGCCCCTCCTTGCCACAAAGGTAGCAAGCATTCGTCCCCCATCTGCATATTCCCGGATGTTTCCTTCCGCACTTAGCGCATATGGGGTAGTTATTGTTATTACCCTCATTTCCGCGATTATTTTTCTTATGAGGATAATTTCTTTGTTGTCCCTAACTAGTAAAATTTTCCTTTCTTTTGTTCCTCCTGAACTGCTTGGAACTTTAGGTAGGGTTGCTAGTCTGGCCTTTCTAGTTCAATTCAGAACTCTGACGGGGCTACATTTACTTTACCACGACCTTTTCTTCCTTCTTTGCCTTGAAAATATGAGCTCTTGCTTCCTTGTCCTGGTTGATCTAGTACTCTGCTCTCATTGCCCGACTTACACAATTAGATACTAAGGTAGGTGGACTAGTGCCAGCACTCACTTGCTTGACGATGTCTGTCCGGAACATCTTCATCATCCTTCTGACTTTTTCTATTTTGTTTGGTGTTAATTCTGGGCACAGACGAGCTAGTTACTCGAACTTCTTGACAGCCTCCATCACTGTCATTGACCCTTGTTTAAAATTCGTGAACTCATCTTGTTGAACGGCAAGGATTTCTCTGTTATAGTATATGGTGCGGAACTCAGTCACAAAATCATGCCAGCTCATGGTCGTAACATCTCTGCGCATTTAAACAGTCATCCACCAGTGTCTTGCGTCCTTCTTGAGAGCAAAAAAAGCACAGAGAACCTTTTCTTTTTCTGAAAGCCACATAAAATCCAAGATAACTTGGATATCAATCAGCTAGTTGCCAACGGCTATTAGGTCAGTTGGTCCTTCAAATTCAGGCGCCTTCATCCTCCTAAATCATTGATAGAGCAAATCTTTCCGTACTGGAGGTAGATTCACTTGTATCCCAGTGGGTGCTATCGAACTTCAGCGTTTCGTAAAACTTCTAGCTGGACCTCTGGTTGAACTTCTGGTACCATAGGTACTACTGGGGGTACTCTATTATTTTGAGGGGGAACCTTGTTAATCTAAGTTCTCTGGTCTATTCGAGCTAGTTGCTCTCGAAGTCTATCCGTTTCTCGCTGCTGTTCAAGCAACTACCGTTGCAAATTTGCTACCACGGTTACAAGATCCGGCTTGGGCGGATTTACGGGTATCATTCTGTAAGGGCGTACCATCTTCTAATTTCCTATTAAACCATAAGAAAATATATTATTATACTATTAATATTCTTTCTTTCATGCATATCATATCATATCGTACTTCATTACGTCATATCATAATGTTGTCATATTTATCATAGCATTCATACTCATGACATATCATAACATAGCTTTCGTAATCAAAACATATTATATCATAATATCTCATACTTGAACTGTCATTTTGTATACTTACAAAAAATACATCATATTTACAATATTGTAAATACATAGTTGTTTCATCATACTATACTTACATAGGCAAAACTGCGATGGAAGTGTCTATCACTTTACCGTCATACATGAGTACAAGCCTATCATCAAAAAGGAATAAGCTGATACAAATTGTCCTAAGGTCAAAAGATATATACACTATCGATCTGGGTCTAATCTATGTACTCGATCGTAACCACGGAGGAAGCATCGGAGTCGGCTTCCCAATCTCCGTCATCAAATAAAATCTCCTCCGGGACGTCCTCTAAGTCCTCTATGTCTTCCACCCAGTCTCCTTGCTCTGGCTCTTGCTCTAGATCCTCCTCATCGCTTGAGATGTCGATAACTGGGGGATCCTCAGGTTGACCTTCCGGAGCAACTATAAAATCAGCAGCGTCCTGGTCATCAGCATCCATCTCCATCTCAGCCTCCTAGGCTGGTAGCTCCTGCAGTGGGACGATGGGAATCGGATCCTCGGGTAATATCGGACCTGCCTCAAAAAGCGGCTCTCACATCCCAGCGTCATCGATTAGTACCTGGTAATCTCCCTCAAAAGCATCGGCCTACATCGCGTGAACAATGATCTCGGCCTTCATAATGTCATCGATCATGTTTCCTATTGTTATTCCAGCTATAGGTGCTGGAACGAATAGTTGTATCTGGGGAGATAACCCATCCCGAAACGTCTATAACGCCAGCAACTCTGGGTTGGCCAAGCTCTGTAGAACATAAGGCAACATCTCCTCCTGAAATCTCCAGTAGTAGTGGCCCATGGACTCCTGAGGGTAGGCATGCCAAACTACTACGTAACTAAGATATCAGACGTGGTATATATCTCGGTAAATCTCAAGATCGCGATAAGGCATATCAGCTCCCTCCTCGGGTAAAGGTCCAAAACGTGCGATCACTATGGTACAAAAATGTGCCTAGGTGTGACTCGGCATTGTTCGTTCACCTAGTATCATCCACCATAATCAGGCGTCTGCTACTAAACATCGGCTGGCTAAGGAAACCTGTAAGTGAGCCTCGATGTGACTGTAACTACCCACCTTGCGTAGGACGTTACATTTCACATTACATACATAATTACTTACTTATTTATTAAGCGGAAATTCAGACTATTTTTTTTTTTCTCAAATGATTCATACACATATATAGACATACATATATACATATAGGTATAAGTACTAATTCAAGCACTCGAGTTTGAAACGGAAAACATATAAAACTGCAACATTTATAATGACAAAATGCGTAGTAGTTCCTAGCACGTAATCTCATAGATAGCTCTGCTGCGCTCCATTGTCTTGTATCAAACATTGCTAGTAGGGAGTTTACCTACAGCATAAACGTAAGTCGTGAGCTTTCGCTCATAAGTACAACTATTCATCTGCAAAACATTTCATAGCAAAACAATGCATGAACTAATTATGTTTTGATTATGCTTTCTTATTTTTTTCTTAGCTTAACATACTATGGGCCCTTAACATAGTGTATGTACCGTGGCGCACTGCATGGAATGGTTGGGGCGGCCAGCCCAATCCAACTCAAACCATGGACCAAATCTGGCCTAGTGCAGGTCGGTACGACACAGAACTTACTCATCATCTTTCATAAACATCATATTCTTAAAATAGTTTCTTACTTGAAACTTAGTCTTATTCTTACCATATGAGTTATTAACAGTGAACATGCTTCATAATGTCACAATGAGAATCATAAATCATACACATTTATATAAAAATGTAGGGCTTTAAAAACATGCATTCAATCAAAAATCTGCTTATGCTGTAGGCGGAGTTGTACTTACGAGTTTTACTAGATCGAGGTTTGCTACTCTAACGAGTTGCAACAATAGTTAGTTACCTGATACAAAAAGACGTAAGATAAAATATCCTATCTTATTATAACTTATCACATTCATTATTGGTATCCAACCCAACATTTATTCATAATCTTAGTTATATGTCCCCCCTTACATACAAATATTGATACTTCATTTGGTTACCAAATGTAACCTTAGGGCTCATAATCCAATTAACAACCAAACACTATTTGGTTTACTTTCTCAGAACAAAATCTTGATTACAAGGTCCAGTAGTATTTAATTAGGTCACTATGAGTAACCTTGAGTCCAAAGCTTGTCATATAAAAAAAATTAGTAACCTCTTGGTGGTTACTATGGGTATCCTTTTATTACCCAGCCCGATTAATTATTTCTTTACCATAAATCCTTACTTATCATTATTTATTTTTCAAAAATAGTAAAACTATGAAATTCTAAAAACCTTTTCTGAAAATAGTCCCAAAAACTCATTTATCAGTGTATGTGCAGAAACTATCTAATCCTGCATTGTTTTGAAAATCCTGTGCAGGAATTTCTTGTTTTCCTGCTCAGTTTAAAAATTCAGTTTTACTTTAAAATATATTTTGAATTTACAAAAGTATTCTTCATGAAAGTTGTAGATATTAGGGATTCCTACAACTTTCATGTTTTTCTCAAAACCCAGTTCAGCCCTTAACTTATCCATTTACCTCGTTGAAATTTCTGGCCGTGAACATGGGTTGCCCAGACCATGCTCGGGTTTTACTAAAAACTGAAGCCGTTGGAGCCTTATTTTTGCAAACAGTTCATGTTACCCCCTATGATTTTCCTTTTTCTACAACTTTCAGTTTTGACTTTCTTCAAATTCGGCCTCTAAAGGCCTCAAAACCTAGTTTCCAGATTGCTGCCCTGCTTGGACCCGAAACTGGCAGTATTCGGTTTCGTTGGTTCGTACGCAAAATTACGTGCACACTAGCTCAAACGGTTAAAATCATAAGTCTATGACAACATGCAGTGCATTTACTAACATTTTCCATACCATATATCTCATACATACCATACTATTTACACATAAACCCTAATGGCAAATGCTACTATTGCTAGGGTTTTTGGGGTTATTCAAACCCTCCACATATCAAGTAGCATAATTCCATTATCAATAATCTGAGGATCACTCCTAAACATCTTGGGGACATATAACAAATACTTAGTGAGCATACACCCTTAACACATGCCATCTAAAGCATAACTTAAAAAAAAAAAAAAAAACACATACAACCATACAATCACACTTTCTAAACCCTAACATGCACAAATCAAGCTCAATAAAACCATTACATGAAGAAAAAGAAAGAAGATGAGCTTATGCTCTTTACATCTCATACTTGAAATATACTTAAAGATCTTGCTCCAAACTTGAATAAAAACTTAAGGATTGAGAGGATTTACCTCAAGGACTTTTGAGATGATCTTTAAACTTGAATCCAACAAATTTCTTTTTGTTTTTCCTTCTCCAAAAATCCGACCAAGCCTTGTTCTCTCTCTTCCCTTTGTGTTCGCCTTTGTGGGAGTTTTTGGTGGCTAAAGAGTGAGCTAAAAGGGTCAAAGTAAACAAAATGGACAAATTCTCATACAACACCTATTTATAGGTGTTTTTACTTTCTCCAAAATTGCATAATAATCCCCCCAAAAGATGTATTCTGCTCATCACTCCATGCAAGGT
The DNA here is from genome assembly GCA_025413025.1 of Ficus hispida. Lineage (NCBI taxonomy): Eukaryota > Viridiplantae > Streptophyta > Magnoliopsida > Rosales > Moraceae > Ficus > Ficus hispida. Next base: position 12,008,119 of record CM046370.1, read on the forward strand.
TGCCGGCCATGATGGCCTTACTTGGTGGCCAAGCCAATTTTAATGATCATCTTATAGTACTTTCCATAATTTCAAAATTCCAAAAATTGGTTAATTATCCTTTTTTTTTTTTACGAGGTGTCCCTTAATTAAGCTCCATTTGGCTTGTCTCCCAAAGTACAGTCCAATATCATACTAATATGAATATTACTGTTATATTAAACCGCAGTCTAAAATTCATCTGTGCTTAACTGGACTACGTAAAAGTTTTTCTCCGGATTTGAAACTCTTGGCTTAATACTCTAAATATTGAGCTTGATTTTTCTATAATAGTCTCGTACCTTATTCTCACTTCCGTATTCGTAATGATGATTTTTTACAGTATAATTTCGTACTATTAATTATACTGCAGTACCGTCTCAATCATATCTTAAATTTTCCTGGTTAAACTTTGGCCGGAATAAAATCATACATAATTCTAATTCTGATAAAATCATATTAGGCATTTCATATAAACATACATAACATAACTTTGATTTCAAATAATAGAAATCGTAATTTGCATAAAAGTCGGTTATTACAATCTACCCCTCTTAAAAATTTTCGTCCCCGAAAATTAAAACAAGTAGGGATAAGTCTTCCTATATCATCCTCTATTCCCACGTTGCTTCTTCAATATTATGATTTCGCCATAAAACCTTAACCATAAGGATGGTTTTATTTCTTAAAACCTTTTCTTCCCGATCCAAGATCTGAACTGGCTTTTCCTCATATGTCAGATCAGTTCGGACTTCAATTGGTTCTTGACTTAGAACATGGGAAGGGTCAGTACATACTTTTTCACCATCAAAACGTGGAAAACATCATGTACAGAAGCTAATTCCGACAGCAAAGCAAGCTTGTAAGCCACCTTTCCACTCCTATCAAGGATTTCAAAGGGTCCGGTGTATCTTGGACTAAGCTTTCCCTTTTTACCAAACCTCATAATTCCCTTCATAGGAGCAATCTTAAGGAAAACAGATTCTCTAACTTGGAATTCTAAGGGTCTTCGACTTTATCAGCAAAACTTTTCTGTCGACTGAAAGCTATGTCGAGTCTCTATTTAATCATCTTAATATCCTTCGAGGTCTTTCTGATGAAATCCGTAGTTGAAGTTGCTTCTGTCCAACTTGTTGCTAATGGATAGGAGATCGACATTTTCTTCCATATAACGCTTCAAATGAGCCATACCAATTGAGGCTGATAACTGTTATTGTAAGAAAATTCGATCAAAGGTAGCTTCTGATCCCAGCTTCCTTTGAAATCTAAAACACACACTACTATAGAATGTCGATTCCACGACGTTTTTAACCGTCATGGAAGAAATCCACGATGGTTGGAGTCGTGGAATCTTTTCATATTCAACGACAGTCTTCTTTCCGTCGTGGAATAGGTAAAATAGGGCCAAAAAATGTATAATTTAGCAACATACCATGACGGTTTTTGGTAAACAAAACCATCGTGGAATTAAATCTAACACGACTGTTTTTACAAAAAACAGTCGTGGTACGTCTAATACCATGACGGTTTATACTATAAGTCACCGTGGTGGTATACGACATACCACAATGGTGACTTGACAAAAACCGTCGTCATAGACCGATGTACCACGACGATTTATGTAAGCCACCGTCGTGGTAGTTCTCCTTACCACGACGGTGGCTCTATGGAAAGTTGAAACAGTCGTGGTATATTGGCGTACCACGACGGTTTCTATATGCCACCGTCGTGGTAGGTGATGTACCATGACGGTGCATCGACAAACCATCGTGGTGTACATACTTCCACGACGGTTTCTATTGAAAACTGTCGTGGTATGTTGTTAAGTAAAAAAAAAAAAAAAACCAATTCGTTCATTTTAATACCAGTTCATTCATTCATAACAAGAAAAAATTACACAGTCAAGAATAAAATAATAACAAAACTGATATGGCAAATAAAATATCACAATGTACAAAAATAATTAATATAACGCCTATACAAAATTTATCTTTATGCTTTGCTCAATATTGTATGAAGCGCATGACATATGTAGTACACTCTTGCCTAACCAAATTCAAATCAGCTTCAGTATAAGAAGTCTTGTTTTGAAGTAAGGCAAGGCCATCGACGGTCAACGCTATTTCCCGCATGAACCCCAGTACAAAATAGCCGCACTGCACATTTCCTTGTTGTATAGGATATCGAGCAGTCTAAATCAACGTCTGGCAGTTGCGTCGCTTTGTTATTCCTCGTCCCACCAGCAACTTCCAATCATTTAGTGTCCTAACAATTTAACAAATATCAATACATTCGAAACTACAACCTTGGAATGTCAAATCATTAATATGAACATCAAAGAATACTTACAATATAATTAGCTGTTGAAAATCTTCACCCGGATCGTTTCCAAGAAGATTAAAATAGAGGACCGAGTCATCCCACGGATTAATAACAGCAATATCCAATGTTGGCTGCTGTTATATGGCATGAAACAAGCTTTCCCCTCGGTGTGTTTGTTATGATCCGGATGATATTGTCGGCTCTCTCTCTAATGTACGCTATGCGATCTACATTCTGTTGCACTGGCGAGACAAGAAATGGGGAAATAAAGTCATAACGTTGATCCATTCCTGCTCTTGCAAAACAATCCGCTAGGTAGCTGTAAAATAATTAAGTCAAACTTGCAGCCCTAAAATCAACATATATATGTATCACCATTCTAATTGGAACAATAAGTCTTGTTTAAGGAAAAAACCATTACTTGATTTAATCCATTATACTGCTTGCACTTATTTCTTTAAAGGAAATGAAATGGTATACATCTTCATACCCAATATATATGGGCATGTCATCACCATTGACGGATTGTTGTTGTGGGCACGCGATCTGGGTACCATCAGTCAAGGAACTTTGTGCGTAGTAAGCCAGCGGTCTCATATCAACGGGAATGGTATCAAAGACAAACGTCAGTACTTCTTCACCAGTTTGTTGTTGTACCTCCAATTCTGATTGTGGTTTCTTCCTCCCGGCTCTCTTCTTTATTCGTTTGGTTCCCCTTGTAGTAGGTTTGGGAGCTTGACTGGGACCTCGACTGGCCTGGCTTAAACTGGTTTGAAGGACGACGTTTTTTTTTGGCCATGCAAAAACCCCCCGATAGCCTCTTCAATATAGGTGACTTCATCTGTTGAATCGGAAGGAGTACACTTTTATTTTTGGGACACTAATTGTTACACACATATTCCCCTCGCCTAAAGGAATCCCATGGACTATGTCGGTTGGAACACAGTCCATGTATGCTGTAACTCCCCGGCCATCCACGTAGGGCCGACTACGTAAACGTGGGCCGTTACCATACTTGCTTAACTTAAACCTTAGTCTTAAATACTTAACCTTACAGAAAATTTCAGAGAAAATTTTTTTTCTTTTTTTTTTCTTTACAGTTTATTTTAAAATCACAACTTAAAAAAATTATATATGTAACATGGTACATATTCCTTAAAACATATATATACAACTTGATAATTTAAACAGTTTGTGGAAAACTTGCATAGTGGTATCCCATACCGCCCTTTACTTGCTGCATCGTCTCCAAGGCCCACCGAGTAAAGCTGCAGGCATTTACCTATAGTATGGAATATACTGATGAGTTTTCGCCCAGCAAGTACAAACATAATCTCACAAAAACACAAGAAATATCGTATAACTTATGCATGAACCAATTATGTCCAATTATGAATCTTTTATGATCAATTATTGACTTGAACTAATTATCTTGCTTAACATATGGGCCCCTTGTGTACGTACCAAAAGCGCGCAATCCTCAGAATGTCAGGATTTGCAAGGCCCTTAACAATTCTGGAAAACATAAACATAACCCTTCATGCATCAACGGAAGGTTGATTATCATTATACCCTCACGTATCAACGAGAGATTGATAATCATCAACTTAAACTTGAAACATACATGATACTCCCGCATCAATAGGAGATTGGTACGACACTTTACTTGTCTTGGTTTAGTCTTAATCTTGTTACATTTCTAAGACTAAGAATCTTTACGTGTGATCTTATTAGTCATGATGCACATGAGACATAAACATGGCATAACTATAAATTCATGGCATAACTTGATATATCATGACTTAACATAACATAATATAACTCATCGTATTATAACATAGCATGATATAGTATAACATCGCATGACATAGCATAACTTGGCATAACGTAGCATGAAATCATGTCATATACTTGAAAATAGCTTACTATTTTCCATACTACAGGTGAGGTTTTACTTACCTGGTATTGTATGTCTTAGGTTTCGTTGCTTCAAATTAGGTCGCAACAATAAGTTTCGTCCTGCTATTTAAAAAAACATAGGATAAGGATCTATAAATCATAATCATACAATGTTGGTAACCTAACCAACATCCCTGAGAAATCTTAGTTATATGTCCCCCCAACATCTATTTATGAGATCTAGTTCGGTTACTCGCCGTAACCCTAGGGCCCAAGGCCCAATCCATACTTAAACATATCTTGTTAGATTACTAACCTTACTAAGGCCTAATTACTTTAGAGCAACACCCTATTAGATAACTATTGGTAATCATAGGGTAAGGCCCAACCCGATAACTCGGTATCCTAACCGATTACTAAAGGTTATCTCTACTAAAAACCATATCTCAATACAATTATAACTTTTACTTAAAGACAGTTAAACACTGTCAAACTTTGAAAGCAAAATAATAAAAACAGTTTATTAATTTAAGTGTCAGTGCATGTGTAGGAATTTCCTGTTTTTGCACTATTTTTTAAAAAAATCTTGTGCAGGACTTACCTGCACAGTTTTGGAAAATCAGGTTTTTATCATAAAATCTGTTTAGAATCTGAAAAAACATTCTGCATGAAAGTTTTAGACCTTGAAACATATTACAACTTTGGTTCTTTACACAAAACCCAGTTCTGCCTTTAACTTATCCGTTTTCTTTGTTGAAATCCCCAAGCCGTGAGCACAAGTCTGACCTGCCCAGGAGTTTCTTGTCTCGGATTCTAATAAAAGCAGAGGCCTTTGGAGCCTATTTGTCAAAATCTGTCCATGCTGTCCACTAAGAAAACCCATTCTCTACAATTTGTAGTTTTAACTTTTTCCAATTTCGGCCTTTAAGGGCCCCAAATCGACTTTCCAGAAGGCTCCCCAGTTTTACCCGAAAACTGGCAGTTTTTGTTCTTAGTCAAGTTTTACATAAAATTACGCGCACACTACCTCAAACGGTTAAAACCGTGAGCCTAAGTCAAACATGCAGTGCTTTCTAACGTAAAATCTCATCATGCATACATTCATACATTCTCATACAAAGGTAAACCCTTGGGTGTTCTTGCACCAAGCTAGGGTTAGCAAAACTTTTGATTTGCATCACCATTCATCATTCAAGCTTCTAATCTAGCTCAAACATAAACATGCATAACCTACAACTTCATAGGCATATTGGGGACATATCACAAACACTTAAAAGGCATGTATGCAAACCCTAATATCATGCAATCATAATCACCTAATCATGTACCAAAACATAAATTGAGACCTTGAGTCCTAATCAAGCACATAATAAACACTAAACCCATTGCATGAAAATAAAAGAATGAGCTTATGCTCTTACATAACCAACTTGAAAATACACTTAAATCTCCAAATTGAAGCTCAATTAAAAAGCTTAGGGCCAAAGAGGATTACCTTATCCAATCTCAAATATTGGTGCTAGGTTTTTGAATCAACTTTCTTCTCTTTGCTCCCAACCACAATCGGCCTCCCTTGGCAAGGTTGGTTCCAAATTTTGCGGCCACCCTTGATTGGTGTTTCTCTAAGTTTTCCGACCACCCAACCTCCATTTTTTTTTCTTTTCTCTATGGTCGGTTTTTTGGGGGAAAATGGTGAGGGAAAAATTTGCCATAATTTTGGGGCATTTCCATATTTTTGTGAACAAAAACCACCCCCCTTCCCCTCCACTTATTTATAGGTGATTTAAACTTTTCAAAATTACCAAAAAGTCCTTGAATTAGGATTTATTTTTATTTCTAAAATTACATTTAGTCCTTAAAAGCAAAATATTTGCTTATTAGTCCCTCTAGGTGGCCGGCCATTACATGCCTTGGAGCCCAAGAAATTTGCTTACATCATCATGACATCATCATGCTTACATCATCATGATATCATCAAGCTTACATCATCAGGACATCATCAACTTACATCATGCTTACTCACTTTTTCTTAAAATTACACTTTGGTCCCTAAGGATAAAATATTTACAATTTAGTCCTGCAGGTGATCGGCTAAAATAGAGTCACTTGGCTTCCAATTCATACATAATCATCCACTTGATTCCAAAAATCCCTTGATATGATTATGCAATCCATTTCCTTACTAACTTAGAAAATATCAATACTATATTTTTTTCCCTAAAACAGTATCATCATACTGGATTGTAGTCCAAAAATTCATCTGCATAAAATTGGACTTCGTATAAATTTTTCTTATGACTTAGAGCTACTTAGCTCTTAGTGCTCTAAATATTGTGCTTGATTTTTCTAGGGTGGTCTCATAGTTTATTCTTGCTTATTTGTCCGTAAAGACGGTTTTCCGCAGTATAGTATCCGTACTGATGATTATACTACAGTATCCTCTTAGTCAAACTTTGGTCAACCTAAAGTTAACATTGGTCAACCTTGACTTTTTAGGTCAAACTTTGACCAACATGAAATCATAAATTCATATTCTACCATTTTTCTTAAAAGGCCTTATGCTGGACAAAGAAAACTATTATTGAGTCTCGTAGCTAATTAAATGAGAACTCAAACATATACTGATATTCAACTAAGATCATGAGCTTCATATCGACATACAAGATTCAAACTTTGGATTTTCCTTGTCTAAAAGGAAATCATAGGTTCATCACAAATTTCGGGTTCTTACATTCTACCCTCCTTAAAGAAATTTTTGTCCTTGAAAATTCGTATACTTCTAGGTGGCTTTTCTCAAAATCCATCACAAATCCATAATGATCTATTCATATTCCCATTTTAATACTTTAATGGGATCATGTCTCTTATATAGCACAATAATCTTACTTTCATATCCTATTATCATACTTTCATGCATTCTTACATACTATCATACTTTCTTACTTCATACTTCTTACTTTCATACTGCATACTTTCTTACTTACATACTTTCCTTTCATATTGCATCACAAGAACTATCTATATAGAAAGCTGAGCAAGTATATCATGTAACTTGCCATTTTTGAAAAACATATTATATCATATAACTTTTTATATGTGAAAAGTATATCGTATTATATAACTTTCCACACTTGGAAAGCATATCGTAAATAGCTTCTTTCTTGAACCTTGCTCTTATGCTATTAGAACCATTTACTTTTCTTAATGGCCCATTTCTTGGAACTCATCCCTTTCTTGGAACTTGTCCCTCAAGAATTCGGCCTATGGCCCCTATCTTGGAAATCGTTTCCTCAAGGATTGTCATATGGCCCCTATCTTGGAACTCATTTCCTCAAGGATTCAGCCGTCTTACATAAAATGAGGGGTTCTATTAAGCATGAGCTCAAGATTTAAGCATCTTTTATGAAAATATTTCCTTTGATTCTTTTCAAAGTCAATAATGGAGAAAACATAATATCGTTCAAGTGATGGAGTAAAAGGTATACTTATATCATATCAACTAGCTGCTTGCTAGATGGTAGAAGCTTTTCTCATTGCTCCTAACATTTCCTTCATAGCACAAAATCGTAATCCTTAGGAATGTCTAAAACTTCCCATCATTTCATAATTTCCCTTACTAAGGGATCATATCCTTAATTTCATCGTCATACTGATAGCCATAATCCAACTTATTGTTTGTGCATTGTCTTGATATTACGAGTCAAGACACTACCAAACATTTTTCCGTATCTACTATTACTCTTACGGGAGCATAAGTTTCACAAACATGAAACTTAAGTTCTATAGTATCAATCCTACTTCTTAGAATGAAAACTTCCAATTATCACCCTACTGAGGTAAGGCGATAGGCTATCTGATCTCGAGCCTATTCATTTCTTATTGCTGCTCTAGCATTTATCATCATAACTTAGCTACTATAGTTGCAAGATGAGGCTCTTGCAGAATTTGGTTTGGTTGTACAAGCAACGAACCATCTTCTAGTATCTAATTCTAATTCTCGACACGTCTAATCTAACACCCATTCTTTCATTCATATCTAAGCATACCATATCATAGAAACGTCATAACTTATCATATCATACTAGAGATTCATCACGATCTCATCATATCATATCGTAAGCTCAGCTTATCCACTACGCTTTCGCTGCGCAACTCTAATCTACTGGCAATTATAGCCCATAGACTCATTTGGATAAACGTGCCAAACTGCAACATAACTGACGTATTATCTCCATATCGTGCAGCCACTCAGCTAATGCAGTCGATTCCTGAGTCCCATCAAAGATGCGTGACTCCATTCCCTAAGGCCAACGAAGCCTTGCGGTCCTCTTTAATCATACCTAGGTTTGATACCAGGTTCATGTCTTTACTATTATAATACTATGACCTCACATAGTTACTATACCTAAACTAGAGCAAGAAAACTTACTTACAAAACTGTTGCTCTGGCGGCAGAACTGTGAAACTGGATGGCAGGACACCTGCTTCGATACCAACCCTGCCAATTGCAACCAGAACATCTCCACCATTAATGACATCAGTAAGAAAAGCTGGCATTCCTTACTTGCATTAGGCATGGGCTGCTGATCCGACGTGTCGGCTTCTTTCTCATTGAGGGTGCAACTTGCCTTGAAACTGTTGTGTTGATCAACAGTAGGTGCGGTTGCGTCCTCAGCTTCATCTCACGGTTGATACTGTGCTTTGCATAAAGTTCCTGCACCGTTCTTTCCAAGGCAGCCAACTGTCGTTTCATATAGGAGACTTCAGGATTCTCCCTTGATATATTCATGGCATTGTAGTATTGCGCCTGCTTGACAAATTTTGATTGCCCACGAAGACGACCAGAATGCTCGGCATTGCCCAAAGACTTGGTCAAAACGTCCTCTGCACCCACGAATTCGAAGCTTCCTTACGTCTCTTGTTGTGTTAAATCGTCCTATAACAATTACACAATATGTTATTGAGCCCGTAAACATAATGGAGACAATCTTACTCCATATTTGAAATAGAATCTGTATACTTACTATTGTATCGCCAATAATTTAACAGACGGATTCTTGTACTCTCCATTGGCTTGAGCCATGTGTCCGCCAAACAAAATGTCGGGCTGCATATTCCCCCGTCTTCTTGAACTGCAATTTAGTAATTAAAGTTAGTAAACATAAATAAAACACGTAATGTCAATTAACCTAAATAGACTTGCAGCTTTTTGGCCAATTAATTAACATACGATTTCTTGATCATGTTTCCTATATCTGTCTCGGTCTATAGTAGATCCGTATTTGCTCTTTTCCTTATCTCAGTTCCTTGTTGGGAAAGCCTCTTGAAATCAGCTGTCCGTCTATAGGTAATAAACCTTTCCCAATCGTCTTGGCTGATGGTTGGGTAATTTTGAACCACTTTTGTCGGTCGTTGCCAAATAGTTTCTTCGTGGATATTATCCCTAGCAAAGGCTTGGTAAAGATCATATCTGAAACCCTTCGCTGACTCCCCACAGGACTTCAAAACTTGTTTTCTGTGTGATTCATCAACAGTGAATGAAGTTACAACTTCCAACCACACTCATTCTTTCCTCGGTTCCAAATCGGCACTTCTGAAGTCAGCAATCCAAATTGGAATATGCTCCTGAGCAAGCACTCCAATCAACTCTGTAATTCATCACCTCCCTTACCTATTGGTTGCTCTTTCGCGTCAAATGAAACTTGAATTCGTTCTCCCCTCGTCCTAACAACATCACTCTTTTAAGGAGAGTTGCTCTACGTTTTCCATCTTCGTCATCATTAAATCTTGGTGTGTTGGTTCGTCATGGTTTTGCAACTTGAGTTTGAGTTGAGAAATCCTCCTTGTGAGAGTTTACATTGTAAATTAATCTAAAATAAAAACGCAACACGAATCGTTATAAACATCATTGACATTAAATCATTACAAAGGCCGTGGTACTAAAACACATTACTATCCAAACATATAACGCATAATATCATGACTTTTTATCCTGAAAATGCCCAAATCCGAGCCAAACCCAACCAATTTAATTTAATCTAAAACTAAATATCACACAAATTAAGAGACATTTAATCAAACATGTAATATATATACAAATATTTATCGCACAAAATCTTCACTTTTATCCTGAAAATGCCCAAATCCGATCCTTACCCAACCAATTTAATTCACTCTCAAACTAAATTTCACACAAAGAGGCATTTAATCAAACATGTAATATGCAAACAATTAACTCAAACTGCAACACTTTTTATGAAATCCGAGCCTTACCCAACTATTTCAAATCAATCTAAATGATTAATACAATCAACAGCAAGAGATACTAATTTTCGACAACCACAATCAACAAAATACGCTGTAACTGATAGAAATCACCCAAGTTCCTAGTTTACCCAAGCAATATAGAGTACAACTTACCGGTTTGTGGAGCGTAGGCATGGGCAGATTGGTATCAAGTTTGAGACAACACGGGTTGTGGGCGGCGAGAGATACTTGGAAATGACCGAAAAATGACGGCGTTGGTGGAGGATGCCCTCGGATTTTGAGTGAGACATGGAGTATCAGATGATTTTAAACACGAACTAGGGATTTGGATGAGGGATTTTTTTTTGGCAAACTTGAGTTTTTAGTAGTGAGTGAAAAGATGACAGAGTTTTCGAATGAAATGGGTTGTGAAAAAATGGTGTCTGTTTGGGTTTTATTAAATGCAAGAAAATTTTAACCTATTCCCAAAAATTTTAAAAGTGCCGCTTTATACCTACCAAGACGATCTTTAAAAAACCGTCGTGGTAAGCTTTCAGTTTTGGAAGGCTACCACAATGGTCTTTTTGTAAGACCGTCGTGGTAGACTTCATGGTCTTCTACCACGACAGCCATTCACAAAAATCGTCGTGGTAGAGGAAACGGCGATTCTTGCTACTCTAAATAATTCCACGACGGTTTTTTTTATTGACCGTCGTGGTATAAATTTACCACGACGGTCAATCAAAAAACCGTCGTGGTAGATTAATATACTTACCACGACAGTCTTCTAAGAAGACCGTCGTGGTATACCTACCTATCACGACGGTTCTTAATAAACCGTTGTGGTATATGAGATACCACAACGGTTTTTATAAAAGACCGTCGTGGTAGGTTTCAAACATGTAAAATTTGTTTAAATTTGTTACCATAATCCCGTTAAGTAGCCATCCTGATAGTTTTACAATTATTCACGCCTGTTGTTATATGCTTCCATACATATTTGCATCTATAAATACTTTCCATATACATATTTCTAATATTATGTGCGTAAATAAAAACCCGTATCGAAATATTCACAACATAGGAAACGTAAAACCATTTGTTAAGAAATTTTTTTCTTCTTTTTTTTGGGCTTCTCGACACGTGTCCACTCGACATCCAATCGAAGTAAGTGTGAAATGTCATCGTCAAAATCATCAATCTCCTCCACTGGTGGTAAACCCTTTGTAAATGATGGAATGTCGGTGCAATCTTCAATATCTTCTTGGCCATCACGGATTGATCTTGGTTTCATTGGCACAACCAAAGATAACTCTAAATTTGCAGGATCCGTTGTATAAAATACTTGTACCGCTTGTACGCCATGATGAAAGGATCATTTTTGTATCCCAATCGCCTAAAGTCTACCACTGTCACGCCGTCACTATCAATCTTAACATAATTATTGTCAGCCCACTTACATTTAAATAGGGCTATTCGCAAGTTACAATAATCAAGTTCCCAAATATCTTCAATGAACCCAAAGTAATTCATGGAACTATATACCAGATTCTTGTCCTTTGCGGATGAAATATGCATAGACTCGGCCCGAAAGGTGACACCACTATTCTGTACGGGATGCTTCTCATCTCTTTCACGAGTGTAGAAGGAGGGCCATTCACCATATACGATGTATATCTTGTGACTATCGATGACGGACATCTGGATAGCTTCATTATGTCCTGTGAAACGCTAAGCTTCATATGCAAATGTTTTCTTATCCACTCCTGAAATGTCCGATTATGCTCATCTTGAAACCACTTCTCACTTCTACCTTTTTTTGGATTCGCAACTCTTAATTTCGCTATATGAACTTGAAAGAAAGGCTTCATTTCCTTAGCATTGTGCAAAACATACAAACATGCTTTTTCCTATTCATCTTGATTTATCGGTGAATGAACGGCCACGGATAGTCTTTTCGATGTAAATTGCCCCTTGTTGGCAACCCTATTGGGTCGCGTTGGAAAATACTCAGAAAAAAATTCAACAGATTCCTCGGATATGTAGTTTTCCACTATACAACCCTCCGACCTATTTCGGTTCTTCACATATCCCTTTAAAACCTTCATGTACCTTTCAAAAGGATACATCCACCTCAAATGCACCAGGCCACATAACTTAACTTCCCGAACTAAGTGCAAACAAAGATGGATCATTATATCAAAAAAGGATGGTGGAAAATACTTCTCAAGCAGGCACAATGTCATAACCAATTCCGATTGTAGCGAATCTAACATCATTGGATCAATTACCTTGGAGCATATTGAATTGAAGAATGAGCATAACTTTGTAATTGAGTATCTCACATCTTTTGTTAAAACTCCCCGCAAAGCAAGAGGTAATAATTGTTGCATCAAGATATGACAATCATGTGTTTTCATTCCAACGAGCCGCAAATCTTTCATCGAAACCAACCTTTTGAAGTTGGAAGAGTACCCACTTGGCATTTTCACAGAAGTAAGCCACTTACAAAACTTTCTCTTTTCGTGTCTAGATAATATGTGCTTCGCCGGCGGTAAGTAAGTGCGTTCGATCTTTCATCGGGGAGCAAATTTGGTCTAATCTTCATCTCTTTAAGGTCCAACCGTGCCTTTTCACCATCTTTAGTCTTATTCGGATTGTTAAGCAACGTGCCCACTATCAACTCACTGATATTTTTCTAATATGCATAACATCTAAGTAATGTCGAACGTAAAGTGACTTCCAATATGGAAGCTCATAGAATATTGACTTCTTTTTCCAAGACCCATCGACAGCTGGATCCTTATGTTTTCTCTTTCCCAAAACTACCTTGACATCTTTAACCATCTCAAAAACATCTTCGCCAGTCAAAATCCGAGGAGCAGTTCTTTCTTCGGTATTACCATTAAAAGCCTTCTTCTGTTTGCGATATCGATGATTTTTCGACAAGAACCTCCGATGACCAAGGTAAACGGTTTTCCTACTATTTTTCAACATGATAGAAGATGTTTCCTTCATACAAATGAGACAACCTATAGAACTCTTCACAGGATAACCAGATAGGTTGCCAAGTGCAGCAAAGTCATTAATTGACCAAATCAATATTGTGCAAAGATTGAACGTATTTTGATGGTAATAATCTCTTACTTGTAAACCATCATCCCACAACCTTTTTAGGTCATCGATTAATGGTGCCAACTAAACATCAATATCATTCCCTGGTTGTTGATGGCCTGATATCAATAATGTCAACATCAAGAACTTCCGCTTCATGCAAATGTCTGGAGGGAGATTGTAGTTGAAAAGTATGACTGGCTAGGTACTATGCCGACTACTCATGTTACTGTGCGGGTTTATTCCATCCGTCGACAAACCGAGACGTAAATTTCTTAGTTCTGCACTAAAATCTGGATGATTGTTATCAAAGATCTTCCATTGCGGTACATCGGCCGGATGCCTAAGCTTGCCATCGTCAACACGTTTATCATGATGCCATGTCAAACTCTTAGCATGTTTTGTATTATGGAATAAACGATGGAAATGTGGAGCTGGTGGAATGCACCATAACACCTTCACTGGCACTCCTTTACTGCCATTCGATGGCATCTTGCCCTTCTTCCATCTTGACTCATTACAAACCGGAATTCATCTAAATTTTCATTTTCTTTCCGATAAAGTACGCAATCGTTTGGACAAGCATGTATCTTTTCGTATTCCATTCCCAACGTGTTCAAAGTCTTTTCACCTTGTACATACTAGGTGGTACTTTGTTATCTACCGGTAGAACATCTTTTAGAAAAAAGCTAAAAGAGTCGTGAAACTAGAATTCGTCCACCCTCCCGACGCTTTCATATTCCATAATTTAACCAATGCCCCTAATTTTGTATATTTTGTACACCCGACATACAAGGCGTTTCGGCATCATTAATCATTTCCTCAAATAACTCTGGACAGTGCACAAAGTTTTCTTCCAAATCATTTATCATATTGTACATATTATCACAACATCTTCCTCCACAATAGGCTCTTTATCTTTAGTACTCGTCGATGTATACTTAATACCGACGAAATCTTCTCTATGTAAATACCATGTTTGGTAAGAACAAATAATCCCATAAGCAAGTAAATGCCCTCTAACATCATCAATGGAATGGGATCTATGATTATCACAAACTTGACACGGACACTGAATCTTATCGTCTTGTGTATGAGCTTTAGCAAATGACAAAAATTCTTCGACACCATCTTCATATGCTTTAGATAATCTATCAAACCACATCCATTTCCTATCCATGATTAGCACGCAAATCCTAAATCAATAAATAAAGTTCTCGATAAATCAATATAAGGTGTGCATATTTTTAAATTTTTGGCATGAATATCATTTGTATGCACTTAATTATTAGCTAGTTATATATAAAGACTCCCGACTCATGCATTAATTAAATCAACAATATATTTACTAAATTAAAAATCTAAGAAACATAACAAAACTAAAAATACCATTATAAATTAAAAACTGGCCCAGGTTATTTAACTAAAAAAAATAAACTATAAATACATCATAATATATAGGATTTATAAATAATTTTTTTTAGGATTTAACTAAAAAATCCAAACTAATTTAAACAAAACCAAATTAAAAAAAAAAAACCAAACTAAAAATACATTGATTGTGAGATCACTTAATTAATTAAACACTTTGTAGTATTTAACGTATCAAAAGCAATCCAAAAAATTACAAATTAAAATTTATATATTCTGGCCGGGTTCGTAAATAAAAAAATAATACAGAAGAAAACAACTTCCTTGTTTAGTTAGTTTGTGTCATCGTGACTTACAAGAACGACGGGAGACCAGTAAAGACGGTGGGTGGCGTCCAACATCGGTGATGGAATTGTTGTCAGAGTGATCTGATATGATTTTGGTTCACGGCAGTAGTTGTATCAATGTAGAAATAACAGAGCAATTCGATATGATATGTCTGAAAAAAAGGACGATGTTTCCATTATGGTTTTAGGGAAACCGTCGTGGAAGTATGGGATTACACCACGGTTTTTAGACAACCGTCATGTAATCCCCGAGACTACCACGACAGTTGTACAGAACCGTCGTGTAATAATCGAGACATTCCATGACGGTTTCCAAAAACCGTCGTGGAATGTATACTTCCACGACGGTTTTAAATAACCGTCGTGGAAATACATTATTCCATGACGGGTTTAAACAACCGTCGTGGAAATCTAAAATTCCACGACGGTTTTCGGATGTCACTTTTTGTTCCATGTTTTTGCCTCAGTTTCCACGACGGTTTTTAAAAAACGGTCGTGGAATCTCCGTCGTGGTATCCATATTTTGTAGTAGTGATATGACCTCAGCATATCCTCTAGGGTCTGAATAGTTTGCTCCGATTGCCCATCAGTCTGGGGGTGAAAGGCTGTACTGAAATTTAACTTCGATCCCATAGCTGTGTGAACACTCTTCCAGAATCGAGAGGTAAAACGCCCATCCTGATCTGAAAATGATAGACTTTGGCACTCCATGAAGTCTAACGATCTGGGATACATAAATTTCAGGCAATTTTTCCACTGAAAATTTGGCCTTAATGGCTATAAAGTAGGCGGACTTGGTTAATCTATCCACAATCACTCAAATCATGTCATTTCCACTAGCGGTTTTTAGTAACCCAACTACAAAATCCATGGTAGTTTGTTCCCATTTCCATTCTGGAAGCTCAATTTTCTGAAGATCTCCATTAGGTTGCTAGTGTTCAGCCTTAACTTTCTAACAAGTTAGGCATTTCGACATAAATTCAGCAATCTCATTCTTCATTTTTGGCCACCAATAATTCTCTCTAAGGTTCTTATATATCTTAGTAGCTCCCGGATGTACCGAATATGGCTTCTCATGTGCTTCAGACATGATCTGTTTCTTAAGGAATTCAAAGTTAGGAACGCAAATCCTTTCCTTGAATAAATTACCCCATTCAAAGAGGTTTAGAATTCCTTATTCTTCCCTCCAAAAAGTTGCGCTTTAAGCAAAAAGGAATCCTTCCCTGGATGAAGCTTAATGGATTCTAGGAGATCGGACTTAAGAGTCAGAACAGCCAATTTCCCAGTTATCATTTCCATGTTGAAATCTGAAATTTCTTTCTGAAGGGGCTTGGGCATCCTTTCAAGAGACATCAATATACCGGATGACTTCCTGCTTAGAGCATCCGCTACTTTATTCGCTTTTCCTGGGTGGTAAAGGATTTCGTAATCGTAATCCTTCATGAGTTCTAACCATCTTCGCTGCCTCATATTGAGCTCTTTTTGAGTGAAGATATACTTACGACTTTGATGGTCGGTATAGAGTTCACATCTATTCCCGTACAAGTTGTGTCTCCAAATCTTCAATACGAAAACCACCGTTGCGAGCTCTAAATCGTGTGTTGGGTAATTTCGTTCATGATCCTTTAACTGGCGTGAGGCATAGGTGACCACATTCCCCTTTTGCATTAGAACAGCTCCCAATCCAGTCTTAGACGCGTCAATATAAATCATAAAATTTCCTGCATCTACGTTAGGAATTATCAATACTGGTGCACTGGTAAGCTTCCTCTTAATCTCTTGAAAGTTCTCTTCACACTTCTGCATCCACTTGAACTTCTTTTCCTTCCGAGTAAGAGCTGTAAGTGGTGCCGCAATCTTGGAGAATCCTTCAACAAAACGTCGATAATATCCAGCCAATCCAAGAAAGCTTCGTATTTCCGTAACATTTCTGGGTACTGGCCATGTACTAACCGCCTCAACTTTGGCAGGATCAACGGAAATTCCCTCTTTAGACACTACGTGACCCAAGAAATTCACTCTTTCTAGCAAAAATTCACATTTTTGAACTTGGCATAGAGTCGATTTCGTCTTAACGTCTCCAGAACCATCCCGAGGTGCTGCTCATGTTCTTGAATGGACTTTGAATATATCAAAATATCATCAATGAAAACGATAACAAACTTGTCTAAGTACTCCTTGAATACCCGATTCATCAAATCTATAAAAGCACCTGGTGCGTTGTTTAACCCAAACGGCATAACCAAAATTCATAGTGCCCATAACGTGTTCGAAAATCCGTTTTAGAAACATCCGCCTCCTTAATTCATGAGCTGATGGTGTCCTGATCTCAAATCAACCTTCGAGAATACCATTGCTCCTCTAAGTTGATAAAAAAGATCGTCAATTCTAGGGATAGGGTATTTGTTCTTAATCATGATCTTATTTATGTGGCGACCCGCCTTGCACAGGCCGTCACTACTTGACTTAACTTACTTAACTTACTTGAACTTAAACTTGTTTTATCCCATTTTTCATCATAAAAATAGTGGGGATTTTTTTTTTTTTTTTTAAAGTTAGCGGAAGCAGTATACTTAGAAATATTTACATACACTCATACTGTGATAAAATAACTGTTTGTTTTCTCAAAATAGATATATTAATTAATTCCTTTTGAGTTGTGAATCCCAACCCGTTCATCATTTCACCGCCACCGGCTTTACCCGCCACCATGCAGTCAATTCAAGACAGGCTGTTTACCTACAGCATAAACTTCAAACAATGAGCGAAAGCTCAGCAAGTACAACTCCTATACCGCAACCAATTACATGAAACATACATAACCTTTTTCATGAAATCATAAACATGGCATCGTATCATCTTAAACATGAAAGCATAACATGGCATCATATCATCGATTTCTTCATCTTAAACATGAAAGCATAAAATAGCATCATATCATCGATTTCTTCATCTTAAACATGAAATTCTGTCGTGAAATGCATGAACCGTTTATGTCCAATTATGCTTGCTTTCTTGTATCACACTTTATCTTGTTGATTTTACTTGTGGGCCCGTTAACTTGATGTGCATGTACCCGGCGCGCAGCTTAAGGAAATTACCCAAGCTTTCGACCCGATCGTCATCAGGGGGCACAACACTGGCTCTTGTGGCCTTTTTTCAAACATTTTGTTTGTAGGTCTTTCTTGACATCTTTTCACTTGATAGATTAGTGAGCATACTTATAAGATGTCTCCTAATCTCATGTTTTATCAATGCATGGACAGTCGTACTTTTTCATGTAAGCATAATAACAATACTTGAAACATTCATCATACAAAAAGCATATTGCAACCATCGAGCAGATCATCAATTAACACTTAAACAGTGTAAAGTAAACATGTTAAGTAAACATACAACTCTAGCCTATGCTGTAGGCGGCGTTGTACTTACTTTATCTTTGTTGTTCGCGTGATCGACTTTCCTTTCCCGAGCACGCTCGCAGATCACCTCCTGCCCATGGACGTTTACACATGAGGTCTCTATTCTAAGATCGTTTAATGTCGGATTAAACCAACATAAATATTTTTTGGTTATAAGACCCTCTTCTAACACGGCGTAACCCACAACGGAATTATTAATTAAGGGTTCATGTAGAGAATCATAATCTTAACTTAAACCTCAATCCGCATGGTTAACTCTGGGCTTGGGCAATGCCCTAGTAACTCGAAATAATTTTCCGGCTACTAACGCAGTATCTTATTCATTTTAATCTTGAAAACCTTGAACTTGTTTAAGATATCATTTTTTTCTTGTTTATTTTCGTAAGTTTGGTGAATAGCACCCAAACTTGTCTTGAAAATTACAAAACACTTGAAAACATTTCTATAAAACATTTGGGGATCGAAAACCACCTTTGGAACGGTTTTCGGGTTTGAAAATGATGTTTGCAAGTTAGAAAAACGTTTTTCCTAGTCATTGGTCTAGAAAATCCCGTGCATGAGATTTTGCTCACTGCGTGGATTTTGTTTGAAAATTCATAACTTAAAATGTAAAACGAATTTGGAAACACTTTCTTCACGAAAGTTATAGCTAACAAAAAGATCTAAAACTTTCATGTCTTGAACATTTTCTGATTCTGGCTCAGTTGATACCAGTTTTTGTTTGAACACATGTGAATCGTTGGAACCTGGTCACCCTGACTAGTTCTCGGTTTTTCTTCAAAACAAAGGCCATTGAAGCCTTATTTTTAAAATCTGTCCAGGTTGCCCCCTAGGAAATACCCTAACGAACAACTTTCGTGTTTTAAGTTTTTACCCATTCGGCCTCTAAGGACCTGTAAGTCCCACTTTTCCGAGCTGCCGGGTGTTGGACCCGAGAGCAGTTTTGGTGTTAGTCCAAATTTTACGTCCCTATACGTTGCTCTAGCTCGACCGCCCAATGCGGGACCTAATAACACATGCACGTCTTCTAACGTCCCTCATACACATAAAATTTTAAATCCCGTGATTTCGGATCCAACTCAAGGCCGAGACCCCCCTTTGGTCCACGGTTTTGAGAGAAAAACACACATTCAACAAAACTCAACCAAAACATCATACAAACCCTAGAACATGCATCTAGAAATTTGATAAACATAATAGAGACATGAAACCCTTAAATATAAACCCTAGCATGCATATCTAGCACACAAAAATCATAGAGCATTACTCCAACCAAACATGCAAAATAATCACCTCAAAAACCTAAATCAAGCATAAAAATATAACCTAAGCTATTTAGGGCCAAAACCGAAAATTATGAGCTTAAGCTCTTACAACTTTTGTGCTTGAAATACATAGTAAAACCCTTGAGAAAATGAACCAAAAATTTGAACCAAGAACTAGGGTGAAGTTCGGATTTTTACCTCAAAAGAAATCCGGGGTCACTAGCTTGTTCCTAGTTGGTATTGGTCTCCAATGTGCACGGTTTGGACTTCAACAAAGGTCACAAAAATTTTGTTAACTTCCTCCCCCAACCAACCTTGGAAAAGAGAAGAAAATACTCAAAAATCTTACCTTAAAATTTCTTAAATCTCCTTAGGTAGCAACTCACAAAATAGTGGTTTTTCTTGGATCTAGATCACACCTTCACACAACTCTTGTTCCTAGCCAAAACCCGAAATTTTTCTTGGATTTTCTCAGCTCCCAAACACTCGGCAAGGTGGGGAAGAGAGGGGAAAATTTTTGAACAACTTCCTCCTTTGATCACACAAGAAAACCGAGGGCCCTTTTTGGTGGTTTTCTTCACAATTTTTGGCTTGAATCTCTTGGTTTCTTAGCTCTCTCTTTCTCTCTATCTCTCGGATTTTTCTTGGAAGACTAAGGCCAAATGGAATGGCTGATAAGGGGTTAAGGGTAGCTGAAATTTTGGGGTTTGAAATCCCTACAAATAGTGTCTCTAGCTAGGGAAAATCCTAGGCTTTCTTTTCCAAGACAATTTGGTTCAAAACTTGCCAATTGGTCCTCCAATTTTTGCAAGTTATTGCCCAAAGGGCTTGAGTGGCCGGCTGCTAAAGGGGAAGGAGTGGAAGAGTGGTTGACAACCCATAGATGAGGTGTCACAAGCTTATTGGTCCATGTGTGTGGAGGGTTAAGTCCTACTTAGCTTAATTGTGATGTAATTAAGCTTAAAGGCTTGTTTGGTTCAATCTTTTTGAAAAATTGTGTAATTTCAACATATTGCAATAAATTTTAATACTGAGTTACTTAAATACCCAGTATCGGAAATTACATTGCATTAAAATTTTTGATCTGTGAAAAACTCGTTCGGAAAAATCTTTTCTCATAATTTCCGAATCCTTTCGCCCTGAACTCTAGCTTAGTATGCTTGATTTTTTTTCTAAGGTGATTTCAATTCTTATTAAAACTCATCTTGATCACGAAATGAGTTTTTTAACAGTAATTTCACTTATACTGTGATCTTAAAAAAATATTCTTGTTTGACGTTTTCGACCGTTTCGGTCTAACCGACTTATTGGTCAACGTCAACTTGTCTTGAAATGTGCAAATACGACCTCCTTCACTCATAAAGGTCTTTTGCGAGTTCATGCAATTTGTTTTTGAGTCTTAATAAATCTTAAGAACTCGTTAAACAATTTAAGTTCTAAAACGAACTTCCTCATGAAATACTGATTATGGTAAATATTTACACGAAATTTCTATAAAATATGTATCGAAGAAATTCGGGTGTTACAATTTAACTCCCGATAGTCGATGCACATCCGCAACGATCCATCTTTCTTCTTAACAAATAGAACTGGTGCTCTCCAGGGGGAATGGCTTTGTCGAAGAAAGCCATTATCCAACAGTTCTTGCAACTTCACTTGGAGTTCTCTAAGTTCGGCTGGAGCCATACGATAAGGCACTTTTGATATCGCAGCAGCTCCTGGCAACAACTCTATTTCAAACGAAATTTCCCACTCTGGAGGAAGTCCTGGTAAGTCTTTCGGAAAGATATCCACATATTCCCTAATAATAAGAACATCTTCCGGTTTTAACCCCACTTCTCGTTCTTTGTCCACTATGTTGGCTAAGTATCCCTAGCATCCACTAGCCAACATTTTCCAGGTTTTCATCGCAGAGACTAGCTTAGTTGTCGAGCCTCGAGACTGACCGTAAAAGTGAAAACCCTCTTCATCATGAAGACTAAACATAACACAATGCTTTCGACAATCAATCTTGGCATTGTACTTACTTAGGAAGTCCATCCCTAGAATGACATCAAAATCCTGGAGCTTAATCGCTATAAGATCCACGTAAAGCTCTCTACCACAAATGACTACTAGAACGTTCCGTATCCAAGAATCGGATAACAAAATTTCTCCTGACGGGAGAGAGGTTCTAAAAGGTTGCCTCAACTTATCTACTCCTCTTTCTAATTTCTAGGCAAACTCCATTGATACAAATAAATGAGTAACACCAGAATCAAATAGGACAATCGCATCATAAGTGGCGATAGAGATCTGACCTGTTACAACATGGGACATTCCAGCTTCGGCGTCCCCTTTTGTATATGCATAAATCCTAGCTTGGGGTTTAGGAACCTCATATCACCCAGGTGTAATCGAAAGACCTTCGCTCTTGGCTTGGACCTTCGACCTATAACAATTCTATGCTGTAGGCGGAGTTGTACTTACCTCGTATACTATATCCAATGATACGTTGCTCCAAGTCAGGGTGCAACAACAAACTATCTCCTGCTATCCAAAGGACATAGGGTAAGGATTCTGTAAACTATATTTATAAGATGTCGGTACCCTAACCAATATTCATACCTAACCTGTAACGCCCCGACCCGTCCATGTAGGGGCATACTATGTAAACGTGGGCCGTTACCATACTTGCTTAACTTAAATCTTAGTCTTAGATACTTTACTTTATAGAAAATTTCAGAATAATTTTAAAAATCACAACTTAAAAACATTACATAGGTAACATGGTACATATTCCTTAAAACATATAGATACAACTTGATAATTTAAACCATTTGCGGAAAATCTTGCGTAGTGGTATCCCACACCGCCCTTCACTTGCTGCATCGTCTGTATGGCCCACCAAGTAAAGCTGCAGGCATTTACCTACAGTATGGAATATACTGATGAGCTTTCGCCCAACAAGCACAAACATAATCTCACAAAAACATAACAACATCGTGTAACTTATGCATGAACTAATTATGATCAATTATGTATCTTTTATGCACTTGAACTTATTATCTTGCTTAACATGTGGGCCCCTAGTGTATGTACCAAAAGCGCGCAAGCCTCAGAACGTCAGGGTTTGCAATCTTTTTCCTACACTTTTTCTTTCTCACCAAAAATCCGGCCACTAAAATTTTTCCACTTTGGGTTCGGTTTCTAGGGAGGTTTGGAGAAAATTGGGCAGAGTTTTTGGATGATTTTTGCTGCCAAAAACCGCCCCCCTCATGCCCTATTTATAGCTGAAAATTAATTAAATTTTGGATTTATTTTTAATCCAAAATTTGCTTAAATACCCTTGGAACAAGAATATTTGCACAAAAATTTGAACAAATACCCCTATGAGGTGGCCGGCCATTATGGATTTGCTTACCTCACCTTGATGACATCATCATGCTTACATCACCTTGATGACATCATCTTTTCTTAAATTTGCATTTTAGTCCCTAAAGGATAAAATATTTGCTCATTAGTCCTCATAGGTGGCCGGCCATTAGGAAAAGCTTGGAGACCAAGTTTGCTTACCTCATCATGCTTATGTCACCTTGCTTACATCATCATGGTAATTTCTTAAAATTACACTTTGGCCCCTAAATGCAAAAATATTTGCATTTTAGTCCCTCAAGTAACCGGCCATATATGCTAGGTGTCATCCAAGGATTTTTTTCCCATTTTTCTTTAATCAATAATGATGTCATAAATCCATGATAAGGTGATGACATCATAAGGCCTTGTTTGGCTTGTTACTTAATATGCAGTCCATTTTTATGCTAACACAGATATTTCCAATACTGTTATTAACTAATAACAGTATTGTACACTGTACTACAGTCCAAAATTTATCTGTGTAAAAATGAACTTTATCAAATTTTTCTTATTTCTTGAAACCTTTCTTGCCCTTCGTATCTAACTCGGTGTGCTTGATTTTTCTAGGGTGGTCTCATAGCTTATGCTTACTTATTCGTCCGTAATGAAGGTTTTTCCACAGTATAATTCCATACTGCTTTGCCGTATCTCAGCACCTTCATCTATTTGACCTTCCGGGTCAACCTTTGACTTTTTGGTCAACTTTGACTTTTTCGGTCAAACTTTGACCAACATAAAATCATAGAATTTTTCTTCCCATTTTTCCTTAAAAGGCCTAATGCTGGGCTAGGCAATCTATTATTGAGTCTCGTAACCGTTTAATCGAGAACTCAAACTTATACTGATATTTAACTCAGATCGTGAGTTTCATATCGACTTACAAGATTCAAACTTGGGATTTTCCTTGTCTAAAAGGAAATCATAGGTTCATAAAAATCTGGGTATTACAATCTACCCTCCTTAAAAGATTTTTGTCCTCGAAAATTCGCATACTTCTAAGTGGCTTTTCTTTAAATCCACTATCAATCCATAGTAACTGGTTCATGTTCCTATTTTAATACTTTTAATAGGATCATGTTTCTTGTCTAGAGCCATACTCTTACTTTCATATATCATCATAATTCTTATCCTCATACTTTCATGCTTTCATGCATACTTTCTTATCCTTATCATCATACTTTCATTCTTTCTCACTGCATCGCAAGAACTATCTACATAAATTTCTTAGTAAGTATTTCATATAACTTGCTATATTTGAAAAGCATATTATATCATATAGCTTTTCCATGCTTGAAAAGTATATTGTATCTTATATTTAAGATACTTTTCTTTAACTGTAATTGAGGGCTCAGTGAATATATCATATTGAAAATATTTTTTTTTCAATTTAGCTGAAGCTGAGGACCCTTTGGTACAATGTTAATCTTGTGCTATTAGAACCCTTTTTCTTTTCATGATGGCCCCTTTCTTGGAACTTTATTCCTCAAGGTTTTCGGCCCTTTACTTTTCATGATGGCCCCTTTCTTGGAACTTTATTCCTCAAGGATTTGGCCCATAACATAACATGACATAACATGAGTTGGTTCTAATAAGCATAAGATCAAGCACCATACATAAAATAACTTCTTTGAATCTTCTTTTCATAGAAAACAATAATAAATAGTATTATTGAAAACATATTACTGTTCGAGTGATGCAGTGAAAGGTATCCTTGAATCAACTAGCTACTTGTTAGCTAGTAGAAATTCCTCTTGTGCCTTCAGCATTTCCTTTATAGCACAAAGTCATAATCATAACTCTAAGGAATATCTAAAACTTCCCATCATTGCATAATTTTCATTACTTAAAAGGATTGTATATAGTCGACCTTAGTCAAATCATTATATGTCGACTTCAAAGTTGTTGCTATCGATCTCAATCTTATTAACTTCATTGTCAGACTCATAGTCATCATCATTATCATAGCCTAATAAATTGTTGCTGGTAGCATCCAACTCATATTGGCATATTGCTACCCCCAAACTAAGGCATCTTAAAAAATTTTCCCATATCTAATAATACTCTTATGGGGCAAAAGTTTCACAATCAGGAAACTTAACTTCCATGGTATTGATCCATTCCTTAGAAGGAAAAGTTCCTTACTATCGCTATACCTGAGATGAGGCAATAGGCTATATGATCTTAAAGCCTATTCATTTCTTATTGCTATTCTAACGATTATAACTTAACTATTACAGTTGCAAGATTAAGCTCTTGCAAACATTTGGTTCGTTCGTACGAACGGCGAACCATCTTTTAATTCTAGTTCCTTATTCCTCACATTTCGTATATCCATTCTTTCCTTCATAACTTATCATGTCCTATCTTGGAAACATCATAACTTATCATGATCTCTTCATATCACATCGTAAACTTATCCATCACATACACATCATGGTAATTTTAGGATCGCGGAAATGCATCCCATAAAATTAAATGTATCATAGGTATCATCCTTCGTGTGACCATTGGGCATATCTTAACTAATTCTAATAAAAGGAAAATAACTTAACTTACTTGGGCACTTGCAGAAACGATATGAAGCAGAGTGAAGTAGGCTGGCAGGATACCGCTCTGATACCAAACTGTAACGCCCCGACCCGTCCACGTAGGGGCATACTACGTAAACGTGGGCCGTTACCATACTTGCTTAACTTAAATCTTAGTCTTAGATACTTTACTTTATAGAAAATTTCAGAATAATTTTTTTTTCTTTCTTTAAACTTTATTTTAAAAATCACAACTTAAAAACATTACATAGGTAATATGGTACATATTCCTTAAAACATATAGATACAACTTGATAATTTAAACCATTTGCGGAAAATCTTGCGTAGTGGTATCCCACACCGCCCTTCACTTGCTGCATCGTCTCCATGGCCTACCAAGTAAAGCTGCAGGCATTTACCTACAGTATGAAATATACTGATGAGCTTTCGCCCAGCAAGCACAAACATAATCTCACAAAAACATAACAACATCGTGTAACTTATGCATGAACTAATTATGATCAATTATATATCTTTTATGCACTTGAACTTATTATCTTGCTTAACATGTGGGCCCCTAGTGTACGTACCAAAAGCGCGCAAGCCTCAGAACGTCAGGGTTTGCAATCTTTTTCCTACACTTTTTCTTTCTCACCAAAAATCCGGCCACTAAAATTTTTCCACTTTGGGTTCGGTTT
The DNA here is from genome assembly GCA_025413025.1 of Ficus hispida. NCBI lineage: Eukaryota > Viridiplantae > Streptophyta > Magnoliopsida > Rosales > Moraceae > Ficus > Ficus hispida. The sequence continues at coordinate 12,034,745 of CM046370.1, forward strand.
CTAGGGAGGTTTGGAGAAAATTGGGCAGAGTTTTGGGATGATTTTTGCTGCCAAAAACCGCCCCCCTCATGCCCTATTTATAGCTGAAAATTAATTAAATTTTGGATTTATTTTTAATCCAAAATTTGCTTAAATACCCTTGGAACAAGAATATTTGCACAAAAATTTACACAAATACCCCTATGAGGTGGCCGGCCATTATGGATTGCTTGGAGCCCAAATTTGCTTACCTCACCTTGATGACATCATCATGCTTACATCACCTTGATGACATCATCTTTTCTTAAATTTGCATTTTAGTCCCTAAAGGACAAAATATTTGCTCATTAGTCCTCATAGGTGGCCGGCCATTAGGAAAAGCTTGGAGACCAAGTTTGCTTACCTCATCATGCTTATGTCACCTTGCTTACATCATCATGGTAATTTCTTAAAATTACACTTTGGCCCCTAAATGCAAAAATATTTGCATTTTAGTCCCTCAAGTAACCGGCCATATATGCTAGGTGTCATCCAAGGATTTTTTCCCACTTTTCTTTAATCAATAATGATGTCATAAATCCATGATAAGGTGATGATATCATAAGGCCTTGTTTGGCTTGTTACTTAATATGCAGTCCATTTTTATGCTAACACAGATATTTCCAATACTGTTATTAACTAATAACAGTATTGTACACTGTACTACAGTTCAAAATTTATCTGTGTAAAAATAAACTTTATCAAATTTTTCTTATTTCTTGAAACCTTTCTTGCCCTTCGTATCTAACTCGGTGTGCTTGATTTTTCTAGGGTGGTCTCATAGCTTATGCTTACTTATTCGTCCGTAATGAAGGTTTTTCCACAGTATAATTCCATACTGCTTTGCCGTATCTCAGCACCTTCATCTATTTGACCTTCCGGGTCAACCTTTAACTTTTTGGTCAACTTTGACTTTTTCGGTCAAACTTTGACCAACATAAAATCATAGAATTTTTCTTCCCATTTTTCCTTAAAAGGCCTAATGCTTGGCTAGGCAATCTATTATTGAGTCTCGTAACCGTTTAATCGAGAACTCAAACTTATACTGATATTTAACTCAGATCGTGAGTTTCATATCGACTTACAAGATTCAAACTTGGGATTTTCCTTGTCTAAAAGGAAATCATAGGTTTATAAAAATCTGGGTATTACATAACCTTAGTTATATGTCCCCCACAAACCTACCTCATGATAACCTAAATGGTTACTACAAGTAACCCTTGGATTTTTGTACAAACCGAGGCCGTTGGAGCCTTATTTTAGAAAACTGTCTGTGTTGCCCATAAGAAAAACCCTTATCTACAACTTTTATGTTTTAAGTTTTCCCAAATTCGGCCTCTAAGGGCCTCAAATCCTGGTTTCCAGAAAACTGGCCAGTTTTATCCGAACTGGCAGTTTTTTATGCTTAGATTCATTTTACATTCTAGTTCGCACACTCTACCTCAACCGGCTGCAACGGGAGCCTAAGATCAGTTATGCAACGTTTTTCTAACGTAAAGTTCATTTAAACACATTATCAATCATCCCATGCAAACTATTAGTGATTTAACACTAACTAGGGTTTGTATGAGTTTTAGGTTTGAACCAACCATTCCATACCTCTTAAAAACCTAGCATTCATATTCTACAACATACTTAAACATATTTAGGGACATACAACCATAAAATGCATCAAACATGTAAACCCTAATTTTCATGCAATCAAAGCATAAAATCATGCAATACTTAGCAACTTAAACCACCTAAGCACCTAAATCAAGCATAACCCTAATATTTCTAAACTAGGCATGGAAATTAAATTGAGGTTAAGCTCTTATAAACCAACTTGAAATACACTTAAATTTCCAAATTGAAGCTTGAATTGAAAGACTTAGGGTCCAAGAGGGTTTACCTTAATCAATTCAAGAAGTTGGCTTGCTTGACTCAAGCTTTTTTCCCTTTTTCCTTGTCACCTTCACAACTGGCCTCCTTGGCTAGATGGGTTCCAAAATTTTTCAGCCACCTTGCTTGGTTTTCCACCAATTCCGATAACCCTTATACCCTCCCTTCTTCACTTTCGCTTCTCCTTTTTCCTTTCACCACAACCGGCCTCCCTTGCCTAATGGGGTACCAAAAATTTTCTAATCTCTTGTTATTGTTCCAACCAAAATCCGACCACTCCTACAATCTTTTCCTCTTTGGTTTTCTTGTTCCTTGAGTTCGGTTTTTAGAGGGAGGAAGTGAAGACAATTTTGGGCATAGTTTGGTTAGATTTCTCAATTTTGTGAACCAAATGAGTCACCCTCCTCCACCTATTTATAGGTGATTTGTAACTTTTTAATATTGCACAAAAGTCCTTAAAGAAACAATATTTTGCACAAAAACCCCCTTAGGTGGCCGGCCATCATGCTCTAGAATCATCCAAAATTCTTACCATAACTTCTTTAATTCAAGAAATGATGTCATTAATCCATGGTGAGGTGATGTCATTTTAAGGCCTTGTTTGGCTTTTCTCTTGATATGCAGTCCATTTTATACTAACACAGATGTTTCCAATACTGTTATCTACTAATAACAGTATTTTTTATAATGAACTGCAGTCCAAAATTTATCTGTGTAAAAACAGACTGTATAAAAATTTTCTTATAACTTAAAGCCATTTGGCCCTTGATATTCTAATTAATGTACTTGATTTTTCTATCGTGGATTTAAATCTTATTTTTGCTATCTTGTCCGTAAAGACAGTTTTCATAGTATATTTTGCATACTACTTATCATATCACAGTATCATCATATCTTTGACATTTCTAGTCAACCTTTGACTTTTTTAGTCAATTTTGACCAACATAAATCATAAAATTTCTCTACCTTTTTACCCAAAAGGTCACATGCTTGACTAAGCAATCATTTTTAGTCTTATAAAATCGTAAGAACTCACACAATTGAATAAAAACCGTAATCAGGTTTTTTTATAAATACCTTCATGGTACAACTTAAATTTCTTTACAAGAAATCGTAAAGTCGTAAAAAATTTAGTTATTACATATGAAATATTTAAGTTAAGGAAAAAAATTTTCTTTAAAATTTTGGGGATTAAATTTAACGTCAAAGCAAGTAATTATGTTTATGAAGTTAATTAATGGCCGCGTTAGGTCGGGCTGTCACATCTATTATTCATGATCATGTTTCTCAACAAGAATATTGAAAACGTTATTTATTGTTTCTGTACTTAGAATTTTCACAAAGGGGTCTATTGCCACATTGTGTTTTATGGGTTTGGACTTCACACAATGGGGCTGCTGCCACAATTCAAATTTTTTTTTTTATTATTCAACAAATTTTCTTCTTATTATAAATTTCCACCATCGATCCTTATATTCAATATATCTTGTTAATTATTATCAAATTATCCAGTAAATATAGTTAGTTTCAAAAAGGTAATTTCAAATTAATTTTTCACACAAAAGTTAACAAAAGTATAATATATCCTTTTAAATATATTGCCTCTTAGACATTAAAGAATAATAAATTATGAATTTCTATAGACACAAGAATGTAAATTATTAATTTTTATAGTTAAAAAAGAATTATTAAATTTCAATATACTGGATTGCGAACTTAAGATTTTCCAATCTATGAAACTCTACAAATTCGATATATATATATATATATTCATATTAAGTAATATTAATGAGTGATGAATGCATTATTTTGAGTTTAACTAATGTTTGTTTGTTGTAATGGACTGTATTGGTACAAATTGCTATATTATATAGAAAACTTGGACTTGATTGTATTGTGACAAATTGTATTTCAACTGACAAATTAAATCCACAGATCCAATTCACGAAATTTGATGTTTGTAAATTGGATTAAGATGGATTGGGGATTTAAAGATTTGTAACGAATTGGAATTTTCTTAATTTAAAAGTTATCCATTGGATATAGATGGCCTAATATTATGATCTAACCCCATGGAAATAAATCTAATTAATCATGAAATCACAGGTTTCACTGATAAGACCTACTTGGTATGAATACAGAGGCTACATCGTTTTCTGTGTTCTGATACATCCATTTGATAGAAAATAAAAATGCCACACTTTTGAAAGAAGAAATTAATTTACGTCTATAAATATGATCCTTTTCTTAATCAAAGTTTTCTTTCCTTCGCGACTAGTGACAACTCAGGAATTGTGAAATTGACTTAAAAAGACAACTAGGCCTTTGCGTCACGTGATTGTCGGTCCCATATGACTATGGCATTTTTAAAGCATCCAAAAATGATTTTAGTATGTCTATCATTCATGATCATGTTTCCCAACTAGAATATTGAAAACGTTATTTATGTTGTCTGTATTTAGAATTTTCACAATGGGGTCTATTGCCACATTTTATTTTATGGATTTGGACTTTACACATTGGGGTCTATTGCCACAATTCAAAAAATTTTGTTATTATTCAACAAATTTTGTTATTATCAAATTATCCACCAAATAAATTTCACCATCCTTATATTCAATATATCATGCTATTATCAAATTATCCAGTAAATATATTTAGTTTCAAAAAAGTAATTTCAAATTAATTTTTCATATTAAAAGCTTAAAAAATTATAATATATCCTTTTAAATATATTGCCTCTTAGACATTAAAGAAGAATAAATTATGAATTTCTATGGACACGAGACTGTAAATTATTAATTTTCATTTTTCAAAAAGAACACAAGATTCTCAGCTGGGAAGAAATGGCACACTGGCAAGGTTCCCGGTTCGATCATAAGCACGCGGAACGAAACATGATTACGACTCCACTGCGAGGTATCCATGATTATCAAAAGGTAGGGGGATTATCCCACAGGCGGGCGGGTGGGCAGAAGGGAAGCAACATGCACATAAGGTGTGGATCATGAACCAAAACTACCCGTTACGGGAGTTGATCCAAGAAAATCCAAGTCAAAACTAAGATTTTACTAGTATCTCTGAATATTCATTAAAAATCTTTTAACCAAAATCCAATAAAAAAAAATGCTAGAAGGAAAAAAAAAAAAAAAAGGTACATTTTTACTTTCAATATAAATCCCGTGAGAAGCTAGACAATCAGCAACATGATTTCCCTGACGAAAAATATATATGTGAAATATTATGACATAACTTTTAACCCTATATGAATATTGTCATCCAAATATACAGAGCATGTACTTGCAAAGGGATCAAAAGTTCATACTGGAGGAGTCTAATTAATGGCAATTGGAAAAGTAGGCTACAGTATTTTTATTTCTGCACTAGATACACACTGCAGAAATTTAACCTTTTATTTTATTTGTTACATTCCATTGCACTAGTAAGCACAATATTCCTCACTATTATGTCCCAAATTACATTACTAGATTGAAGTAGGCTTTGGAATCCACACAAGATTCTCAGCTGGGAAGAAATGGCAGACAGGCAAAGTTCCGGTTCGATCATAAGCACGCGGAATGACACATGATTACACTCCACTGCGAGGTATCCATGTGACAAACCGCAACAGCTTCAACCTTGTCGCCATTTTCGCCCCCTAACAAGATCTTGTACACCTTGTTCTCACTCTGCTGGTAATGGCAATAGTACACTGCATAGGGATAAGGCATGGTGTGACAAGCCACCATTTTGGGAGCCAAGATCTCTTTAGGCACTTCCAAAATAGTGTAGTTTTGGAAAGTGGTGCTTAATTTCGTCAAGAAAGTAGTCGTTACAACGCTGAAACTCTCCTCTCCGAAGGCGCTACGTGTGAAATCGATCATGGATTCTAAGGAAGTGGCGCAGAACTTGGTCTCTCCCTTGATGGGTCGAGTCTCACATTGCGCGAGTGTATCTTCCATGGCTCTGCCTTGGGGAGAGTCTCGAGAGAAAGAGAACAAGTCGAGAAGATAAGAGAGTTTTTCGACGAGAAAGGAATCGAATCAACTTCATCTCTGGGCAGCAAGTGAGGAGAAGTGGAAGGATCTTTCTTGGGAAAATAAATGGCATGGTTTTTCCTACTTCGAGGTCCTTCATCGTGAAGAAAACTATCACATTATTGTCCATATGATTCATATGGGACGTGGGATGAGATTGAAAATCATGATCTTCAACATCATCGTTCTTACTACTAGGGAGTCGCAATATATTATTATTGTCAGGGACATTCCTCTGCTCTTGATGTTCTTCACTCAACTTCCTAGATTCAGTACCCTGAGAACCTGCAAAATTATGATCAACAGTCTAAATTCGGAAATATTAAGCACTTCTATAACATGGCAAGTCCAATTTTTAACGATCAACTCACATCAAAATCATAAATTGTATTTTTCGTTAGATATGTTTTTTGTATCTACGTAAAATTCTCCTATGATCATGAGTTTATATATATCTAAATCATTCTTCTTTCGTTTTTTCTTTTGGGCAAAACTTTTATTAAATGTCAAAGCAAAAGAGTACTACAATCTGTTATTTACAGAGATTCGTGTGCTATATATATATATATATATATGTGCATTTACATGTGTGTGTGTATATTTTATACTTGATTCTTATCAATGTTTTCTAACTAAAGAAATAGAATTGGAATTAAAATAAAGTTTTAAGTATAGCTTAAATATTTACCAGGAGAATTAGTAGCAGATGAAGTAGGAGACTCCAAGAAGCAACTGCAAGACCCATATTTTTCTTCCCCTGCTTGCACTCCTTTCAATTCCACCCCAGAAAAAATTGCAGAAATACAAGAAGTTTTAATAAAAGGAAAAGCGTTTTTACTATAAAACATCAAAAAAGAATAAAATACTTAAAATAATTGTAAAAAAAAAAAATCCATCATAAGCGGCAGTGCTTCAATTTAGACCATTCAAGAGTCTTGATGTTGATATTAATTTTTGTCCTGTCATAACCATTATTTTAGTACGTAAACCTAGCTAGGCCCATCTCTCCGATACATAATTTTTTCGTTCCATCTGCGATAACTTTTTTAGGTAAAGAAATCAATAGATTTATCAAGATTTCTTGATTAAATTAGTAGTTTATAGCACCCTTTATTATTTACGCATCTCACATGATTTAATAATAGAAAAAATATATATACAATGACGTTAATCTAAAAAAGCAAAACCACTCTAAAAAGGGGTAAAAACACTAACTCCCACTATACTACCGTCCTACAAGTTTAGTATCTCATTAAAAGTCTCTGTTAGAAAATCTGAAGAAAAAATCCAACAAAAAAAAATATGAATAATGATTGAGAACAAACAAATCCTTCAAAAAAAGGTGAAGAAAATCAATAAAAAGAAAGACCATTCGTAACCTTTAAAATAAATAAATAAATAAAAAGAACACTTATTTGGTGTTAAGTTCAATTCAATTTGGATCACAATTTTTTTTCTCTTTTTCTGAAAATTCTTCACAGTTACAAATACAACTTTATAACTCAAATTTTTATAAAAGTCCATAACTTTGCATATACAAATCCAAATAGATATATATTTTTTTAAATTATATAGAATTTCGAGATGAACGAAACAAGTTCCATATTAATTTATTTTCCTTGAACAAATTTCAAGTTTTAATACATTTAACTCAAATAATTCAAACATCTCACTAAACACACAGTTCAATTCAATCAAATCTAACCTAAAAAAATTGCATTTCAACACATACATCAAATGCATCTGTAGATAAGAATTATAATAAAACTTGATAATGTTAAATGAATGGTGTATTTAATAAAATAATTTATTTCCTCGTTTAAAACAATTTGAGCTTCGTCAGAGCAAACGTAATATGACAACTTGATTATTTCTATAAGACGCACTAGAGCCAATTTTGATTGCCTATAAAAAATTCCATGATTTCTCAAAATGGAATCACCAATCTTTCTTTTATCATTTTATTTAAAAAAAAAAACATTTTATCCTCCTCAATGGTAATCTTTAATAATTATTAAATTCAAGAAAGTGGAAAGATGCCAAAAAAAAGTTGCAGATAGATTCCTCACACTCAACTATATAAACTCTTGAAAATGAAAAAAAAAACAAATAAATAAGAGAATAAAAGATAGAAGATGTAGACAAAAGATTCACGTGGTTTCATCTATGAATTAGGAATAGAAGAAAATTCACTAATCCGTGGATAAAACTATGTTAATCATTTGTCTCCTTCTTCTATAATTTATTATCTTATTTATTTGTTTTTTTACTTTTTTTTTTTTTCATTTTTCAAGATAATATCAGAGCCAACACAACTGAAACTTCTGAATATTCTTGTAAATCCATACCCACTATGTAGTTGGTGTGATATAATACGAGGTATGGAATGCCATAAGATGCGCATAGGTCTCCATAGTGCCTCCCGCTTACTGTGCGCATCTTATGGCGTTCGTGCCCGTATTATATCGACGGTGACACCGTACTTCTGATGGGGCTTCCTCAAGCAATGGAACTAGAAGTGGAGCGAGTGGTGGTGGGAATGCGGTCCGAACACATCCGGCGATAAAAGACAATGTCAAACAGTTAAATTTTATTGTTAAGCTAGCCTGGATGGAACTTGGGAAAAACCTTGTTGTTCCCCTTTTTTTTTTTTTTTTTTGCTTTCCTAACTTGAAATTTGGGATTCAACTAATTCTCATTTACAATTTTATTAAATTTGTACACGATTATATAAAGAAGAATTACAATCAAAAATCTAAAAAGCAAGTGCTATATAAACTAATTGATATTACACAATCTCTAAAACTGGAAAAAAAAAAAAAAAAAAAAAACAAAAACAAAAACAAAAACAAAAAAGTTATTACAAAAATAATCACAAAATAATAATTAAATAATTAATTAATTACACAAAATCACGACGTAAACATTCTACCAAAAGAAAAAACACTCAACTATTATATAGACACACAAATCACGTGTATATCTATGTGGGGTGTGTGCCACCAACCATTCTTATCCGACAATATCTTGACCGAAATTTTATCTGATCACATCGTGAGCAGTGTCGGCCAACTTGCAATTAGTTAATTTGTGGTATATTAATTATCCATGCAAGGATTGAATTCGTCTGAGAATTTCATAATAAAGGAAGAAGATTCACCAAGTATAGCTAGCATCTGTATTATAGTGCTAAAGTGATGTGTCAATATCATATTTTTTATAATTAAGTGAAAAAATATTCACAAAAAAAAAATTGAGTGAAAAAATTACTTTTAAGTGCATTTTTAATAAAGTATCAAATCAATATGTCAATTACCATCCTTTCCAAAAAAAAAAAAAAAAAAAGAAAAAAAATTGTCAATAACCATTGGTGACGGTGACAGAATAGTAAGAGAATAACCTATTAAAGCTCCCTTACTTGGCATATAGATATCTAATTGTCTGTTATGTGGTACCTATAGATTTCCACAGTGACTCTGATCAAAGAGCAAGAAGATACCATTGATCCTATTTTTTTATTAACAAAAGAAATCAATAAAGAAATTATACATTTTTACGTTTGAGTGAAAAATAAATTCATCTACAATGAAATGCCATAATTTTTTGTATTAAATTTGACAGATGCTATTTTTAGTGATAAGTGTGACATCAAATATAGCAAATTTGGAATCATAGCATTTTCTACTGGTTTGTGGATCACCTTTTCATATCATCATTAAATATTCAAAAGATTTTACTAATGAAAGTTTAGCAGTTTAGAAACTTCATAATTATTACAAAAAAGTGTTTTTCACATTTGAAATCGGACTATACTCTGGAACACAAAATAAAATTGCATGTCACATATTCAGCTTTCACACTTACTAGAATCAAATACGTGGCTTTGGCATTTGCATTTTCATTAGAGATGATCTAGTTGAAATCCATGATGAAATACCTATCAGGAAAGATAGTATTAGTACTAGAGAAAGTTACAATTTTATATTTATTTAATTATCCTTACTAAGAACTTTACTTGTAACATAATAATTTAGAATAATCTCATCTATTAGTAGATTTGTATAAGTATTAGGAAACTTATCAAATTTTGTATATTGTAAACTTCTATAAATATAAGACGGAGCCATTCATAGTGCTTGTTACTAATAAATTCAAATTTCTTATTCCTTAGACATAACCATATCAAATGAGTCACTGATCATTTGATCCCTTGCTCTATATGTCCTTTTTTTGACGATTGTCGTCCTTAATCTGTTGTGTCTTATTCTAACGATTGACGTCCCAGCGCTCATGCGTCATTTCTCTCTACACACAAGTGCCCGTTGTCCTCTCTCTTCTTCTAATGATTGTCACCATGCACCCAAGTCTCCTTCCTCCTTTGATGATTGTTGTCCATGTTTCATTATTTTTATTTTTCTATATATTCAAAAATAAAAAAAAATAAAAAATTAAGTATCTTCTTTTATACTTCAAGATTGGACCGCCTATCGAGCTCCATCTTACAAAGACATATTAGGAAAGTTAGTAATATATATAAAGGAAAGTTACTATTTTCTATGTAATTATCTTTATTATAAACTTTTAATTTTTTGTAATTATTTAATTTAGAATAGTCTTTTATTTTAGGTGATTTGTTAATATTAGGCAACTTCCCGATCGTGTATGTTGTAACATATATTATATGAGAGCCTATTTATAATACTTCTTATAATGAATTCTTTATTTTATTCCGTAGACATAAGCACATATACGTTAACTATCTTGTTTCTTCTTCTCTCTTTTACTTTGTTATTTTCTTATTTAATTTTCTATAATACTGGCATACTTTTGAAATAACTATGATAGTAAATAACTGATATCAGAGATAATTAGTAAATCTTAATTAGTTGGAAAAGACCCGCGCCTATTTAAGAATTATTGCTGATAGCTAAGTAAAACCAAATTCACAAATCCTAGGCAAGCTTGGCATTAATATGAATATTAAAATATTAATTAGGCGGCAAAGGTGACATAAAATAATTGTTGGATGTCATAGAGCTTGAAAAGATTATCAATAACCTTTAGATTAAAAGCTTGAAAATATTTTAAATTGGAAAGGGGACATCATTTTTAGAATTTAGAGTTGAAAGCTTTGGCAGATTCTGTATCAATAATCAAGTAACTAGATCTTTGGTAATTAATATGAGACCTTCCAATTCAGCTAAAATACCATGAAAAAAACTCCTAATAAAGAGATGCTTCTTGATTTTTGTTATGAAAAATTTAATCACGGAAAGGCAAAGAAATTATCATCGTTTTGAATCTGATTAGAAGGAACTTTCTTAGCTTGCCGTGTGAAAAACATTTAGCAAGAGATTCTGCCTCCTTATTGCACAAAATTTTTACCTTGCATATTGTGACTACAGAGACAAGCTTAGAAGATATATTTTCAAAAGGATAACGCTAGGGATACTAACTATAATATTAACTTTTGAGTATAAATTTATATGTCACTAAGTTTTTTTATTTTTTTTTTCGTCAATATATGCCATCTTTTAATGTTAATTGTAGTGGCAATTACTTAAAAACTTATCAATTAAATGATGAAAAATTAATATCATATAGGTTGATAATTAAAAATTAAGATTAAAATTAGTGTCTTGGCATTATTTTTTTTTTTTTAGAAAACAATCAGATTTCGCAAGGTTACAAAAATGCTTAAAATGTAGAAGATAACTGGCAAATCGTGGAAATGATCTTTTAGGTTAGGTTCAGATCTGATAAAGTTTAATCCGCAGTGACCATGCATGTCTTGAAATTCAATATATTAAATTTAGATATTATTAAAAAAAAAAAAAAAAAAAAAAAAAAAACTTTCAGAAGACATTATAATTTTCTCAATTTAAAAATCTTCACACTTCGAACATTGAGTTTATAACGCTTTTTCTTCTTGGATATTTTATCTAATTTATTTATCAATATATCTAGTTCTACTTTCTTTTTTTCTTTTTCCTAAAACTCTGAAATTATAATCCTCTATTTTTAATTTTTTTTATAGCAGTTAGCACAATTTTTGGTTGTAACTGCATTGTCCACTTGAAGGTTTCGAACTTCAGAGCATCACAGTCTTCTATATCCGTTCAAGATCTTGTCACATTCTTTTAGTGTATATCGTTGATAAATTCGAATCATATGAAAGGGCCGGTGAGATTGACCTCCAAATTGATATCATCATGAATTCAAAATATCTTGGCTTATAATTATGTTTTATGTTCACTCGGGACAATCCACATATCATCATGAGTTTCCCTATCCACCATTAGTTTGTTCTACATTTTATTATTTTTCGACGAAGTTGATCATCTGAATTACCAATATAGATAGCATCATCAGTCAGAGCACTCATCATTAGTAATACTATTATCATCGACAAACTTTATTCTAGTGGCATTTTTACTAATAACATTTTGAATACTGTGATCTATTGTGATAATTTTAATAATAATTTGTTTTGTTTATTTTTATATATGTATAATTTTTTTTGGATCACCATATGTGATCTGTTTATTAGGGAAAGTTAGTATTAGCATTAAGGAAAGTTATTGTTTTGTATGTAGCTATTTATATTAGGAATTAGAATAAGTCTTAATTTTAGTAGATTTGTTAGTATTTGCAACTTACCAAATTCTATATACTTGTAAACTTGTATAAATATGGGAGTCCATTCATAATACTCCTCACTAATGAATTTTATATTCTTAGTCCGTAGACATAAGTACATCCACGTTAAATATCATTGTGTTCCATTCCTCTCATTTTATTATTATTATTATTATTTTACTTAATTTTCTATATGATATAGAGCTTACGATCATATATTCAAAACCTGAAAACTCCACCCACCTTCCTATCTTCACATAATCACCCCATCATTCCCCTTCCCACTTTCTTCACGTAATTCTCTCCCAAACCCAACACCCACCTCACATAACACCCCCTCCTCCTCACGTCTCCATCAAAAACAAAACAAAAAAACCTACCATCATCCCTTATTTTATCTATTTTATTTTATATTCTATCATTAAGATTATACTAAACGAGTCATGATCTTTTGATCTCAACATATTATGTCTTGCTCTTGAAATTATATCCCAGTGCAATGCATCCTTTCTTTCTTGAAGATTGACATCCCAACGTCTATGCACCCTTTCTCTGTGCACCCAAGTGCCCGTTATCTTCTCCCTCCTCTTCTGGTGATTACCATCCATACACCCAAGTGTTGTTGTCTTCTCCCTCCTCTTTTGATGATTGTCGTCCTCTTGTGCCCAAGCGCTCTCTCTCCCTCTCTCAACAATGCTTGTTATCCCTTCTCTATGCTCTTGCGTCCCGATATTTTTATTTGTATTTCTTTCAAAGTTAAAAGAGAGAGAGAGAGAGAGAGAGAATTGCAAAAAAAAAAAGGGGGGTGGAAATTATTTATTCAAGTTTCTTTTATTATAGTTCAAAATTGGATCTCCTATCGGAGCTCCATCTTGCAGGGACATATTAGGGAAAATTAGTATTAGCATTAAAGAAAGTTATTGTTGTGTATGTAATTATTTATATTAGGAATTTTATTTATTAGGAATTAAAATAAGTCTAAATTTTAGTAGATTTGTTAATTTTTGCAAACTTACCAAATTTTATATACTTGTAAACTTGTATAAATACGGAGTTCATTCATAATGCTCCTCACTAATGAATTTTCTATTCTTAGTCCGTGGACATAAACACATTCACGTTAAACATCCTTGTGTTCCACTCCTCTCTTTTTACTATTATTATTATTTATTTAATTTTCTATACTATTGTGAATTAGTGTGTGAAATGTTTGGCCGATCTAAATGAGAGATTTTCTCAACTGAACGGACCACGTATAATTTTTTATACGTTACCATGTCATTTTGTTCAACACTGATCTACTGAATATTGTTGCGCGTTTGTCGCACACAATTGATAAACGCGTGTTGTCTTTATATATATATATATATATATATATATATATATATTATGAGGGATAAATGTTGTCTTAGGTATCGTTGATTCAGAATTTAAAAAAATAGGTAAATAAAGTATCTAATTTCATATTCAAAAGGAAATAATTTAATTCTTTCTTTCTATTTTTTTTTTAACATGGGCTTTTAGTGACAATTTTTTTGAATGCCGAGAATTTATGCTTGTTTTTCCCTTTTCCAGATTTTTCTCGTAAAACCTGTTTCAATTTTTTATTAGAAAAGTAGATCTTTTGTATTATTGTTGGTTTTTCTTACGTTGTTCCTTACCCTTGTTGCTTATGTATCCTTTTGGATATTACTATAATTTTTCTTTTCTATTAATAATTTTTGAGGGGGGAGGTCTAATGGAGGATGGCAAAGAATTTGGATGCCGACCTAGTTATTGGGATATTTATTCTTTCTATTTTGCTAGTTATCTACTCTCGTCACTCATTTTATTTTTATTTTTTAAATCATGAGATTTTATTTGATTACCTAGGTCACCAAAAAAAAATCATTTAAAAACAATAGCCAATAGATGCTTCTTCGTTTTCTAAAGTATAACAAGAAACATTAAGTGATTTTCTTTTATTCAAAAGCAACGTCAACAACTTTTATTTCAAGTAAATAGAGTGCATCAAGTTTAGCAGGCACCTAACTCTTAATTTATTCAAGTACAAAAAACTTCTCTAAGCTTTCATTTGAAAATTAGTAATTTTTTTCTTTTGAAAAGTATCCTCATATTAGTGAGTATAGCTACATCATTCAATGAACCATATAGCATGGACATAACGTTGGTATTGAGTGTAGTAACAATTTAGACAACCTCAAAAATAAAAATTTAAAATTTAAAATTAAAAAAACTTTTGAATGTTTCCACTAACTATACGCAACTTGCGTGCCAGAAAGACAACAAAAAATCTTTCTACTTTTGGGTAGATTTGGCTTATGATTTTCTTTGGTTTTCCTTTGCACCTCTGAAAAAAATAATGGTAAAACAGCCATCTTTTGTTTTTCTTCGCTTTTTTCCAAAGAAAATTAATATAATTAAGTACCCTCATCTCCTGCCACTAAAATATTCTTCTCCCTGATGCCCAAAAAAGTTTTTCAAACAATTTACAGTGGTTTAGAGAGAGAAATAAATAGAAAAAAAAGTAAAAAGAAACTTATTTTTTTTTTATTTTGAATAGCCTTGAATTCTTTTTATTTAATAAAAGAGAAAACTTTCATTTCGAGAAATTTAGAAAGTTTTTTTTTTTTAATCTAAATTTTAGGCATTTTTGAGTAAAGGTCATAACTATTATGACCACCCGGTCATAACCGTTATGACCTATGTTTAAAAATGGCCAAAAATGTTATCTTAAAAAAAAAAAATCTTTCGACAGATTTATAAAAATAAAATAAAAAAAAAATTGGTCATAAACATTATGACCGGATGGTCATAATGGTTATGACCTTTACTATTTAAAAGGCCAAAAAAGTTATCTTAAAAAAAAAAAAACTTTCGATGATTTATAAAATAAAAAAAAAAAAAAAAAAAAAATTGGTCATAACCATTATGACCGGATGGTCATAATGGTTTTGACCTTTACTATTTAATAGGCCAAAAATGTTATCTTAAAAAAAAAAACTTTCGAATGATTTATAAAAAAAAAAATTAGTCATAACCATTATGACCGAATGGTCATAATGGTTATGACCTTTACTATTTAATAGGCCAAAAATGTTATCTTAAAAAAAAAAACTTTCAAACATTTATAAAAAAAAAATTGGTCATAACCATTATTTCGATCAATTTTTATCTTTGTCTTTTTTTCTCAAAAGAAAATTAATATAATTGAAGTGACACCATCATGCAGGGCCTTTAATTAAAAGCGACATAAAATAATATTATATGTTTTGGCCCATGACAAGAAATCGATTAAAAGTATGAATTTTTTATTTCATATAATATTTTTATAGATAGGTCATTTGATTAGTATGTTTGTTGTTGAAATAGAAAAAAAAATGTTTTGAAATAAGAAATCATCTTTTTTTATTTATTTATTTTGGAATAGCGTTTGAATGTGCTTTTTTTATTTGTAATTCAGAAAAGATAAAATTTCTAAAATGGTTTTTAGATACATATTAGAAAAAGTCATTTAAAAATTAATTCTTTAACAAATCTAATAAATCTTATTATATTTTAATTGAAATATAGATTTGTTCCTATACTAATTATGAACATATTGGAAAAAAAAAATCGTTGGTCGAATATGAAAAGAAAAGATTATGAAAGTTTAAAATTTAAGTAGATAAGAAATTTTGAACATGAAAATATTATTGTGCAAAATAGGTTTGAAATGAAAATTATTGAACTGAAAAATGAGATATTTGTCCATCTTATTTCCAAAATGAGATGATTTTTTAGGTCCAGTTACATACTATTTTTATTTTATTTCTAAAATAAGATAGATCAAACATGCAAAACAAACGGCCTCTTAGTATTACCTAACAGATATTCAGCTAACAACTTTCTTTCCAAGCAAATAAGAAGGGACACTACTACAAAATTGCGCTTCCATGACTGTCCTTCAACGACCGTTTTTTAAAAAACCGTCGTAAAAAAAATCAAAAACACGGAGCGGAAAAACATTTCCGAAAACCGTCGTGGAAGCGCAAGCTTGCACGACGGTTTTAAATAACCGTCGTGGAAGCGGCTTGCTTCCACGACGGTTTTGATAAACGGTCGTGGAAGCAAGCCGCTTCCACGACGGTTTTGATAAACTGTCGTGGAAGCAAGCCGCTTCCACGACAGTTTTGATAAACCGTCGTGGAAGCATGCCTCTTCCACGACGGTTTATCAAAACCGTCGTGGAAGCAAGCCGCTTCCACGACGGTTTTGATAAACCGTCGTGGAAGTAAGCCGCTTCTACGATGGTTATTTAAAGAAACCGTCGTTGTTTTGACAAAAGTAGAAAATTTTTTAAATTTCAAATTTTCGCGGAAACCGTGCGCGCGTATATTATTATGATTCAATTTGCCACAAATATATAAAAACAAACTAAACACCCATTTGGCTCCATTTCTCTCTCATTTTCCCAATTCTCTCTAACTTTTGCTTCCTTCTCCTTTCTCTCTCCCTCCAAGCTCGCCCCGTCCCTCGCCTCCGCCGCCCACGCCCGAGCCCCCCTCCATCGCCCTCGCCCACGGCCTCGCCCCCCCCCCCCCGCCCACGGCCTAGCCCGCCAGCCCTAGCCCTCGCCCGCCCGCCCGCCCGCCCACGGCCTCGCCCGTCCTCACCCTCGGCCGCCCACGCCCGGCCTCGCCCGGCCACGTCCGCCCTCGCCTGCCGACGCCAGGCCTCGGACGCCCACGTCGGCCCACGCCCGTACCAACATTTTTACGATCGTTAAATTAATTGTTGTAAATTATAAATTACAGGTAATCATAGGTTATTTGAGGAAATATTATTGCATGTTTTAATAATATCGTATTAAAACACGGGCTTTGCCACCAGCGAATAAAGAAACGAACAGAAGCCAAAAAAGCCAGCTTTTTTCAAAAAAAAAATCATAATAAACCACGACAGTTTCGTCGGGAAACCGTCGAGGTTGATTTATTTACCACGACGGTTTTTTAAAAACCGTCGTGGTATGTCTTGCAATATCCAGTAAACAGTTTTTATTTTTCGCATTACACGACGGTTTAAAAACTGTCGTGGAATCTTAAAAGATTCCACGACTGTGGATTCCACGACGGTTAGAAAACCGTCATCGAAATTTTACCACGACGGTTTTTAACCGTCGTGGAATCTTGATTCTGTAGTAGTGGGAAGAAAAACGTGTTAGTTTTCTATCTCTAAAACAATATTATACTTCTACATTATTATCTATAAATAGAACAAGGTTACTAATCAAGGAAACCACAAACCTCTCTTAACAATACATTTTAGGCATCATGAAATCTCCTTGTGCTAGTTTTGTTCTCCTTTGCTTTCTTCTAGCAGTAAGCATCTGTCGCCTTCTTAATATTGGCAGTTAAAAAATACAAGGGGGAGTTTCCAACGCATTTTTTTTTCCTTGTTTGGAATTATTTCGTATTTAAATTTATCCTTATAAGATTTTAACAAGACATTCTTTTCTAAGTAGACTTTAATTTGGTTCTTCCTTCCTCTTGGTTTTTGCTTCCGGATTTATGTTTTCTGTTTTACATGGATTGGTTCTTGTAGGGGTCCTTAGGCTCGTCGATGATTTTTCCTTTTTATGAACTTTGGATTTGTTTTTCGCTTTTTTTAGAAAGTTAGTGATAATATGTCTAGTCTTCCGAACTATTGCTTGGTTGGTAACCGACCTTTTGGATAATTACGTACTCTTTTTTCTTTCTAGTATTTTTCTCAAATTGGTTTTGACTGGAAGGTTTTAAATGAGGCATAGTTCATTGCCTAGTTAAGCTCCTTTTTTCCCTCCTGATGGTTTGGTTGGTTGAATCTCGGCGCGCGTTTATTTGTCGGAAAGCGTGCATGCATTCTTTTCGGTTTGTTGATGCCTACGTGTGTCTATTTCTTTCGCACTTGCATGCGTTTTATTGCTTCTATTATATTCATTTCCTCGTATCACTTTTCTTTTCTTTTAATAATAATCAATTGAACAAGTGAATAATGAGGGTGCTAAAGGATATCAACTTAATCATATGTCTTAGTACACCTACAGATAATCATTTCACCATCATTTAGATAGAGTTGGTGGTTCATCATAGATTGGGTATTATGAGAGCTGCAAACCTAATTGAGATGTCATGGAAAATTCATGATCATGCATGATTAATTATCACTTGCATTTATGAAAATAATAATACATGCATGATTTTTTGATAGATTAATCTTATATAGTAGACTTATTAATAATTGGACGTACGTGCAATATGTCACAACTTTCTCTTATAATTTTTTTTTTCTATCTTTTTTGGTGCAGTTTGCAAGTACTGTTGTAGAATCAAGAAACGATCCATCAGGAGAATACTGGAGAGTTGTGATGAAAGATCAGCCTATGCCAAAGCCAATTCATGCGCTTTTGTTCATCATTCGGATTTAGTGACATTGAAGAATTCGAATAAGAAAACCGACTGTCATAATGAAATTCATCACAACTCTTTCACTGATGACTTTGAACCAACTCCAAACGTCTCAGCTTATCCTGATGCTGATGCACCAAAGACTTTAAGCCATTTAGGGCTGACGCCAGCATTTACGAGGGAAATGTGGGTCCTAAAGCAGAGAAGTAATTTGCTCAAGATTTCGAGCCTGGTCCACATCCTACTGGTTATAGCGAGTGACATGGATCAACAAATATTTAAATCCCTAATGATCATCAAGATCTTCTATATGGTGCATATATTATATATGCACCTTATAATCATAATGTATTAAACTTTAAATAAGCTGTTTGAGAAGTGTCTTGTAAAAAACAGCTGTGGGTTTTATGTTTGATGTGTGTGATGTAAAAGGAATGTCTAGATATATATTTTATATAATGCGCGTCATATGAACTTTAAAATTTATAGTTATAAATTCCTCTCTCTCCAATTTTCCCCCTTTAACATTCCTCTCTTAATATATGTATACACATATAATATATATATATATATATTGAAATCAGAGCTTTTATGAAGTTAGATATGAAATAAATGTTAAGTAACTACTATAATATATATTTTTGTAAGGCACCTTACTTATTTATGCGTTCTCTGTGTGGTTACATTTTTTCTTAAAGTCAGAACAAATTTCATACGGAAAAAAAATTATTCACATTTTTTTTTTTAACTTCATGGATGACAATTCAAAGTTTACTACATACTGGAAGAAAATTGGATAAATATGTAGTTTTTAAATATTTAATTAAATAAATGGTCAAAAAAATTTATTTAGGAAAACAGTGCTGATGTATTATTCAGATAAGATATTCATAGTTGACTTACAGATTAGTTCCGTTTTAGCTTCCCAATTTTTTTATCTTAAACTTCTATTATTTTAACTTTCAGAAAAATCCTATTTGTAATCTATTATAAGTAGAATATATCACATTTCCACCAATAAAGCCAACTGATCGAGATCTCTTATACTTTTCCATTTCCCTAATAATGTTTTTGAGGATATCCTTGACTCTTTATTCAAGAGCTGTAAATTCCGTATCTAACTATGAATAAAGCCATCTTCATTTACGATCATGTCTCTTACATAAATAAATTAAATTATTCAAATGAAACTATTAATTAAATCAATAAAGTTTAGGTTCAATTATATATATATATATATATATCAATCACTTCTATATATATCAATATTTCTATTTGGAGTCATATCCGATGATTAAGATAAACCATCTCCCAAGGAGACAACCATTACAATCATATCGAGAACCAGAGTATTATTCATCAAACATTCAACAATATGAAAGTAAGTAAGAAATTTATTATATATGAGATAAATAAATAAACTCTATTGATATTAAAATGTCAATAATATATTAAATATATATTTTCTAATGGTACATATATCCTAAAACCGCCCCCACTAACACTAACACTAACACTAGCAAATGACACCTTGGCCTAACTCTCCTTATTTCCTTAAATGCTAAAATAAGGTAACTTAGCAAACTGCCTAAGGCCCTTTCAAACCAAGGCCCGGCCAATTATTATCATAATATTCTGTAGGAAACGGGAAAAAAAAAAAAAAATTACCCTATCAATAAACTCTGATTTAAAACCGTTTTAGATTTATATATATATATATTGGATTTTGTAAGTTTTCCATTTTTTTTTAATTATTATATGATTTTAATTTGATATAATGTTTGAAAACATGTATTACCAGTACAATATCTTTATCATAGAAAGCTCTGATGAAACGTTTTTTTATTGAGCCGGCCTTGCTGGTGAGTACCAAAATTTTCAAATCCAAGCTGAGAAATAATCACATATCAATAATTTATTTGAATGATAGTTGAATTAAAATAAAGATTTGTCAAAAATAATTATAAGTGTAGTATCTCACAAATATTCATTCTGTTTTGAGTTAATTTTGGTTCTTTTATTTTCCCTCATCATTTTTACTCGAATAATGGGCTCAAATAGTCCCTAAACTCTTTAAAAGTTGACAGTTTGGTCTATATATTATTTTTGTTACTCGAGAAGACTTTAAACTCTCTAAATATTGAAAATTTTAGTTCTTTTTGTCCAAAACTATTAAAAACTTAATGGAACGTATCACGTGTAGTGAGACATGTGGCATAATATTAGAGGTTATTTTAATAATTTTGATATTATATTATATTTTTTAAAAACTTAATATCATTCTGATCAAAATATTTAAAACCCATTGCTAAATAAATAAATAAATAAATAATTGAAACAATTAGGAAAGAAAAAACATCAGATTTCTAGCAAAGAAAAAAAACTCAGTTGGGGAAGGGTGAGGCTTGAGCACTGCGTGAGGGGACCGATGGCACCGGAGCCGACGATGGGGAAAGCTTCTTTGCAATTGGAGAGAGAAAGAGAGAGAGAGCTATGGTCAACTTCCTTTTCCATTTTGGGTTCTAGGGTGACGGAAGGGAGTTCGCAGGTGGTGGCAATCTAGGTAGTGGTGGCCTCCGACATTGGATCTATGGGTGATGGTGGTGGTGTCTAGTGTCGGATCTGTTTGAGAAGGGGGGGTGGCGGAGCAGAAGGCAGGAGGGAGGGGAGGGGAAGGAAGAAATGGAGGGGGGCAGAGGAGGGATGGAAGGGAAGAAAGGGAAGGAGGGATGGAGGGCCTCTAGCATCCAAGGTCAGATCTATGCAGGGGAAGGAGGGGAGGGAGGGAGTTCGTGGGTGGGAGGAAGGGAACTCGCGAGAAGGAGGGGAGAGAGAAAGAGAAAGAGAGACATCCAACGACGGACCTGTGGGTGATCGCCTCCGGCATCCGGCTTTCGATCTGCGGTTGGTGGGAGGAGAGGGGGTGAAAAGGGGGGCATGTTCAGCTCTCTCTCTCTCTCGATACTATTGATATGAATAAAGGGTATTTTTCATCTTTTAAAAGGTATTTTGCTTTAAAAAGCACAATACGTACTTCTCACATGATCATTCTGTGAGTTTTTAGATGGAATCAGATGAAAAAGACTATATTACTACCTTTTAAAGAGTTTAGGATTGTCTCGACAAAAAAAAATAGAGACCAAATTATCACCTCTTCAATAGTTTGGGAACCATTTAGGCCAATTACTCTTTTTACTCTAATTTTGTATTTTTCTTTTCTTGTTAAATATTGGAGTGGGTGGTGTGGGATAGTTTATATATAAGGAGTGCTAATTTAATTAGAAAGTGTTTTATTTATTCAATATTAGATGTTTCTATGACAATCATTAGTTCTTATAAGGAATAGGATAAGTTATGCAATCTCACATCGATTAGAAATGAATAGATGTGATGGTTTATAAGTAAACGACCACCTCTTAATTGCATGTAAAACCTTTTAGGGTGAGCCCAAAAGCAAAAGCGTGCGAGTACGAGATCCAGAGTTGACAAAAAATATCATAGGCAAGGGTCATTACAAATAGTACCAGAGTCTGTAACCAACCGGAAGTGTGGCCAATGAAGACGTTGAGCCCCAAAAGGAGGGGTGATTATTATAACAGTCATCAGTCTCTACAAGGAATATGGTAAGCTATGTAATCTTACATCGCTTGGAATTGATATATGTGATGTTTCGTAAGTAAAAAGATCACCTCTTAATGTATGGGCTTTTAAAGTGAGTCCAAGAATAAAACGTGAGGACAATAAAGTGAAAAAAAATCATATCAAAAGGAGGCACATGTCGTTACAGTTTCGTATTCAAACATATATCACAAATTATATTTTTCCTTCTCTTCTATGGTGCTACAGGTTACTAGTACTATTAGTACTGTAGAATCAAGAAAAGATCCAGCAAGCGAATACTGGCGAACCGTGATGAATGATCAGGCAATGCCAGAGGCGATTCATAAGCTTCTTGGTTACAATTCGGATTCGGCAGCAAAGAATTCAAACGGGAAAACTAACGACCATGGGACACTGAAATCGAATACTTTCGCGGATGACTTTGAGCCAACACCAAACGTACTCTCAGCTTATCCTGATGACGATGCTAAAGCAGCAGAAAGCGCCTTTGGCGAAGCCAAAACTTACCATGGGAATAATATTGTTGGTTATTAAGCAGAAAAAGCATTTGCAGAAGATTTCAAGCCAAGTCCATATTTCGCTGCTTATAATGAGTGAGGGAATATCATATGAAACCAGTTCAAGTCTACTGCATGTGCTTTGAGTTAATGTGATTATAAGCTTTTAATGAGCTAAGCTGTTTATTGCAGGAATAAATAAATAAATAAAATCTATAGTCTGCTTTTAAACAAATATATCGTGGGTATATCATGTGACGTGAGAGATATATATTTATATTTATGAATAATAATATAAATTACAAAAGTGTCTGTTACATGCTGTTTTGTTTCTTCTTCTTTTTTAATTAATTTCATTTTTGGTTTGTGAATGATGGGTATAATCTCATTTTTAGCTTTTAAATTTTAAAATATCATAGAATCAGTTCTTGAACTATCATTTTATCTAATAGCCCTTCTTATCTAAAATACTGTTAAAAAATGGACATGAGTACGTTATTACCACGTGAAGATCACATGTATCCAAAAACACATGCGTTTTGATAATTTATGGGTTTCAAAATTGAAATCCAAATTTAACAAAAGATTCTTAAATGAGAAAATGAAAAAAATTCTAACTAAAACACACTTTTAATTTTCACGTTGTAACTAGTATCTTAACGCTATTTTGGACCGAAAGATTATTGTGAGATAAATTTATACTCCGAGAATTTGTTCTGAGATGTCTTAAAATTCAAGACATGCATACAATAATGTATTATATATCACACACATGATATAGAACATATTTTGCAATATGTTTTGTCTGATCCGGATTCAGTCCTTTTAAGAAATATCGGAAATCTATTTTCTTTTTTATTCAAATAATTGATACGATGTTCGTAGTTTCTTCTAAATATTTTTTTGGGGTCATATATACTAGGACAATTTCAGGTTCAGGGACTTGTGCATCTTAAAGTAGGATTTAATTAAGCACACAGGATGTAAAGCCACTTGCTCTCTTAACTAGAGGTATTGAGTTCAAGTTGTTACTATCGCAATGGTTATAGTATACAGACAATCCATTTCAAGAGGAATCTGTAATACGCAGGGACTCCCCCCACCCCATCTAGATGTATAAATAGTATGCCATCTTCTACAGCTTTATCTCTATGACCCTCTTTTCTCGAAGGAAAAAAAAAATCTGAAGTGGGAAAGAAGGTGATCAGTGCATGCTCCGTTTTTTAACTTGAGCAATGGCCAAGATACCTGGAAATGATAAGATTGAAGACCTACCATGCATACAATAATGCATTATATATCACACACACACACGTGATATATAACATATACTGCAATATGTTTTGTCTGATCAAGATTCAGTCCTTTCAAGAAGTTTTGGAAATCTAAATTCCTTTTCATTCAATTATTTATACGATGTTCGTATTCCTCTTCTAAATTTTTTTTTTTTTTGGGTCCTATAAATAGACAATTTTGTTTTCAGGGACTTGTGCATCTTAAAGTAGCATTTAATTAAGCACACGGAGTATAAAGGCACTTGTTTCTCGACTAGAGGTCTTGAGTTCAAGTTGTCACCGTCACAATGGTCATTGTATATAGACAATCCACTTCAAGAGGGATCCGTATCACACGGGAACTCCCCCACCCAATCTAGATGTATATAGTATGCCATCTTCTACAGCTTTATCTCTATAACCCTTTTTTCTTGAAGGAAAAAAGATCTGAAGTGGGGAAGAAGGTGATCATTGCATGTTCCGTTTTCTAACTTGAGCAATGGCCAAGATACCCTGAAATGATAAGATGGAAGACCCACCATCCATACAATAATGTATTATATATCATACACGTGATATATAACATATTCTGCAATGTGTTTTGTCTGATCCGGATTCAGTCCTTTTAAGAAATATTGGAAATTTAACTTTCTTTTTCATTCAAATAATTGATACGATGTTCGTATTTCTCTTCTATAATTTTTTTTTTTTTTGGTCATATAAATAGGACAATTTCGGTTTCAGGGACTTGTGCATTTTAAAGTAGCATTTAATTACCAATAAGGTTTCGTGCAAGTACTACTCTAGATATGAAATCTTCTTGTGCTCTTATTTTAGCTCTCCTTTCATTTCTTTTGGTAAAGCATATTTTCTTCCCCTTTTTTAAAATTGCTATAGAAAGTGAGTCAACTAGTAAAATGATTCAAATAGTTTCCTTTAGTTGTTAAATAGTCTTTCAAAAATTTTATGAACAAAATGACTTTAGAATGATTGATAACAATTGGTTCCATGTTATAATGGTCGTTCCACAATGAAATGAAAAAAAAAAAAAAAAAAAAAAAAAAAGGAGTATTTTAGAATTTCAATTTTTATTTGTTATGTATATATATATTACATTAATATTAGCATGTTATACATGTGATTACAAGTTGTATCTATATATTTTTACGATATATTTACAGTTAGTTGATGCTTCTCTCATATTATTGATTGTTTCACTCTTCATTTTTGGATTCAGTTTGGTTGTTCTTATATAGAATCAAGAAAAAACCTGGCAGGTGAATATTGGAGAAATGTCATGAAAGATCAACCTATGCTGGAGGCAATTCACAGGGCTGATCATCATTGAGAATTGGGGTTCATCAACCTTGTCCAATGACAAAACCAACTATCGTGGAAATACTGAGAATCATGAACATCACGTTAATGCTCTTACTAAGGAGTTTGAACCTGTCCCCAACCTCTCAGCTTACCCCAATGACAAAACTGTGGATGCTAAAACAGAATTTAACCGTTCTACGGGTGATCATGTTTCTACCAAAGAAAGTAGGTTGTTTGCCGATGATTTCGAGCCAATCCCAAATATTTCTGCCTATAATGACTAAGGTGTAGTTATCCCGCGGAGAATTAATATGTTCGTTGCAGCTTGATTATGTTTTTTTAAGTTTGTTTTAGTATGAATAATTAGGATTTGGAGAATCCTAAAAAAAAAAAAAAATTTAAGCCGGCTGCACCTGATCATGTGTACGTATGTTAATAATCATGTATGTGTGCTGGTAACGTTAAGGTAGAACAAAATTATGGTTTTAATTATATGTTTGAATACATACATACATGTTTGAGCATAGATTGAGGGAAAAATCCAACCCCGATTTGAGTAGTAAAAGATAATAAGAAAGCAACCTCGCTTAAAATATAAGGTTGGGATGGTTTTACACAGGATTGGATGAAGTAGGAAAGCGAGATGAGGCAACAACCCAAGGCAACCTTGTATAGATTACAAGCTGGTTGGGCAATCTTGCAAAAATTATATATAAAACACGGTTGAAGAATTAAGTTGGTTTTTCACCACCCCAGTCACGTCATTCTCTTACCCAGTATATGTATTTTTGAATTAAAATCATTCCAATCTATCCTTAAATATTTCCCACAGAAATAATGATTTCACCCTCTGAATTAATTTGTCGACCATTTTCCTCATAAACACACATTATTAGATTATAGCAATAAGGGGCTTGTTATTTCTTCACCATTTTTGCCTGAGGTCTTCTCATTTATTTAATTATGTTTGTATGGAACTTGAACACGTCTTAATTAGATTAACATTCCACTCGAAAAATTTCTCCCCCACCAAGACCCAGTCACATATTATTGAAATAAAATAAATAAATAAATAATAAAGCAAATCATAAACATCCAAGTGCCATTGTAAAAATAAACTCTCAGGAAAACGCAATAAAATCCTAAAGTGAATAACCCACTCATAGGTTGGAGGCCTATATAGGATCTACTCATTAGAATATAACTCCGAAGATCAGAGTTTGAGAAGGTCAATCGTAATGAAAATATTCGTGGTAGATAGAAGACAATTGAGCCGGTAGATACAATTGTCGAAAATGTATCTACAATTGCATTAAATGTATGATTATTTTATATAACAGCATAAATCGTATTCTGTGTGTTTTAGACAAAATTTTAACAACACTATTCCACTGCGTTTTGGCCTTCAGATTCACCCAACAGTTTCAAGAAAAAACTAATTATCACAGTTAGCTAGGAAGATAGTTAGAGCTTATCAAGGTCAGCATTCTGTTAGGAATCAGATCTGTTAGAACTACTCAGCAAGATTAGATTCAGCCAAAAAAATAAAAAGTAACATTAGTTTAGATCAGTTTGTTCTAATATATGCATCGGGATAAGATCTCAGTCCTTTATTATAACATTATTATAAATAAAATAGTCAATCCAGAAGCACATTAGTGCCATTCTTCTTTTTTCCAAAGTATCTCATTATAAATAAGCTTCGAATAATTCTCATTGTTAGCTACTCTAATAGTATTTCAATAGCACAATGCCAGAGAAGAAAAAGAGGCAATTGTTTATATCACTTTAAAGTTTTCATAACTTTAATATTTTATCCGCACTCAAAATTAATTATCTTCCTATAAGCCTTAAAATTATAGCTATCTTCATTTAAGTCCCAATGGGTTTTGTTATTGTAAAATTTCTATCATGAATATTTGGAATCTTGAGTTATTTATGTAAATGTCTAAATTGAAGATCATGATTTAGGAAAATATTCATATTTTCTTTTTATTTACACGAATGTCTAACTTGATACTTATAAATATCACATTATTCTTCAATTAAGAATTAAAAATAAAAAAAATTAAAGAATTAATAGAAAAAAAAAAAGGAAAGAAAAATCTCTAAAAAATGTAAGACTAAGTAAATCTTTATTAAAGAAAAAAAAATCACTACTTTACTTGATTTATTATAAAGAAAAAAGAACCATATAGATATGATTATTATGGTAAGGTAAGTGAAAAATGAAATTTATAATAAATAATTTATCATTGATTAAATTATTCACAATGAATATATAAAATAATGTAGTTATTGTAAAGAAACAACACTTTAAAACTTAGAAAAGATATGGTAATGATAGAATAATTATCATAAAGAAAAAACATTCCACATTTTTTAAGAACATCATAATGATATAGTAGCTTTCATAAAAAAAAATAAAAAATAAGAAATAAAAAAATTCATACCACATTTAAACCTTAGAAACTAACTATTAAAACAAACAAGATCAATAATAATAAAAAAAGAAATTATCATAATAACGCTATAATTATCATAAAAAACTTATATCATACTAAAAAACAGGTTTTAAGACACCAAAACCATAATTAAAATATATATATTATAAAAAATGTAATACGAATTCATATAATTTTTAGACCATTAAGGATTTTACCGATAAAATTGAAATTAGTACTCTAACTGGGTTTGTAGATCATTTAACAAATTTTTTGTCACTTTAATAAAATCTTGCGTTACTTGGTTTCTTCTGTTTTTCAGATAAGTAATATGCTCCCAACAAAAAAAATTAAAAGTAAAAGAAAAGGTACAACCATTATTTTTAAACAAATATGGTTGTTCGTGAATTAAAATTACTTTAAACATATAAAGCCAACAAAAAATTCATGTTGGATATCTTAAAAAAAAAAAACCAAATAATCCTCATCCGAAAAAATTTAAAAATAAAAAATAAAACAAAGCATCGTGTGCTTATAAGTGAACATTTATAGGAAATTATGACTTAGTGGGTGGAGAAATAAGAAAAATACTAATTTAGTTAAAAGAGCTTTTTGAGAAAACTAAGGGTTGGATCAAGTAATTTTTCAATTCTAAAACTAATTTATTAAGTATTTTAAAATATGGATTGGAAAAGTAAAATATGTGATGTCAATAAAATCATCCTATACAGATATATATATATATATATATATATGGGTTAAGAAATTTTTTTTACCCTTACTTTTTTTATCCATAGCATTGGAGCATATTCGCAATCATCTGGTTGAATTAAAATTTTCATTGAAAGCTTTCCTATTTTAATTCTTTTAATGTACAAGGAAACTGCTGTTATACATGATCATATTGAAAGTTTCCTTTGTATGAATTCTTCAAAAAAACTAACAAATTAGATTACATCTATTTGATCCTTTTATTAATTATTCAAAGTTGACGAGAGTTTGCTTGCTTTTGCTTTTTTTTTTTTTTTTTTTTTTTTTTGCACGTTAGTGACTACAGAACTTAACCCTTCAACTCAACAATTGTAAAATAGAGTTTTTATTATCAATATATAAAGATTAAAGTAATTATTAAAAACTCTTATATAGATATCTAATTTATATCTTTATCATTTGAATTACGTCGGGCCCATTAATTAAATACGGCATATTCCAACCACCCCAAAATTATTTTTGAACAAAAGCATGTTTCTAATGGAAAATTTCATAAAGTTTTAATTTTTTTTAATTTAAACTTTTCTACAAAAAACAAATGTGGACATTAGTCACCAAGCAAAAAAAATTTGGATTTTAGTGGCACTTTTCTTCTTTGGACCGGATTGGTGGAAAAATGATGCCCTGTGATATAAAATTATAAACATTAGCCAAAAGATATTTTATCTTACTTGTTTGCTGAATAATCTATGATATGAGATCGTTCTATGAAAACGTGAGATTTCTAAAAATAAAAAAGAAGAAGAAGAAGAAGATGATGATGATGATGATGATGAAGATGAAATGCATAAAAAGAAAACGGACAAAAAATGGTTGTGTAAAAAGAGCATTAAAATTATAATTTAATTGTACGTAATTTTCTGGAAATATAAAATGGGCCGGCCAAACATCTATGAGATGATATTATTCTCATTAAAACGTGGAATTTCAGAGAAAAGAAAACTGACAAAAAATGGTTGTTTGAGAAGAGGATTAAATTTATAGTTTAATTGTACGTAATTTTCTGGAAATTATATAAAATGGGCCGGCCAAAAATCTATGAGATCATATAATTCCCATGAAAACGTAGAATTTCTGAGAAAAGAAAACTGACAAAAAATGGGTTGTTTAAAAAGAAGAAACATAAAAACAATATTTTAATTGTACGGGATTTTTTTTTTTTTTAAGGAAAACGATGTAATGCTAGTAGTAGTTAAAATTTCAAATTTCACTCGTGAGTAGTCTAAGAAGAGTGAGAGAATTGACAGGGATTCACATAAACTCTCCTTCCACAATTGAAATAAGTTCATTTTCAAGTGGTTGAAGTCTTGCAGGCACTCGGTAAACTCATACCTTATTACTTTATTTAAATATGTAGAATTCAAATATTCTATTACTAATTTTTTATTGAAAGAAAATTTTTTTAAATATATTCAATCAAAGAAAACCCATCAGTTCCTATTTTAGATTTTTTTTTTTTTTCATAAATAATGAGAGATGATTACCCATAAAGAATTTATTGTCTCATCGCAACTAAATTTATTTAGGAACCCAGTGCATGCACCCACCATTGCGAATATAATTATCGTACGCCTAATTCTCCATTCAAATTTAAACATAAAAGAAAAATTACCTAATTAATCAGTGTTTCTAGAACATGTCCCAAGGGCTTATACCGTAATCACAAAAACCAACCTAAAATAGAGCATAACATATTAACATAAAGAAAAATAATGATTTAGTAAAATTGTTCAGATTTAAAACCTCTATTTTTATGTAATCACAGCCATAACCTAACAATAATTCTATATTTAAATGCATCACAAATTTAAAATTTTGAATCCCCCATTCCAAGTTCTAAAAAAAAAAAAAAAAAAAAAATCTACTCTTATGATAAAAAGAAATCAAAATGAAATAATTAAAAGACATCAGGAAACGATAAAATCATGGAAGACCTACCACAATAATGCATTACCACGTGAAAGTGCATCAGATACATTATATATACATGTGCACATAGATAATGCAATAAGTTTTGTCTGATTGATTCACTCCATTCAAGAAATATTAATAATAAATTTTCTTCTTTATTCAAATTGTTTATACAAAAATAGAAATTCTCTTCTATAAATTATTTCTTTTCTTGGTCAAGTTTATTATAAATAGAACCATATTTGGTTTCAGCTTGGGACTCGTGCATATTAAAGATAACATTAGCAAGCCAACAAGGTTTCGTGCAAGTGCTACTTTCAGAAAATGAAATCTCCTTGTGCTCTTATTTTAGCTCTCCTTTCATTTCTTTTGGTAAAGCAAATATTTGCTATTTTCTACCTTTTTTATGATATTAAACCACAAGTGTTATACACTAAATATGTGCGTACATATTTAACTGATTCTCTCATAATATTGATTATTGCTCTCTTTATTTTTGGATTCAGTTAGCGTGTTCTTACACAGAATCAAGAAAAGACCCGGCAGGAGAATACTGGAGAAATGTCATGAAAAATCAGCCTATGCCAGAGGCAATTCATGCTTTGATCATAGAGAATTCGGGTTCATCAACGCTCTCCGATGACAAAACCAACTGCCATGGAAATGCCAATGCTCATGATCATCATGTTAATGCTTTTACCAAGGAGTTTGAACCCACCCCGAACATCTCTGCTTACCCTGATGACAAAATTACGGATGCTAAAATAGAATTTACCAGTTCTACGGGTGATATTTCTACCAAAGAAAATATGTCTTTTGCTAAAGATTTCGAGCCAACCCCTAATGTTTCTGCTTATAGTGACTAAGGTGTGTGTCATCCCGTGAAGAATAAATGTTTGATGCAGCTTAATTATCCTTTTTAAGTATATTAAAGTACCAATAATTAAGATTCGGAGAATCTGGGGGGAAAAATGAATTTAATGTGCTGTACCTGATCATGTGTACGAGTATGTTAATGTACGTGCTTAAAGATTATTTAGAATAAAATTATGGTTTCGTGTGGCAAACTTGAAATGTTAATGTACGTGCTTGATTTAGAATAAAATTATGGTTTCGTGTGGCAAACTAGTAGTTCTTTCAATATGTTTGATATTTGTTAATGAATTAATTATATGTATTCATATATCTATATTGTTCCTTATTCTTACGAAAATGTCCTCAATATTCCAGATATGAAAAATATGTCATAAAAACTTAAATATTCTATGTGCAACTTTTTTATTTATGTTATATATCTAGCATTTCTTTATATATATATATATATATATATTGTGTGGTGTGTATTTTTTTTTTATGCACGTGTAACTATGAGTTAAGGGTGCATAAATCATACAATATAGGAATGTATGAGAAAGATAATAATGTGATTGAGACGTAAAGAAAAGTAATTATAAGGCTCTAGTGTTTACATGTCGTCTATAAGATGGTGTAATGATAAACAATCCAATTACCTTTCTAGTATTTATTGAACTTAAAATAGTAGTCTTATCAACTTATGATTTAATTACTATAATATCTTTATAAATAGTTAAATAATCATTAACATATAACATAAAAAATTATTGAGAGAACATAAGTAAATTTGATATGAAGGAATTAATACCAAGGAAGTGTATAGTGATTAACATTTTCTTTTATCATTTCCTATATTTAATTTAATGGGTCTACTAAGTCCTCATTACTGTTTATATATAAGTAAACACATGACTATTTGCCCTTTCCTACCAAAACCACAAAAAAAAAAAAAAAAAAATGTAAACACGTAATTAGATGATAAAGAAAATCATTATTTGTTCTGTCTTCTATTTTCCTTTTATGCAAAGTAAACATGTCCTGATCATTTGTTATTTCTTCACATTGTACTATAGCAGTAAGGTACTTGTTATTTCTTCACCCTCTTTTATGGTCTTTCTTTAATTATTTTAGTTCACTTTTTTTTTTTTTAACTGAAAGTGAGGAGGCAGTTGGTATCATGGACCTTAGACACATCCTATTATCAGAATTATCACTCACTAACATCCCCACTTAAATATTATAATAAAATAAAAAGGCAAAAAAATTCGTACACCATAAACACCCAACTGCCAAGAAAACAAAAAATTTCGCATAAAAAAATAAAATAAAATTCAATGGTAGATGATCCTCTTCATTTCATATATAGGATTTACTTATTAGGACAGAGGCCTCATTAAAACCATTTAAAGGAGAAACATGAAAGAAAGAATGCATGATCTGAGTGTGAAAAGAAAAAAAAAAAACAAAAATATAGTGTAAAATATATATATATATATGAAAATATGTTTTTTGAATCCTATTATAAATATATTTTTTCTTGATAAATAATGAGAGGACAGATCATATCACAACTAAAATGATATCCAAAAGTAAAATTACCCATGCCAAATTCTCCATTCAAATTTTTGAATATTAAAAAAAAAAGGAATTAAATAGGGTAGTTTTATTGGCACACCCTACCCCCCCTTCTAAATATACACACCTCTTAATTTTTTTTTTTTTCGTTTAAACTTAGGAGTAGGAAGATTCGAATTTGCACATTTAGATAGAGATACGGTATTGTTGTTAAGTTATGACTGTAATCACCACACCTCTCAATTTTAAGTAATTGAATTTACTTATTGCATGCCTTTACATATTACAAAAATTATCCCTAACTACTTTCATAAAATAAAATATTATTCTACCACTTCAAATTTATTTTCACATTCATCATTTTGTTTTATTATCTATTTTATTTTTTTTTTTTTTTTTTATTGACCTTAACCTTATGACGGAGTAATATATGAAATTACTATTAAAAAATACATGCAACTACATTATTCTCCTTACTCTATCCTTTATTATTATCATTGTTATTATTGGCGGGGGCTGATTCCCAAAAAAAAAAATGTGCGTGCTAGTTTCCCTTCACACGGCTTGAATCATTCTCAGATGCTCTGAAAGACATTTTTTTCCTTGTTTGTTGGGTTGGTTCACGTGCTTGCAGACGAGAATGGGGGATCACCTCCCAATTCGATTTTTTTTTTCCTGGAATTTTCAACCTTGTTGACTATGATAACAGTGCAAAAACTGAATTTTCTCTTTGGTGGGTGGGTGAAGAATTTGTCTAGAACAGCATAATTAAGAGGAGCAGAGCGAATAATATCAGGCACACCACCCTTTGGGTTAATAACGAAATCCCTGTCTTAGAGCTATGGAATGTGAAAGACAAAGTTTAGTTGGCAATTAAAAAGGATAATTAAGCTGCATCAAACATTTATTCTCCGAGAAATGACGCCTTTGTCATCATAAGCAGAAATATTAGGGGTTGGCTTGAAATCTTTAACAAAAGACATATTTCCTTTGATAGAAATTAACATCACCAGTAAAACGGATAAATTTTGTTTTAGCATCCGTAATTTTGTCATCGGGGTAAGCAGAGATGTTCGGAGTAGGTTCAGGTAAATAAATAATCAGTATTAGAGAATCAATCAAATAAATAAATATATAGATAAACACAGTTGTGTATATTCTTGTGGAAGTATATATATACATAATAAAAAAAGGAAGAAAATAGCAAACATGCTTTACCAAAAGAAATTAAAGGAGAGCTAAAATAAGAGCAGAAGGAGATTTCATTTTCTGAAAGTAGTTCGTGGAAGAAACATTATTGGTACTTTAATGTTATATTTAATAGCACAAGTCCATAACCGAAACCAAATATGGTTCTATTTATAGTAAACTTGACCAAAAATAGAAACATTTATATCAATTATCAATAATTTGAATAAAGAATTGAAATTGATTTTAAATATTTACTGAATGGACTAAATCAATCAGGCAAACCATATTGCATTATGTGTGTGTGTGTGTGTGTGTGTAATATATGATTTTATGGTAGGGCTTCCATGGTCTTAATGCAGGTAGGGCTTCCATGGTCTTATCGTTTCCCGGTGTCTTTTAACTCTTTCCCTGCTGCCGTTACTCGAATTAAAAAACAGGAATATGATCATGCATTGATCTTCTTCCCCACTTTAGATTTCAGATATCTTTTAATTCTTTTATTAATATACAAGTAGATGTTTTAAATTCTGAAAGTTGTAATATTATATTAGTTTTTGTCTTTTCCTTTTTTTTTTTTAAATGTTTATCTGGATGCCAATTGTCTCTCCTCTTTATTTTTGTTTTTCTATCCAAAAAAACTATTAGGTTTTTTTTTTTAATGTTATTTATGTCATTTTTCTATTTTAGGTTGTGTTTATTTGTTTTCGTGATTACGAACTGGGAACCCCTTGGGACATGTTCGGGAAACAGTACTGATTATATTATAATGT
Organism: Ficus hispida; assembly: GCA_025413025.1. NCBI lineage: Eukaryota > Viridiplantae > Streptophyta > Magnoliopsida > Rosales > Moraceae > Ficus > Ficus hispida. The sequence continues at coordinate 12,069,974 of CM046370.1, forward strand.
TTGGTTCTATTCACACACCTCATCTTAATTTTGACACATCTCTTTAATTTAAAATTTATTATTGCAAAAAGATCCTTATATAAAGAGATAAAAAAAAAAACATGACTGTAATAGGCTTAAAATACATAATAATTCGTAGGAGAAAGAATCTTTCTATTCTGTGATCTAAAATCAAAACTCTAATTTCTTTAGTATTCACTAATAAAGCTAAAATAGTTTCACTTTTAATAATTATTTCAAAAAACCGTATAGCAGAATACATATATGAAAAAAAAAAAAAAACATTTTTTGTTTTCTTTATTTAAACTAATCATTCGTATTTTCTGTTAAAAAATCAATCGTATATTTCTAAGAATTGTAATTTCATTTTTTGTGTTTACATTATTTTATATATCAATATAGTAAATTCATAGTGGTTTCCGGTATAGTCTAGTTGTAATACTACACCTAACTCCATCAAAATATATAGAGTTCAAATCCCCTTCTCCAAGTTAAAAAAATATATGTAGCAAATTCATACAATATATACATTTATAATAAATCTACATATGTATTAACATTCATACATTTTTACCTTTTTTCGTATGCAAGCTTTAATATCTTCGTTCTTGACCGTTAATTTATTGTAAATGTGTGTGTGTGTATTTATATTGAGTATATATATGTTTCAAAATAATTAATCGGTTCTACTTATACATTCTATTTTATTTTTGACGCACGTTTTTCAAATAAAAATTTCTTATTTAAACGAACCTTAAATAATAAAAGGATAATTGTTATAGACTACACTATATTATTAAATTATATCAATAAACAAACTCAACGAAGCTCATTTTTCTCTCACTACACACGCATAAGCCATATCTCCAAAATAGACAACATAAAAACCCTTACTATTTGAAATATAACTCTAAATTTTAATTTTTTAATAACTACTTTTTTTTTCCCTTTTCTCTTTTTGCAAACTTCTTTTTTCTTGAAACATTTAAAGTTAATAAATTTAGTAGTAAGTACTCCCATTTCAAAAAACAATTACTAATGTATTTATTTTTTAAAATTTTTAGTTAGCTCTACATATGAAAAAATGCATAAGGCCTAAAGCTTCAGCAACAAAGAATGTATGAGAAAAGTAATATTGTGACTGACTGTCATGACTGTAAAGAAAAGTAAACAGATTATGGTCAGGATCATAGACTTCATTTCTATTAAAATTAAGAATAGTAATCCTATCAATTTAATTACGAAATGCCTTTATAAGCAATTAAATATATTAATCATTGATGCATAATATAGAAACTTATTTAGAATACATAAGTAAATTTAGCATCTATTCCCTTTAGCAACGAATAATAACCGAGGAGATGATAAAAAAAAATTACCGAGGAGGTGTAGAGATTTTTTTTTTTTTTTTTTTCATTTTCTATATCTTGTGAGGTTCACCAAATCCTTATTATTAATTAATTTGTAAGTAAATGAATGATTAGATGATAAATAAAATCACTACATGTTCTATCAACAAAACAGCGAAAAAGAGTTCTTACATCATAATTAAATTACATCCAAGTGGCAAGGAAAAACAAATTCTCATAACATGAAACCCAAATTAAATCCTATGATAGATCCACTCATATATAGGATTTACTCTGTAAGACGGATGTCTCATTAAAACCCTTTAAAAGAAAAAAGCATGAAAGAAAAGATACAATTAATAGAAAAAGAGTGCATGATCCGAGTGTTATAAAAACAAATGGAAGCAAAACAGGTGACCAGAAAGATCATGATTAGCAAAGTTAACCACTTCATCCAGGAAAAGTTTAAAGTTGAAGATCTATGAAGTCAAATTATCAACACACTTGATTCTCTTCTCGAAGATATGAAAGATATGAGAGATTTCGAAGCACTATATTACGAGCCTTACAGAAAATTCAAGCCATTAATTTGTTTGTGAAACCCAAAATGCTTTTGAAAAAAAAAAAAAAAAAAAAAAAGTCAATCACAGACTAACCATACGAATAATTGATGTTAGTTATACGTCCTTTTCTTCAAGTCATTTTTTTTTTTAATTTCTCCAAAAGAACGATATAATTTTATAAACCCCCAGACAACAAATTTTTTTATCTTCATCGTGGCCTGCAAAAGATTTGATGAGGAACGCGTTGAAGATTTGGATTTGATTGCCTTTTCATCTTATTGGCCTCATGGATTTTTTTTTTTTTTTTGAATTCAAAGCTAAAGCAGCTTTGTCAAAGTTATAAGGAAAAAGCAAGATTATTAATTATATGACATTATCACTAATCTCCACTTTGAGGTTCTTGTAATTATCAGTTAAATAATATAATAGTGAAATGATTGAGAACGAGATTCTTGACTCCCTTTTTTTAATATTAACTTACGATTAAGATTAGGTGGTGTAATAGAAAACAATAAAAATTTATTTTCCAACTTAGAATAAGATGTTATATAAACGTATAGTTCTATACGCAGCACTCTTAACTCTTTTTAGCTTCTTTTTTTTTTTCATCATATATAAGCAAAGTTTGGGGTTATACAGACTCCACCACATATTCAAAAAAAAAAAAAAAAAAAAAACGAAAAAAAAGAACTAACAATTAAGATCTCTTGTTTAAAACCATGCCGTAGACATGAAATATTGCTCTGCTTTGGCTCTCGTTGCACTACTTTCGGTAAAGCATTTGGATATACAAAACATTTGTGTCAATATTAATATAGAGAAACTAAATTTTTAGACTAAATAATTTCGTATGAGTATTATTTCCAAATCTCAATATTATAACTTTCACTTGTATAACTTTTCTCAACATGCATGCAGCTTGTTAGTACTACAGAATCAAGAAGAAACTGGAAAGTTGTCATGTTGAAAGATCGACCGATGTCGGAAGCAATCCATGGCGAGCTTGTTCATCATTCAGAGTCCGAAACAAACTCGCATTTGAAGGCGAAAACCGACTGTCATGAACCTACTTTCACAACAAACCATGGGGCCCTAGTCGGTAGGCCTGACGTTGCTCGTGTTACAACTTCCTATGAGAATGTTGGTCGGCCAGATGTTGCAACTTCTTCTGAGAATGTCGGGAGGCCAGATGTTGCTCGTGCTACAATTTACAACTATGAGAATGTTGGTCGGCCAGATGTTGCAACTTCTTATGAGAATGTCGGGAGGCCAGATGTTGCTCGTGCTACAATTTACAACTATGAGAATGTCGGTCGGCCAGATGTCGCTCACGGTGCCAAAACTAACTATGAGAAAGTTGGCAGGCCAGACGTGGCCGATGTCGAAACTTACTATGGTAATGTTGGCAGGCCAGATGCTGTCGATGCCGAAATTTACAATCAGAATGTCGGAAGACCAGATGCTGCACAAAGTCAAAACTTATATTATGAGAATGTTGGCAGGCCAGACGCTGCCGATGCCGAAACTAACTATGAGAATGTTGGCAGACCAGATGTTGCTGTTGCCTAGCTCACTGGGAAGTATTGGAAAGGCCAAGATCTTATACTATATATGAGAATAAGGCCAAATGCATATTTTGTGTGAGTGAAAGACCATCAACTATATTGGCACAGTTAAGGGAACCTCATGTTAAGGTCTACCTGATTATGCCGTGGAGTACTTCAGTTTCATGGATGTTAGAAGTGTGTATGTGTACGTAGTAATATGATGTATATGGTGTTGCTCCTGTATTTTTAGAATAAAAGAGAGTGATCATAATTTTTTTTTTTTATATAATGTATAATATTATATCATAATATAAAAGTACGTAATATTGTGGGGCATGACAATAACATTTCCGTCATCTTTTTTGTGGTTCATGATTGTAAAATCAATTATTTTTTTAATCTTTTGACTTAAATAATATAAATTCACATCCTTTGATCAACATGAAATAAATTTTATAATTTTATTTTCTTATATTATATTGGTCTAATATCAAATTTATATGTCATATTATTTAACGGTTACGTTACGGTTAGTTACTTTTCCTATTATTTTATTATCAACTGCAAAAGTTACTTTTACATATATTTGGGCCCAACATTTTCCCTCATTCTCAGGTAGAATTTAGATTGTGTAATTTGCAGAGAAAATCATCTGATCTTCATTATCTCCATCAAAGTCACTCATTTATAGTCACATTCCATCTTCTATTTCAAACTATTGTCTTTGATATCATTCATTCTTCACCTACAAACCCGGAAATCATTCATATCCTTACAATGTCTATCCCCTTTAACTCCTTTTATACCAAAACATCACACTTTGATCACATAGTCACGCTCTAAAACATCTGAGTTACCTCCAGAGATAGTCTAGGAACGACCTTAAAACCAATTTCTCCATCAACTATCTAATTAGTCCTCCCATCGTTATAATTTCTCCCCCGATTTCTAAATGACCGTATAGGGGGAATGCCATGTTTGCTTCTCTAACCACGTCATACTCGGTAGATCTACATGTTTTAATAATTGTAGAAAGGAAAATGATTCATATCCTGAAAGAAAATTTTCATGACATTATAAAACTGAAAAAATAACTTATTAAGGATATAAAAAAAAAAAAAAAAAAAACAAAGTAGTCATTTCAATTTTGCAGGCATTCTACTCAAAATGTCTCTGGAGGGGTGGAAAATCCTAGACAATTAGTGGATAGGGAAAATAGTTCTTCTATTCAGATAGTAAAAAGTCTGAAACTCCCTTTTGAAGAGTTCGTGTTGGCCGTTGGATCGGAAAGCAATAATTAAGATTTCAGCAAGAAATATAGGCAGGCTAAAGAAATTTGACACCTAGAGAAGAGTATAAGTTTGTAGGAAAATAAATATTTTAAAACATAGCGACCTAAAGAGAAGAAATAATAAACAAAAGATTTGGAAGAAAGTGTAACGAAACGTATCTCTTTTTGGTATGATATTGTCTATTTTGAGTTTCATGCCCATACTGTTTTGCTCTTAGGCTCACCCTAAAAGGCCTCTATCATTAAGATGCGGTATCTTCGCTTATTAATCATCACATATATCCATTCTTAATTAAATAATATAATAATACACAGCTTACCATTTTCTTTGAAGGGAGTATTGATTGTTAAGAGAATATATTCATTCCCAAATGATCTGGGACTGCACAGCTTACTCTTTTTCTTATAAGGACTGATAACTGTTAGGTTTTCCTTATGTATTGGTTCATAAATAAAGAAATCACATCTCAATGGTATGAGACATTTTAGAGTAAGCCCAACAGTAAAACCATATTGACATGAAATTCAAAACAAACAATATCATATCAAAAAAAGACACGAGTCATTAACTTTTTTTTCGACTGTGAGAGAAACTTACTATAAATCTTTTTCTCTCTAGCCGTGTATTCTTTCCTCTCTTTCCCATCCGCCATTATCACCGTTCTCAACTCTTTCTTCTTATCATCCCCTTTGTCCGTCAGATTCTGCAACGCTTCCGTTCAAACCCCGCAACATGTTTTCGTTGCTGCCTCGGCAGGTTGGCCAAAACATGTTTTTCCAGCTTTTGCTTCTTTTTTTTTTTTTGCTAAAATTTTTTTTTTTTTTTATTTCAACCATATACATATGTTTTTTATGCCAAGTCCAACTATCGTGTTTAGTTTCATACAAGAAAATTTTCTATGTACCTCAACACTTGCTACACTTCTAAGTAAAATTTGGAACAACAGGCGCTCAGACTTCAAAAAGTTGCTTTTTTTTTTTTTCATTATGTTTGAAATTACCATCCACTCCTCTGCTATAGAATAATATATTTTTCTAGCCTAACATTTTTCTTTTTAGTATTTTCTTCACATACTACCTAATCCATCCACCCATCCAACTTAATCCCTCCTAACCTTCGCTCCCTGACATGCACTTCGTGCCACCTCACTGCAGCACCAAAAGCCGGATAACAAATATGCGTGTGTGTGTGTATATATATGTATATATACACACACGAGAGCTCTTTTATGCGGAAGTTATAGACGTGCGGGAATGATGTGGCATGTTATGTAGGTAGTTCAGAGGCCATAGACGTGGAAGATAAGCGTCTGGCTCTCTGAGAAGGAAACATAAATTAAAGTTGTGAAGGATTGTATGGTAATTTTAGTGGTATTTCCAAAAGTAAAAAGAACGGGCAATTTCTAAATATAAATGTTAGTCTGTTCCAAAATGAACATAGAAATGTAAAAAAGTTGGAAGTAATTTCTTGTTAATGGGAAGCAAAGCCTTGTAGCGAAGAATAAAGGCTTCGTGTTACACCTCGCAAGCTTTTTATCTCATTCTCAGTGTAATTTAAATATAATAATATAATTTTAAATTAAAAAGTAATATGATATTTTCAAATTAGTTAGTTAATATAAGAGATTTACTATTTAAAAAAATATCAACGGATTTACTATTTAAATAAAGTATTTTATGGTAATTTTGACTAAATAATTAATATAATACTTATTAAGAGAGAGAAATATAATTACATAAAGATCGATGATGAAAACAAATTATTCTAAATGTCAATTTTTAAATGGATGGGTGTATTATATAAACGTGATGATGTGATACATCCAATTTACTGAATAATTTCTTCTAAAAGTGATTTTGGTATTAAATAAGGGAAATTTGTACAACTTTACAAGGGCAGGCATGAGGGAAAATCCTTCATCTGGCAATTGAAATGAATGGCCTTACGTTATATAAATGTTGAATCACATGGTAACGGCCGAGTAAAACTTCAAGAAATTTGATTGGGTGATACCAAAAAAATAAATAAATAAATCGGATATTAGGCCTGGTAAATGTTACTACTATCTCTCTCTCTCCCTCCCTTGTTCTTTAGGGCTCATTTGCGATGTCTCCAAGCCACATTTTCAGGACTTTTTGTCTGTTTGTTTAACTCAAAACTATTTTTTGCTATTTATATCTCTAAAATAAACCCAAATTTTAAAAATCAATTACTTTGTTATTTCAAGTCGAAATGAGATAATATATTTAAATTACATAAAAAATTCAAGAAAAATGAAACAAGATCTATATTGATTTTTTTAACATATTTTAATATTTTATACTTTTTCGCGCCAAACAATTTTTTAGCCAAACATTCATTTCCAAAACTCAATTTATTTCCAATCAAAATATCTCCTAATTTCCATCTTCAATTGTCCACAAACAGTCCGTTAGTTTATTATTTCTTTTCTTGGGGCCCCATTTTGTAATGTCAGCTTTCTTTTTACATCTTCCTCAAATCAAAACCGTCCCTTTTAGATCCAACAAACATCATTTCTTCGTTGGATCTTATCTGATACAAATTCACCACCGGATACGAGAGCTTTCCATATAATTATAGGTTTGGTTCATGATTTACCCTGTGAATATTGACATCCTCATTCTCTTCGTGAGACTGCAAGGAGTATTGGTGGTACCATTAAAACTTGATTAAAGCAACTTCTTCCCCAAACTCCAAAATCTGTTACATATGTGCTACTTTAAATAACTTCGTCAATTCTTTTGACAAAGTCGATAAGAGATAAAGACACCGTCTCCCTCATGTGATTTAGGGGGTGTCTGGGGATGACGGCGTTTTACCGTCTAGTTTCCAAACGTTTGATTGGAGGAGTTTTGGACAATAAATCTTTTGTAGATATCTACTATAAGGGTATTTAGCACTGATATCTCCTAAATTTATTACTCTTTGGTAACTTATCCCTCAAACTTGAATTTTGAAAATTTACTCTTTGAACTAACTAAATTATTGTAATGTACTCATTTCAATTAATTTTACACTAAATTTAATATTTGAAATTAAAATATTTGTATTAAGGTTTGTATTATATTTGAAAATTTTTTAATTGAAGATGGGTTTTTTCGGTCTTCACATTAGGTGTACATGGGTTTTTAATGATCAATTTAACAAAAATTAATTAATAGTGGGTATGTACACTGCTGCAATATAACAAGTTAAGAGGGTAAATTGCTAAAATTAGAAGTTTGGGGGTAAGTTGTCAAAAAATGACAAGTTTGGAGGACATCAATGCTAAATACCCTCTACTGTAACTTTGTTATTTAAAGTCAAAACGGGATTTTTTTTTTTAAATTACATAAAATTTTGAAAGGAAAAAAAAAATCCATAATGGTTTTCTTCCAAATACATTTTAAGTTTTTATATTTTGTTCTACTTTAAACAATTTCTTTTTCAACTAAAAATACATTTTAAAAACTCAACTCAACTAGAATCGAATAACTCCAAAACTCAGAGTATCTCCCCCAAACAGCCTGTTAGTAAGTTAGAATTAATTAGCTTCCTCCTCCATGACACAACAAAACAACTGAAAACCACTACTGTTTATCCAAACAACAGTGACAACGTTATCAAAAGGACCTTAATGGGTTTTTACATTATGAAGTCAATTGTCAAAGTTTTTAGCTTAAGAACTAATTTGTCAAACGAGAAAAGTTTAGGGATTCATCGTGGAAAAAAAAAAAAAAAAAAAAAAAGACTAAGCATGGTATTTGACAAATAGAACGTTTTGATTTTTTTAATGCCACTTTCACGTAAAATACTTGCTACAAATAGTTACTATAAATATCACCAATGATTATAAAACGCACTATAAACAAGGTTGATTCCAATAACTACTCCGACTATATATAACGTGAAAAATGTCAAAATTAAAACGTCAAAATTAGTTTTAGTGTGTAACTATTTTTTATTGGTGTTAAAATTTAAACTTTTTTTGTATTTAAATGATAAAAAGATACAAACAATTTTTAAAATTACATATTGTTATTTTGTAGAGGAGTTCTATGTACAAATAGGATAAAATCTAAAGGTTAAACTTGAATCTTAGTGAGGGTGTATGTGCTCCCTTTCACACTACATCATAGCTAATATCTAATAAAAATATATATTTTTACTCAATAATTATTTCTCTTTTATTTTAAATACAATATGACACGACTAATTAATAACAACGAGAACGTCGGGATAATTTATACAGCCTAAATTGGATAAATGCTTTCAGTTGAAGGACCCAAATGGAATGACAGAAATACTCATTTATGTCTTGACAAGGTCTTTATTAGTTTGTCTTTGTTAGTTTATCAATTCTTTTAAAATCTTAAGTTGTTAGGAGGTGAGCTAACGATTATTTTATATTTCAACACTCCCCCTCACGTGTAGGCCAGACAATGGGCAATCGTGCAGACAATTATTAAATTTGAATGCCCAACATAAATTATAAGAAACTCGAAATATATTAAAGGTCTAACAAAAAATGATAATTAAATGGTTGAATAGTGTAATTATAAGGGTTCGAACTCAATATCTTCTGTTCTAATACCATGTTAGTTTACTAATTCTTCCAAAAATTTAAGTTATTAGAAGATGGGCTAATAATATTTTTATATTTCAATAATCTTAAATTTAAATTAATCTTAACAAATAGTGATTGAAACCTTGGAATAAATAAGCCTAGATAAATGAACTTTGCACATACATCTAAAGTAAAATAATAATAATAATAATAATAAACTAAAGATAAAGATAAATAGCAAAAAACTCTATAATATAGGTATGTCTAATTATAATTAAAAAAAATCTTAGCCATAGAATTCTAGTTTAGAACTTATATTTGGTTTGATTAACTTAAAATATTATAATTTTAATTTGAGTGATTTTAATCGGATTTAAGATTTAAAACATGTATTACATGTAATGATGGAATTATTTGAGGCCGAGTGCGGGAAAGACACCCCACTAACTTTTTTGTTTTGCTTTTAAGAATACGTTATGAAAGTTTATGATTCTTTTTATGTTTTATCCTCATTTAAATGAACATTTTACATGTACACCCTTAATAAACTTTACATTGTTGAGTTTTATTTTAATTTTAAAGATAATTAGTGTATGCCCTACTAAAATAGAATATTGACTCCGCTATTAATTATGAGTAGCTATTTTACAAAAAAAAAAAAAAAAAAAAAAAAAAAAAGGGAAAAAGAATATAGCCAAAAAGTAGGGCAATACGCTGGTAATAAAAGAAGCATCGGTAATACATTAAAAGAAAAAACAATACTATAGAACACCAATAATAGAATAATACCTTAAAAATATAACAATATTAGGTAGTATCAGAAGGCGAATCCTACAACAAAAAAAAAAAAAAATATATATATATATATATATATATATTACTGAAACTGACATGCTATTGTTACTTATGTTTAGCACCAAAAGTGCGCTTAAAATCATCTCCAATGTATGGATCCGAGCCAGTATTATATTTGTTTCAAAAAAAATTGTAAAAAAATTATATTGTCTTGTTTTGTGCTCCAAAATTCAATACTATTCTCTTCTACTTTTCTCATGATTATTATACTATATAACATGTAAAAATGAACATTTATTTTGGGAGCATATACAATTATAATATAAAAAGTCAAGAAAGTAAAATTAATAAGAATTAAATATTAAAAATTGTTATTGCTTATATATTATGATAAATTGATCATCAAGTTTGGTATAGAGCTAATTAATAAAATGATTCAATCATTTCTTTTATTTCTTTTATGTATTGAGTAATTTTTTAAAAAATTTATTAGTAAAATAAAGACCGAGAACGATAATAACGATCAGGAACAACATGTTTTTTTTGTTAGTCATTGCAGTACTAAATGTAAAAAAAAAAATTATTTTACTATTTTAATTTTTAAAATTGTCAATTTGATATATTTCAATCTCTTTGAGTATAGGGTGTTTAGCATTAATGTCCCGTAAGCGTGTTATTCTTTGACAATTTACACATTTTAACTTTTAATGTTGATAATTTATCCCCCAAACTTTCTAAATTGTTATAATGTACCTTTTTTTAGTTACTTTTATACTAAATAAAATTTGAAATTGGACGATATGCATTAGAATTTGTATTAGATTTAGAAATTTTTTTATTGAAAATAGGTTTTTCTGTCTTCACATAAAGCATAGGTGGACTTTTCATAATTAGTTTAACAGGAAATTAACCTATAGGTGGGTATATTGTCATAATTTAAGGAATTGAGAAGCACATTATCAAAATTAAAAAACTGTGAGGATAAATTATAAAAAAATAACAAATTAAAAAAACATCAAAATTAAATACCCTTGAGTGTATGATAAATTTTCAAAACATTAAAATTTTAATGTCAATATCCAAATTTAACATTTTATTAGACATCCGCGAAGGTCCTTCCTAAAAAGAACACACGCACAAAACAAGTGAGCTTTCTTAACACTCCCGAAAGTCCACACACAATACACAATTAAACACGCATACACACCGAACCGAAACCACCGAACACAAAGAAACCCCCCCCGATGGAGGAGAAACGCCGCGACGCCGGCGCTCCAACGGCCGCGAGCGGCGAATCTCCGGCTTCCGAGCCGACCTCGTCGCGGCGACGGGCAGGTAGCCAGAAGCGGAAATCCGGAAGCCTCGGCTCCTCGGGCTCTTCGTCGACGCCTTCGAAGCGTGCCACTCGTGACAAGTCCTCTCTCTCCATCTCGCACCCTCCGATCCACAACGGCCCCTTGACCAGGGCCCGCCAGGCCCCCGCCGGCTCCGCCTCGGCTTCGGCCGCGCTGTCCTCCGGCGGCGGCGCCAAGCCGGCCGCGGGGCAATCAAAGTTTCCCGGCGTCTCGAGCGGAGAGGCTGTGGCGGCTGCTTCGGTTGCCGAGGAATTGAGGAAGGAGAGCGAATTGCAGGCCTTGGAGGCTGGGCTTGAGGCCAAGTTTGAGGCCATTAGATCTCGTAGTAACAGCGCTCATGTCGTACCTAGTCATTGCGGTGAGTTTCAGTACTTTTTTTGTCCTAATTTGTCGTTTTTTGTAGCGCATTTGGATGAAATTTAGGTAAAAATTCATGTTTTGTTTTGTTTTTTTTTTTTTTGCTCATATTGTGCTCAATTAGGTCAAAGAACTACTCAATTGTTCTCTTTTCTTTTGGTCTGTCAGTTAGCTGAGAGTTATTATATGAAATGCAAGGAAAATGCATTTGTTTCTCCACTATAATTGGTTACTTTGGAACTTGGCGTTTTGGAAATGTTTTGATTGGAAATGAGTAATGTATAGATCTTGTTTTATTTCTCTTGTCATTCTATGTAATATAAAAAACAACGTCTCATTTTCACTTGAAATAAGAAATTTATGGATTTTTAAAGTTCGAGTTTTTAAGAGAGATTTGAAGATGTAAATATTGAAATTTCAATTGAAGTGGTCACTCCAAAGGACCCTTAGTTTATGCAGAGCTACATTCTTTTTTTTTTTTTTTTGGGGGGGGGGGGGGGGGGGAGAGCAATGCAAGTGATTTTCCTGGACTTTGTATCAGGATGGTTTTCATGGACGAACATTCACCCAATTGAGGAACGCACATTGCCATCTTTCTTTAATGGGAAGTCTGAGTCGCGCACTGCCGAAGCATACTTGGAGATTCGTAATTGGATTATGAAGAAATTCCATCCAAATCCAAGCACACAGATTGAGTTGAAAGACTTGTCAGAACTTGAAGTTGGAGACTTGGATGCTAGACAAGAGGTGTTTGAGTTTTTGGCCCATTGGGGTTTGATTAATTTCCACCCATTTCCACCAGCAGATGCTGCGACGGGTGATGCTGGTGGTGAGGGTGATGGTGATGGTGATGGTGTGGCGGAAAAGGGTTCTTTTGCTGATAAGTTGTATCACTTTGAAACACCACAATCGTCTATGCCTGTCATTTCTAAGAGTAACATAACAGCTCCAGCTGTGCCATCTGGGTTGTTTCCAGAATCCGCAATTGCTGAAGAGCTAGTGAGGCCAGAGGGGCCATCTGTTGAGTACCACTGCAACTCTTGTTCGGCCGATTGCTCTCGAAAGCGCTACCATTGTCAGAAGCAGGTTAGTTGTGTTTTCTCTGTGTTCAATATAGGATTCAATTTTCTCAGCCTAATGTTTGTTCTGAGTCCCCACTTCGCCCACCCCTTAAACAAATTACTGTAATACTCTGACCTGCGAGAATGCTAGATGTGCAACAAAATATAAGGAATCAGTCGCTCTATTTTCTCATGCTTTGCTTCATTTTATGTTCATAAGTTCAGAATTTAGTCATATTCTGATGATTGGAGTGGCATTACTTATTCAAATTAAGTGTTTTCTAATTTCTGTTTAATGATTATATTCATATGTAACAGGCGGATTTTGATTTATGCACCGATTGCTTTAATAATGGAAAGTTCGACTCTGGCATGTCATCGTCGGATTTTATTCTCATGGAGCCTGGTGAGGGTGCTGGGCTGAGCGGTGGGAAGTGGACAGATCAGGAGACCCTACTTCTCCTTGAGGCATTAGAACTTTATAAAGAAAACTGGAATGAGATTGCAGAACATGTTGCCACAAAAACCAAAGCTCAATGCATATTGCACTTTGTTCAAATGCCAATTGAGGATACCTTTCTTGATTATGATGATAATATCGACTCCAGTTCAAAAGAAAATGCAGATCTAGCTTCAACTGAGAAGGATTCATCAGCCCCCAAAGATGCTGGCGAAGCAACTAAAAGTGATACTGCTGCTAGTGAGAATCAGTCTCCGACTTCCCCAATGGAAACTTCAAAAGAAGAAATGAAGGACGTGAAATCTAGCGAGGACACTTCAAAATCAGTAGATGCAAATGAAGTGAAAGCTGATCAGGAAACTTCTAAACCAAAGGAAGGCAGTGAATCCAAAGGTGGTCCGGAGACAGAAGAAGACCGTGCAACAAAGGCACTTAAGGAAGCATTTGAAGCCATTGGTTATCCTCTCACAAGTGAGGCTCCACTCTCATTTGCCGATGTAGGAAATCCCGTCATGGCATTGGTAAATTGAATGCTGTTATTTCTTTTAAGACTAAATTTACATTGTGAATAAAGTGGACGTGGTGCATCAATTACCATTGTAGTTATATGATGCAACCTACACTTGGGTGTCTTCAACATTTGTATAGTGCCAGCTCCTAAAAAGTTCATAGATAATTTTCAGGCATCATTCCTAGCACGTTTGGTTGGACCTGATCTTGCAACTGCTTCAGCTCATAATTCCATGAAATCCATATCCGGAAACTCTCCAGGCATTGAGCGGCTGCGAGACACTGCTTCTTTTTGGAAGATCCGCCGAATGACACCAAGGAACCCGCTGCGTTGCATAGGTATTTGATTTTAAATGCATCATATATTCCTGTAGCTGAATGTTTGTTGTCTCTTACATTCATTAAACCTATTGCAGTGTTGCTGAAGTGGCAAATGGGGAGACTCAAAAAGATGAAATCACATGTGACAAGAAAGCGGATTCTACTCCTGAAGACAAGACACCTTTGAAGGCTCAAGATGGTGAATCCCAGGAGAAAACCACATGCTGCGAAAGAACCGGATGCCGTAGTTGCAAGCAAGGAAGCTGATTCTGTTAATTCAAAAAAACTGCCGAAGCATACTTGGAGATTCGTAATTGGATTATGAAGAAATTCCATCCAAATCCAAGCACACAGATTGAGTTGAAAGACTTGTCAGAACTTGAAGTTGGAGACTTGGATGCTAGACAAGAGGTGTTTGAGTTTTTGGCCCATTGGGGTTTGATTAATTTCCACCCATTTCCACCAGCAGATGCTGCGACGGGTGATGCTGGTGGTGAGGGTGATGGTGATGGTGATGGTGTGGCGGAAAAGGGTTCTTTTGCTGATAAGTTGTATCACTTTGAAACACCACAATCGTCTATGCCTGTCATTTCTAAGAGTAACATAACAGCTCCAGCTGTGCCATCTGGGTTGTTTCCAGAATCCGCAATTGCTGAAGAGCTAGTGAGGCCAGAGGGGCCATCTGTTGAGTACCACTGCAACTCTTGTTCGGCCGATTGCTCTCGAAAGCGCTACCATTGTCAGAAGCAGGTTAGTTGTGTTTTCTCTGTGTTCAATATAGGATTCAATTTTCTCAGCCTAATGTTTGTTCTGAGTCCCCACTTCGCCCACCCCTTAAACAAATTACTGTAATACTCTGACCTGCGAGAATGCTAGATGTGCAACAAAATATAAGGAATCAGTCGCTCTATTTTCTCATGCTTTGCTTCATTTTATGTTCATAAGTTCAGAATTTAGTCATATTCTGATGATTGGAGTGGCATTACTTATTCAAATTAAGTGTTTTCTAATTTCTGTTTAATGATTATATTCATATGTAACAGGCGGATTTTGATTTATGCACCGATTGCTTTAATAATGGAAAGTTCGACTCTGGCATGTCATCGTCGGATTTTATTCTCATGGAGCCTGGTGAGGGTGCTGGGCTGAGCGGTGGGAAGTGGACAGATCAGGAGACCCTACTTCTCCTTGAGGCATTAGAACTTTATAAAGAAAACTGGAATGAGATTGCAGAACATGTTGCCACAAAAACCAAAGCTCAATGCATATTGCACTTTGTTCAAATGCCAATTGAGGATACCTTTCTTGATTATGATGATAATATCGACTCCAGTTCAAAAGAAAATGCAGATCTAGCTTCAACTGAGAAGGATTCATCAGCCCCCAAAGATGCTGGCGAAGCAACTAAAAGTGATACTGCTGCTAGTGAGAATCAGTCTCCGACTTCCCCAATGGAAACTTCAAAAGAAGAAATGAAGGACGTGAAATCTAGCGAGGACACTTCAAAATCAGTAGATGCAAATGAAGTGAAAGCTGATCAGGAAACTTCTAAACCAAAGGAAGGCAGTGAATCCAAAGGTGGTCCGGAGACAGAAGAAGACCGTGCAACAAAGGCACTTAAGGAAGCATTTGAAGCCATTGGTTATCCTCTCACAAGTGAGGCTCCACTCTCATTTGCCGATGTAGGAAATCCCGTCATGGCATTGGTAAATTGAATGCTGTTATTTCTTTTAAGACTAAATTTACATTGTGAATAAAGTGGACGTGGTGCATCAATTACCATTGTAGTTATATGATGCAACCTACACTTGGGTGTCTTCAACATTTGTATAGTGCCAGCTCCTAAAAAGTTCATAGATAATTTTCAGGCATCATTCCTAGCACGTTTGGTTGGACCTGATCTTGCAACTGCTTCAGCTCATAATTCCATGAAATCCATATCCGGAAACTCTCCAGGCATTGAGCTGGCTGCGAGACACTGCTTCTTTTTGGAAGATCCGCCGAATGACACCAAGGAACCCGCTGCGTTGCATAGGTATTTGATTTTAAATGCATCATATATTCCTGTAGCTGAATGTTTGTTGTCTCTTACATTCATTAAACCTATTGCAGTGTTGCTGAAGTGGCAAATGGGGAGACTCAAAAAGATGAAATCACATGTGACAAGAAAGCGGATTCTACTCCTGAAGACAAGACACCTTTGAAGGCTCAAGATGGTGAATCCCAGGAGAAACCACATGCTGCGAAAGAACCGGATGCCGTAGTTGCAAGCAAGGAAGCTGATTCTGTTAATTCAAAAAAACCAAACACTTCTGAGATAATGAAGGACCAACCACCAGCTACGCTGGGGGGATCAGATGATTTAAAATCTCAGGAACAGCTTCCGCCTAGTTTGATAAAGGAGTCAGAAGGAAAATCAGGAGAGATTCCTGAACCCACAGAGAGTGTGAAGGATGTAGAAATGTCTGAACCTCCCTCAGAAAAGAATGAACCCAAGCAGATGGTTTCATCAAATTTGGTGAGCGAGCCTACCCAGTCTGCAGAACTGTTGGAAAATGTACATGTGGTGTCTGATTCTCTGCCTCTGGAGAAGAATGATCATGGAACAATTGTCAAATCAGACAGAAAATCCCCTGCTGAAGCAGCAAAAGAGGTAGATATGATGCCTCATTCTCAACAATCAGAAAAGATTGAACCTCCACAACCAGTTTCAGCAAATGAAGCAGTTGAAAATACAGCAAGTATTGGTTTCTCCCCCTGTCTCTGCAATTTTTTTTTTTTTTTTTTAAGATATCAACCATATTAGAAATGCTAGAAAATAATTACATATTTTCTATTTAATGCTCTTTCTTCTTTTGTTTGGGGGTGTGCATGTGTTTGCATTTGTAGTAGCCAAAAAGAAAATATACGGTTTGAAAACCTCTAGTCTGCCAACTTACTGTTTGTGTTGTCTTTCCAGTTGAAGATCCTACTAAAGATGGTGAGAAAGAGAAGCACGACTCTTCAGAGACTAAAAAAGAACACAAGATTAATAAAGTAAAGCATGCTGCAGTCTCTGCTATCTCAGCGGCAGCGGTGAAGGCAAAACTTCTAGCAAATCAGGAAGAAGAACAAATTCGACGACTTTCAACATTGTTGATAGAAAAGCAGGTATTCTGTAGCGACAAAAGGCTCAGTAATTGTTGTCTATTGGTAAGAATAGACACTTACTCTCTGGATATTTTTGTTCTTTTGCAGTTGCAGAAATTGGAAACCAAGTTAGCATTTTTCAATGAGATGGAAAATGTCGTCATGAGGGTTAGGGAGCAAATGGACAGATCAAGGCAGCGGCTTTACCATGAACGAGCACAGATAATTGCAGCCAGACTTGGCTTACCTGCTTCGTCGTCTAGAGTGATGCCTTCATCATTGCCTACCAATAGAATTGGCATGAACATAGCTGGCTCGGTTCCAAGGCCTCCACTAAGCATGGTTTCCCAGAGGCCGCCAATGTCAAGACCCATGGGGATGGTGGGTCCTAACCCTTCAATACCATTACCCACATCGGCAGGAAGTTCAATTCAACCTCCCAGCCAGGACAAACTTTCTTCCGTCAGAACAAAGTAAAACTTGGAGTACATGGTTTCAAGTTCATCCATTGTTGTACACCACCACCATCTACTTCTTACACCCAGTGAGTTCCTCATTTACTTTGTTTCTTCGTTCTTCTTTTTTTTTTTTTTTTTTTTTTTTTTGGTGATTTTAAATTATTTGGGAGTATGGCTTACTAAATAGAAACCTTGTAGAAATTGTCATCTTGGTGACTAACATAAAATCAGTTGGTTGATGCTTTTTAAGAAGTTTATTAACTGGAGTGGTTTGTGTAGAATGAAGAAGAAAAAAAGAAATAAACTTTCTCATCACTTAAGTTGTATTGCTTATAACTGTATGCTGTGGAAAGCTCATCTAGGGAGAAAAGAATTATGGGAAATTCATAAACAAAATTGAAGCAACCTCCTCAGTTGCTCGAGTTATTTTCAGCCCTGCTTGATGGTTTATTTTCCCTTTTATGTGCCATCCTTTAAAAACTGGAGTGGGGCAGAAGAAAACCGTGATTTCCAAATGAAATCGTCTATTTTCTATGTGACTGTCTCATATAAATTCGGTTCTTGAGTTCTTAACAGACATATGAGATGCTCAACTGTCTTGTTTACCTCTGATTTGGCCAATTTTGCAGGCTTACCTAGCGCATGGTTAGTTCTGACTTTGATAGCAAGTATATTTTTCGTTGGCGATTCGAAGAGTGGAGCCGTAAACTGATAGCAAGAATCTTCAAAATCGGGCTCCTTGATATCCTCTTTCGATTCGAATCATCAAAGAAAGACGGTATTCATACAATTTCATACCCGTAAACTCACGTAACAAAGGCAATAGATTGTTAATGAGGATGATTAGAATTTAGTGTTGCACTGCTGTGGATTTTGTCAGGCCAATTAGTTATGTTTAGCTACTTATTTGGCATAGTTTAATTGCGCTGGTAGATATTGTGTCTCTGCAAATTCTGTCTTGTGTCCTTGTGCGGTATTTTTTACAGCCAAGAGATACCAAGAAAAAAAAAAAGAAGAAAGTGACTAAATCTTAATCCATGAGGCGTGAAACTCATTCGGGTCCATGCCGTATGGAACGATTCTGCTGACCAAGTAACTAATATGTAATTTAATATTGGGTTTATGAATATTGAGATTGGTGATTCAATGGTGGATATATTTCTGCTGATGGCTAGTTGGCTAATTTATGGTGCGTTTGGATATCCAACTATATTTGGTATTGTACTCAAATGAAATGGATGAATTGTAATATTTTTGGATGCCACATTTGAGTGCATGTATTTTTATTTTAATGGAATGTGCATTTCGATATTAATGTCGGAATACATTTGAAAACATTTACAAGTAAATGTGTGTTGGAAAAAAGGTATAGGAGTGTGTATTATAATTGTGATGGTGTTTGTATTGGGGTTTTGTTAAAAAAGCTATGTATTAAAATGTAAAATATTAATTATTAAATGAATTTTGTTTTGAAAAATATTTCAATTAAATAGGTGATTCAAATGCCCTATTAATCTGGTAACAATTTGCCGCCTTGAGTTGTACATAGGTATAGTGCATTTTATTATTTTTTTTTTTATTTTGGGACTTGAGTTTTCATTTTTTCCAAGTTAATTTATCTTACAGGCCTTAATGAGCGTGAACCCTTATTTCTTTACATGAAATGATACTCGGATAGTCCATACAAAATAAGGTAATATTAAACACGAAAAAAGCTCTCTGTCTATGGTTATGAAAAAATCATCGGGTTAAGATGTGTGCCACTTTTGAGCACCTCTGAGAAAGAACAGATAATAGAGAAAAGAGAGAAAGAAGAGAGAGAAAGGAGAAGAGAGAGAAAATAATGAAAAAATATTAGATAAAAAAAAAAACTTTCGATGATTAAAAAAAAAAAAAAGGTCATAACCATATTGACCGGATGGTCATAATGGTTATGACCTTTACTATTTAATAGGTCAAAAATTTATCTTAAAAAAAAAAAAACTTTCACTGGATTTATAAAAAAAAAAAAAAAAAAGGTCATAACCATATTGACCGGATGGTCATAATGGTTATGACCTTTACTATTTAATAGGTCAAAAATTTATCTTAAAAAAAAAAAAAAACTTTCACTGGATTTATAAAAAAAAAAAAAAAAAAAGGTCATAACCATATTGACCGGATGGTCATAATGGTTATGTCCTTTACTATTTAATAGGCCAAAAATGTTATCTTAAAAAAAAAAAAAAAAAAAAAAAAAAAAAAAAAAAAACTTTCACTGGATTTATAAAAAAAAAAAAAAAAAAAAAGGTCATAACCATATTGACCGGATGGTCATAATGGTTATGACCTTTACTATTTAATAGGTCAAAAATGTTATCTTAAAAAAAAAAAAAAAAACTTTCACTGGATTTATTAAAAAAAAAAAAAAAAAAGGTCATAACCATATTGACCGGATGGTCATAATGGTTATGACCTTTACTATTTAATAGGCCAAAAATGTTATCTTAAAAAAAAAAAAAAACATTTCGCTGGATTTATTAAAAAAAAAAAAAAGGTCATAACCATATTGACCGGATGGTCATAATGGTTATGACCTTTACTATTTAATAGGCCAAAAATGTTATCTTAAAAAAAAAAAAACATTTCGCTGGATTTATTAAAAAAAAAAAAAAAAGGTCATAACCATATTGACCGGATGGTCATAATGGTTATGACCTTTACTATTTAAATTTTAAAAAAGTTATTTGGGCCATGCGAGGTAGAGAGATTTTGAGTGTGTAGGAGATGAGGGTAAACCAGTAATTTGATATACATTAAATGCTACTGGGCCCCACATTAAGTGCTGAAATTGAAGGTTTCAAAAAGTGGTGATATTTTTAATATTATTTATTTCAGAAGTGCTAAAAGTGAAATTAACCCATTTTAATATGCTAAGGGCAATTGAAGATAGAGTTTTGAAAATATTTTGATTAAGTTTGAGTTAAATTTTGAAAATGTATGTTTAGTTGGGGGAAAAATAATTTCTTGAAGTGAAAAAATTTAAAAATTTAAAAATTTAAAATTTGTATGGAAAAAAAAAGTCATCAATATGAAATTATAGATATTGTTTTATTTTCTCCAAATTTTATGTAATTTATTAAAACAAAAATAAAATAAATTTACCTAATTTTGACTTGAATTAACAAAGTTATCGATCAAACTGCTGACATATAAAATTTTAATTAAAAACCAAAAACTCCCCCAAAAACACGTTTGGATACCAAACGGCAAGACACCATTAGAGACATCCCAAGCAGCCTTTTAATTCCCACTTCATGTCAATTTTTTCAGTAGCACTTAACCATAAAAATATTTTATAGATAACATAAATTTTGATTTTCTTTTAGGTTTCTGCCATGTCAATAATTACTAGTACCTATCACAAGTAATTATTGTATTATCAGGAGTAATTAGAGTGCAAGTAGTTATTAAAATATAATAGGGGAAAAAAACCTCACGTACGAAAGAAAACCAAAATCAATGTATTTTAAAGTACTTGTTTCTATTCTGAGCCCAAAAAAAATGTGCTTGTTTCCATTAGAGTGAAATATAAATAAATAAAATAACAATTTCCTGTCCTAACTGGCACTGCTCAGTCTAGAAGTCGGGCTGCCCCTTATTTTCCTTATTTAGCCTCTACTTGACTCTTTTTTTAATTTCAAATTTCATTGAAAATGTATCAAAAATATATTTTTATTTGCATCCTTAGTTTTTGCTTTAAATTAAGTTAAATCAAACCTGAACATGTTTATGTGTTCATCCCTATCAACCCGGGCAACATAAACAGGGTCCTTTTTCAGAAACTCACACCAGTTTTCCGATTCTGAGTTGCCCAACACGGAACCTATTGGGAGAAAGGCACGTTTAGTTCAAGTGCAGCTGAATATTTACAGCCCCAATTGTCCTTAAATTCCACTAGTTGGATAATTAATTGAGGAAAATGGATTAATTGGGATTTTAGTTTCTTGATCTAAATCTCTGGTTTTTAACCACTTGTAATAGTGGTTTTCATTGTGTGTTAATGGCTGAATACTTTGTGACCATTAATGTGTTGGTAAATGTTTTTTTAGGTGGGCGAATATAGCTTATTGTAATTGTGTATTAGTGGCTGAATTATAGCTCGACTTTCAGCCTTCTTGTAACTGAATATACCTATTGTAGGGTGTTCCAATGCTACTCGGGAGCGAAATGTTTTTAGCTACAAAACCTTGAATTTCTCATCTTTGGTGGAACTCCAAAACGGTGAGTTAAAAACCTAGGGGAGGTGATCAAATCTGTATCCCTTAGTTTACCTATTTTTCCTTTAAACCTACCAACCACAACTCATAATTTGTACTTCCGGTATTTATATACCCGGGACTTGATCCAGGATGTTTAACATTCCTTTTTTTTATTTTTTTGGGGTAATGCCTAGCTCAGCCGTCCAGTAATCCCTGGAAAACTAGATGATCACAATATCAAGATTTTGATGCTGAGGCTCAACGGATACATAGGAAAATCAAAATTCAAAAGAAAACAAATTAAAATAAAGCCTCTTATCCTGTTGGGGATTTCCATAATAAAGGGGGAAAGAACGGGTCTGAAACTAATTACAAAGAAACAGAAAGCACAATACCAACCAAACCCAACAAAACACTTGGGGGACTGATTTGTTTCCCGCAAACACTAAATGTACAGTGTAGTCGCATACAGTACCAATGGACAAAATAGTTTGCACTCTAAAAACACATTTATTGTTTTTTCCTCTTTTTTGTACTGGGAAAAGAATTCAGGGTACCATTCTTAGCACTCGCATCCACTTGACCGTGTCTGACCGACGGTGGCGACATCAATGACATCCGGCAAGTATCTATGGAGGAAAAAAATAAATAAATAAGTGAAGAAGGACAAAATCGAAGTGAAGGAAAAAAGAAAATCAATACATGAACTTTGGACTTGAACCAATATAATAACATATAAAATCGGACAGCTTTAAGAAACAACCACGAATTGTTTAACAATTCTACCACAATCGCATCCAATCTCACACTTGTGTTTTTTGTACTAAAAAAGCTAACCGACGATAAATTTCTAGCTAGACAAAACTAACATAAAGAATAACATATATACGTGTGTGCCCGTGCACACGTGTGCTTGTGCGTGTGCGTGTGCTTTATAGATGCATGCACTTATGTACTAATGTTCAGCCAAGCAGTGATAAAAAGTGCCATAAAAAAAAATTTCCCATTCTAGCACCTTAAAAAAATTGTGAGAATCACTTTATGACATAACAACCTGAGCTCTTTAAGTTTTGAATGCTCAAATCCATATTTAACTAATTGGTAAGCAACAAAGGCTAGATAAATTCTCAAGCCGTAAAAAAGAACAAGCATCAGAAGTTTCGTGTGCACTTATTTAGATTCATCAAATGAAGGTTCTGTTCGCTTACATCTCATCCTCCTCGCCACTCTTCACAGCATTCTTTGCTATGCATTGGAAAGCTTCTTCTACATTAATGCCTTCCTTGGCAGAGGTCTCGAAGTATGGGATATTCCCTTTCGATGCACACCAAGCACGAGCTTTTTTCTCCGAAACCTAGAGTGATTAACAAAAGATTACATGGACGCCAAACGCACAATACATACATACAAGGTGCACCTTATAACTAAGTACATGGATATGCACGCACATACAAATCTGAGTGAGAGAATGGAAATGGAAAGGGAGTATGCATGTCCATGCACTGGCAGGAAAGGATTCGAAAATATAAAATTCAAGCAAGTACGTACCACTCTGCTATTTCCACCATCTACATCGATCTTGTTTCCTATGACAACGAATGGGAAGTTTTCAGGATCTGATGGGCTTGCCTGCAGGTTCCTCACATCATCAGCAATCATTAAAATTGATAAATCATAGAAGAATACTTACGGGACCATTTTTAACAAAGATCCATTACCATAAAAGATCATAGATGTACCTGAATAAGAAATTCTTCCCTCCAATTGTTAAGGTTGTCAAACGATTTCATCGAATTAACATCATAAACAAGAACACAGCAATCAGCACCACGATAGAAAGCAACTCCAAGGCTTTGGAATCTTTCCTGACCAGCTGTGTCCCAAATCTGCCAAAACAAATTAAGATGGGACTGAATTTTAAGCAAGGTTAAAAAGACACAAAAATTTGCAGCCTCAGAACATGATTACACAAAAGGCAAGCCAAAACGTGTCTAAGAGTTATGGACTTAATATGCACTAAAAGATGCATCATAAGAAAGTTCCAGCCAAGTAAATCAAATTTGCTCAAATATTTCAACAGCAGTAATTTCAACATAATCAAGCACAAGAAATGCTCAGTAAGCGGCCACACAACTAAACTTATTTTTCTTCTCTCTCTGCGTTTACTAGTTTGTTTACTTCCAATTAATCAAACAGGATTAGAGAAATGCAAAATGTATCCTATTATTCCCCACATAGTATATTATAGTCACCGAACAGATCAGTGGTTCAACGGGGTGGCCATGTAAACATACACACATATATTATAAAGCATATCAGTTAACTTTTACATGCCGTAATATCACTAACTATTTCAGTTTCCTACTGGCAGCCGCACTGTAACATAACCCAAGCTATAATTATTGCTACGAGAAAGATCTGAGATATTCGAATAAATATACAAAGAGTTTCAAGAAAACGGGAGAATTTTGAATTAAATCTGCTAGAAATTGCTTGGAAGAGAAAAGAATGAAGTTTCATGGAAGCTTTGGGCCACCATAAAAGAAGGTAAGTAAATGCATAAGGAAAAATTCGGTCAACCTCAATTGAGTTTCCAGAACTCCATAAGGAAGTTTCAACAACTAAAGGCTTATCAGGACATAATTTGACTTTACTCACAGTTCAAATGGAAAATAGCATGCTTGTACTAGATGATTCCACTAAACGCTAACCAACAAATATATCCGAATTAATCAGATCTTTTCGTTACAACAGCTATTTAGTTTTACAACAACGAAATTCATCGATAATACAATTCCTCACTAACCTGCAGGGTGAATAGCCTATCCTCAAACTGCACTTCTTTCGTCAAAAAATCAGCTCCAATTGTCGCCTTGTATTGGTTGCTAAACTTCTTATTTACATATCTATAAGAAGTACGTCAAGGATAAAACCGCAAAAACCACAACAACAAACCTCATAGGAGATTCTGCTTCATGAATTTACACAAAATTTAGATTTAGTTAAGCGACCAATTAATGACGAATTACAAACTCAACAATAAGAAGCAAAATTGCGTATAGCTCTCTCCGTGATCACGCATGGAAGGATACTGATTCATCAAAGAGGTCTTTCCCACCCTGCAAAACGACATTAAAACAACGTTAACTAAGACAATTTCCTTTTAACAACAATTTACCCAGGCACTCAGGCATATACTATGATCACTGAACTTGCTGATCATTTTCCGTTTGGCTCAATAGAAAATTGATTTAGCTCCAACAAAATGGAATTTTCCAGAATCTCTTGCCAAAATACCCACAACAAAATCAAATTTTGCTACCATGAATGAGAATCGAATCAAAAAGTTCCAGAATTAACACCTTTCTCCGCCTTTTAGATTAAAAAAATTTTCACAGATTCTGATAAATTATTTATTTAAAAAAAAAACATGCCTAATTCTTCGATTATTAACATGCTCAATTGTAAGTCAAAAAAAAAAAAAAAGCTCAATTGTATCAAAAAATCAAATTAAACGCAGAGGAGGAGCGTGAATGACTAGGGTTCATGATAATTCTATTCCAAAAGTAAGATCTCGAACAATTCCTAAATATAATAGAAACATAACCCTAGAAAATCAAGCACCAAAAACACAACACAAACAGGAGAAAGAGAGAAAGGACAAGTACGGACCCACTGTCGCCGAGGATGATGACCTTGAGGAGCGTTCTTCTACGGGAAGGCATGGTGTACGGACCGTAAATTCGAATGGATCTTAGAGAGAGAGAGAGAGAGAGATCTAAGCTGGTCGGAGCTTTCTAGTCTATTTGGTCTAACGGAGCTGGACTGACCTGTAGTTTTGTTTGCAACAACCATTCTTCTTTTCTTTTCTTTTCTTTTTTTTTTTTTTTTTTTTGGGGTCTCGAATTTGGTTCGGTGACGTTGATTACGTGAATGCCCTATAGTTGTCTTCCACCTATGAGACTCGTTATGAATTTAGATTCTCTCTTATGTACATTAGTCACTTAACTTTGGATTAATTCTATTTTTGCCTCTCTAAAACTTCGATAGCATTTTAACTTTGCCCCTGAACATCAAAAAATAATATATAATCCCCCCTCAAACTTACATATATTTGCCCTCTTTAAAACGTTATTATATTTGCTCTTTATATCAATTATCGTGAATTATCTGTCGGTTTGATTGTTAGGTTGGAATAGAAAATTTTTTGTTTTTGAGTTAAGTTGAAGTTAAGTTGTACATTTGGATATTATTTTATTCGTCTCGAAAATTTACATAATTTAAAATAAATTCATTTTTATTTGGACTTACAAATGAAATCTTATGGATTTTTAAAATTTACATTTTTAAATTATAATTAAAATTGATAAATAGTGAAAGTAGTTGACTTTTTAGAAAAAGATAAAAATTAAGTTTAGTTTTTTTTTTTAAATAATGAACCAAACACATGTTGTTTTTTTTTTCTTTTTCTTTTTTTTTATTTTAAATTAACACATGCTGTATGTTGATGTGGAGCGTGGAAATAAATTCTAAGTATCACTAAAAGGTAAGAAAGTACTTGTAAGAAATTCATATAATTAGGTTATGTCAACCCAAATTCCTTTTGTTAGAAGTTATTATAAAGGACAGAGAGGAGAATCATGAGGAAAAGATATGCTCGATTCAAGAGAATCATCTGGATTGTAACATGTAGATGAAAATATTTGAATATAAATATTTAATATATCTTCTTTGAATGCTAATTTAGCACAATATATTTAAACAAAAATATTTAAATTTATATGTATAATATCAAAATACATATCCAAATACTCACGTACAAAGTTCAAACACATATTTAAATAAGTAGAATGGTTTAAATTGAGGCAAATAATTATCCCGAACAGAGACGTCATTCTGTGACGTGATGCATGAACAATGGGCCTCTGTTAACAACAAAGCCAACTATTAAGAAACCATCCAAAAATGTAACGGGAATAGTATTTATTTATTTTTTTTAAATTACTTGCGATGAATAATATGTTTTAAAAAATGGCATCCTTACTGTGATTTTTTAAATAACAATAGATACTTTTTTTTTTTGCTAAATAACAATAGATACTTGACTTCATCAAGAACGGGCCTCCAATCTTCCCCCCAAAAAAAGAAAATATATTATTATACAAACCGTCTATTTTTAGGATATTGTTTTAAATATATCTGATTTTTCGTAATATTGTGAAACCATCTATTTTTCAATAATCAAATTAGTGTATTACCCAATTACCCAAAAAAAAATTTATTACCTTTTTAATAATTTCTTATTTAATGAAATGTGTTTTTTATTGGTATTTGTTTTTCAAATTTTTTGAGTTAGTTGACCACTTTTAAAAGTTCTTACACTAATTGATGAAAATATTTCATTTGTTGTTTCACCACTATTATATTTCTTCTCGATGTCAGTAAAATCTTCATGCTTAATTTCTTTTAAAAAAAAATCTTCATACTAAGAAAAATATCTTTATCATGAAAAAATTATATGCGAGAAATATAAAACATGTTATCTGTTTACTTTTTAATCATAATTACCCTATATATATGTTCTCTAAACATTTTTTCGGATATTGTTGTTTAACATATTTATTCATCTTTTTATACAAAAATCTTCATCATATTTACGAAATTTTTAAGCATTGATCCTGATTTTTATTGTGAGTACATGTTATTTATTATAAAGACCATAATGATACTATTTGGTATAATTATGTCTTTATGGTCTTTTTGGGTTTTTTTGTTTTTCTGGTTTTTTTTTTTTTCATGAAACACGAAACCATTTTGGGTGATGTCTAAATTTGAATTTTGGATACAAAATGGTTTCGTGTTTCATGAAAGATGAAACCATTTCGGATGTGATATTATTTCTAAATCTTTTATGGGATTTATGGAGATCTCTATTAATATATTTATCTTTATTATTTGTTTCTTTACACACACACACTATGGAGTATGGAGACAAAACTAGGGATAATGATGTCATTATACACATAATTGTAGACATATTTATAACAAAGTGAAATTTTAGACATATATGCAGTTAACCCTCCAGACAAAAAAAAACCTGAAGCGCAAATTAGAAAAGGATTTCCTTCTTGAACCTATGTCTATGCATTAAAAACAAAATAAAAAATAAAAAAAAACCCCCTCATTTCACAGCCAACGAACTTGCAATTAATAAGAGGTGGTGATTATAGGTATAGTCTGGCGGTAATATCATACCTGATTTCAGTAGCGAAGCTAGACATATATATCGGTGGTGGCGTATAGCAAATTTTTTTTAAAGAAAAAATAAATAACATCAAAGTACAAAAACTAAACAGTAAAATTTGAATAGGGGCTATTACAAAATTTTAATTTTTAGTGAGATAAAGCTAAAAAACCATAAAATTTTTGGAGTAGAATTAATTTTAATGAGGACTAAATGAGAATTTTTTATTTTAATGAGAGTAAAAATTAAAAAATATAAAATTTTTAGGATAAAAAATAAAAACAAAAAATTTAAGTGGGGCCTATAGTTCCCACTGAACATAACATGCCTCCGTCATTGTCTGACTCCATCTAAAAGTGTAGATCCATTCCATGTTCAAAAAACTTGTAGTTAATAAGAGGCTTACATGGTTATTAGATATGTCAATATTTAACAAAAATTGTTAAGGCTAAGGTGGATTTCAAGTCTCATTTCACAATTCTAAAAAAGAAAAAAAAAATATATATATATATATATATAATTTTTGTAGATTAAATTCAAAATCACTTGAACGAGATAATGAGTTTAATTTCAAAACAAACCTTTAGAGGGTGTTTGGTGATCAATGAATGGGTTGAGATTTTTAAGTTTGAATAATAATTTTTGTTGATTTTTTCAGAAAAAACAAAAGATTTTTTTTCAGAAAAAGACAAAAAACATTGTGAAAAAAATACAGTTTAGTTTAAATTAAGTGTAAATGCCAAACAAGTTCTAAAATTACAAAACATGAACTACATCAACCTTATGCTCCAAACGATACATAGACAATTATATCAGGTGCAGTTCAATATTCAAAGACGACGAATATTCACCGACTAGAGATGTTATTCAAGGAGAGGTTATACCGTCTTAAGAGGTATTCGCCAAGGTTGTCTATTATTAACGTATCTTTAATTTCTTGCTTTGCGCCGAAGGCTTATCGGCGAGGGATTAAAAAAGAAGAGCCCGCAGGTCGGCTAATGGGATTCTCGTACAACAGGGGAGGACCTCGGATTAGTCATTTGTTTTTTTGCCGACGATATATTGTTCCGAACTTATAATGCCATGGCGGCTCGCTTCTGGATTGTTGGATTTGCGAGCGAGTGACTTGCTTCTTCAAAATGGAGGCGATTTTGGCACTTTTGAGGCAAAAGGTAATTACTCTGTCTAATCTGATTACAAAGTGATTACTCGGAATTAATAAAAGGTTTCCAATTATGGCAAGGGATTTGTAATTAATTAAGAAATTATTTTTATAAACTTGAATGGGCGAAGCTTTTATAACAATAAATTCATATACTATCCAATCCTAGTATAGATAAAATTATGCAGTTTGTAGAATTATAATTATTAAAAATTCGTAATTTTACATTGACACGTATAATTTAAACAAAATTCTATGTATTTTTTTTTAATCCTAGAATATCTTTATATCGTACATCTCATAAAATGCATGGCTTAACATTGTTTATCCCACAATAAGTTTATTTCTATAATTTTTAATTGTGAGTCAACATATTTTTTTGATAAATGAGTCAACGTATTTATGTATCATGTCTTATTACTTATTTTGTCACAAATAATAATAATAATTTGCTATTGTGTCTCCTTATGATTCATAATACTATGTTTGACCCCCTATTTTTCTTTTCTGTAGATTCCATTTTTGACTTAGTTTGTATTCGATTCATCAGTTAAAGATAAAATTTTTAATTTATAATTTGTTAACTTTTAAAAAATTAATTATAATTTTTATTTATTTTTTAAAAAAAGATAAAAATTAAAATGAAAAAAATACAATCAGTTAAAGTTGAATTGAAAAGTCAATTGAAATATTAATTATTAGCATAATAACATGAATTAGTGAATTAATCTATATAAATAATATATTTTCACGACGACATGACGTCGTACATTTCGTACCATGCTTGACTAATGCATTATTGGTAAGTACTTTCTAACTTATGGGCATACATTACCATATTAATGAATGACAAAAATGACACGAACCTAAAATGAAAAACACCAATAACTCTCATAAAATTGATTAATATATTATTCGTGCACACAAATTTAAATTTAAACTTTTGACAATGAATGGCTATAGTGTATACTTGGGTGAAATAGGGGGGATAAAAACATGAGACGTAATTTGCTTGTCAATCGAGGCTAGGCCCTGCAATTCGGATGCAACTCTCATTTGGTGCATGTGAGGTTGGGGCTCGCATTGTACTGCTCTAATTTAAAATTAAAATTTTTTAATTTGAAGTAATCTTTTATGATGTCTCGGCTTAATAAGGACGGAGTCACCAATGACCGAATAGGGCTTTCACCCAATAAAATTTCCTTTTTCTCAATTTCATCTTCAAAAATTTTACATTTTTTTTTATTTTATCCCCTCTAAAAATTTATTATCCTTTCATAACCCCTCCTAAAAGCTTTAACATTTAGCATATGCTCACTTAGATAATAAATTGGCTTCATCACTAGCTTAACATACATATTATTGACACAAAATAATCTATGAAAGACAATATGTTCTGCTGGCACAACATACATTTCATATCATGTCTGGCTTTACATAGCTTATACTAGAGTAACTTTTTCTTTTTTTACTTTAGAAGTCTTAAGTTATGCCTCGACGTATGTATCATGTTATGTCTGGCTTAGTTACTTTTTCATCGAATATTCTATGTAAACATATAAATGAATTCTGATTAAAGATAAATTAGTATATTTAAAAAAAATAATTTGCTGTTATGTTTCGTCTTATGTTTTATAATAATATGATTGACCCTTCTTTTACTTTTTTCTGTAGATTCAATTTTTGACTTAATTAATGCGAATTAATGAATCAATCTATTCAATATAATATAATATGTCACGTCTGACATCACCCGTTTCATACCATATCTGGCTACACTATTGGTAATTTTATTTTCCAATTTATCGGTGTACCCATATAATTGGATGATAGACAAAATAATCAATGTATTTTCCAACTTATCGATCAATGTAACACAATATACGCTAGCACAACATACATACATATATATATATATATATATATATCATGCTTTGGCTTAACGTTGCTTATATCGGAGTAACTTTTTATAATAATTTTTAATTAGACCTCAACGTATGTATAATATTTGTTTGGATTACATATTTTGTCATCAATTATACCATGTATGGGTAAGCATACATATGAAAGGCAAATTAATAGACTTTTTTAAAAATATAATCTGCTACTGTGTCTCGTTTTATGCTTCATAATAATTGTACGTTTGACTTCCAGTTTTTCTTTTTCTGTAGACACCGTTTTTGGCTTAATTAACATATAATAACGTGAATTAGTAAATTAATCTATTTACAATAATATATTTTCACGTCACGTGTCTAACGTCGCTCATTTCATATCATGTCTGACTATTACATTATTGGTAAGTATATTCCGACGACTTACGGCATACTCACCTTATTAATGGATAATAAAAATTGCAAAAACCAAAAATGAAAAAGACCAGTCTCTTACGAATATATTTTCCATGTCCACAAAATCTATTACATACTTCTGCTACACGTGGGTATAGTGTATACTTCACACTGGAATATGAGGGAGAGAACATGAGACATAATTTGTTTTTCCAATTGGAAGTTATATATAGGGGTTATTTGATGGAATTTCTTAGAAGTTATTATTAGCTTCTTGAGTTCAAAAGTTATTTCTGAAAATATTTGAATATTCTTTAGAAGCACTTTTACTATAAAAGAACTTCCTGTCAAAAGCCAGAAAATATAACTTTTAGAAAAAGTTTTTCCGAAAAGACTGTAAATTTATTATAAGAGTTTAAACTAAATATTGCAAACTTTTATTTGAACATCTTTAATGCTTATTGTCATTTTAACTTCAAATGCTATTTTGAAAATATAGTTTACAAACACTTATTGAAAAGCTACGGTTTCTGTTTATCTTATTTTACTGACTAAAAGTAAAAACAAAAACTCTATTAAACGGACCTAAAGTATTCTAATTACTACTTTGGAATCATTTACACTAAGTCGCATGTTAAAAGATTTAAACATTTAGAGGATCAAATTACTATAAAGATATGAACAAACATTTAAATGATCAAATTACTATAAAGATATGAACAGTTTTAAGTAACAATATAAAACCTTAAAGCATGACAATAATAATGTCTGGACTCCGATAAGTACAGAAAGAGTGGCCCGGCATGTATCTCACGTGCCGGCTCAGGATCACTCCCCATATATATCTTACGTGCTGACTCGGGTTGACTCAGGAATATTTATTAAACGGAAAAAAGAAAAGAGTGAACTCTAAAATAGTGAAGTATATATATACCAAAGGGAAATTAATTAACAGACTTTTTAAAAATAATTTACTACCGTGTCTCGTTTTATGTTTCATGTTAATACGTTTCACTTGCTGTTTTTCTTTTCTGTAGACACCATTTTTTTGGCTTAATTAATATATAATAACGTGAATTAGTGAATTTATCTATTTAAAATAATATATTTTCACGTCTGACGTTGCGCATTTCATACCATGTCTGGCTGATGCACTATTGGTAAGTATATTTCCAATTACGGGCATGCTTAATTGTCATATTAATGGATAACAAAGATGGAAAAAACCAAAAACGAAAAAGACCAGTCTCTAAAATAGTAGTCAAAAGCTAGTCTTCAGTCTCTAGAAAGACCAGATATCCAAAAAACTCCACCTCAAATGCTATAAAATATTACTTTCACAAAAAACTCTTGTAAATCAACTTTAAAATTTATACAAGAGTTTAAGTTAGATTTTGTAAACTTTATTAAAGCATTTTTATTACTTATTATATATATATATAGTTTTTGAAAAAATGATGGTTACAAGTATTACTAGGTGTACCAAGATATTTCAATTAAGTTGGCATCCCTCTAGCACCTCTCTTTATCTACATGTCCCATATTATTATTAATAAAAAATAAAAAGAAATACAATAAAGTTGTATGAGGGAAAATGAAAATAAACAAGCACCATATATGGCATCAAAGCAATACAAATTAAAAGACCTATGTAGCCGGAGATTGATCCCAAAGAATTGAGCGTGCACTTGCAGCTTGTGATTTAATCTCAAATATGTCCCGTTAAAAACTTTTTAGTTAAAACCCTGTGGGAAAAAGACCAAAAAGGAAAAAAGAATACATATTTACTAAAGGTCGGCTACCTTGTAAAGCTATATAATGAAAGACCGATAATGTCTCTGTTGATTGCTAAAGAGACAAAATCTAGACAAGCAAACCACCAATTTTCTTGTTCCAAGTGTGCTGTTTGAGAAGCTAATTTAGTTGTCATGTGATTTCCTTCCCTAAACACATGAGATACATAGTAAGTGTTTTCTTGAAGATAGTTCATAGCATGTACACATCGTGTCAGGAACTTCCAAGGACCATTTCTGCTTATGTTCTGAAGAATATCTACCATGTACGTTGCACCACATTCGAATCAGAAATGAGTCCACTGAAACCTGATGGCATATTCCATTGCCGTGATGACATGCACCCCATAACTTGGCTTCAAAAGCCTAACGAACTCCCAAAGGCTTAGCATAACAGCCTCTACAAAATCCCCTGTAAGTCCAAAATATACCTCCACAACCTGTGATGCCCAGTGTGCCATTCGCAGCTCCATCCGTATTGACCTTAATCTACCTTTTATTAGGCTTTTCTATTCAATCTCAATGATTCGGGGAGCTTTGAAAACCTTGTTGTGAAGCTTGAAGTTTTCCAAAATTAAGAGATCAGCAAGAGAATTATTCATAGTACCAGAATCAATAGAATCAACCTGTCTAATATTATTCCATATCAGAACAAGAGCACCATGCTTACTCGGAATTTTGTCATAAAAAACTTCACCATTACGTAATTTCCATATAATCCATATAGTGGAAATAATTCCACTAATCCAAAGTATAAACATGAGAGCCCATATGGGCTTTAGAATAAAAAGATCCTTAAGATCCCCGGACCTGTTGATCTATTGAATGTAGACTGCAAAGTGTTCCATATTTGCATTAGCAATAAAATCACATTGAAGAAAAAATGTGATTGATATATATCTTCTTCAGCCTTGCAGCAAAAACGGCAAGCAGGAGAGCGTCTTGGCTGAATAGAGCATCTCCAGATTTTGTTCTCCCCAAGTTTTAATTTGCTCATCAAGTGGCCTCAAGTTGTCGTAAAAATCTTTCATCTTAATTTTTGGAAGTCCCTAAGAGGAGTACTATTTCCAACGCAAATCCTGAACAAAATCAGGAGCAATAATTACTCTCTCTATGTCACGATCCAATGCTAGGAAAAGCATCAAAGAAGTGCTGAGGAATTAAGGAGCCAACGACCATCAACAAAAAGGCTGCCCACATGAATGTTTAAATCAATTGATACAAATTTTTGAATTAATTGGATTGCCAATGTAATTATCTAACCAAAAACTAACCCTTGGAATTATTCCCCACAAGCCAAATGATCTCCTCCCCTAAGCTGCGAATAAAAAACTCTTAGAGCTGGCCAAATGGATGAACTGACTGGGCTGCTTTTAACAACACGAAAATCCTTGATTTATTTTTGTTTCAGGAAATCTTAAGCAAGGGAGTTTTTTCAAAAAACGCTGCATTAGTAGCTTCCAGAGAACGAATGCCAAGACCTCCTTCAGCTTCGGGCAGATAACATTTTTTCCAAGCAACCGCAGCCATCTTTCTTTTTTCAATATTCCTAGTCCATTATTACTTATTAGATAATTTTCAAGTCATTTTAATTGCAAAAACTCTTTTGAAAAATATGGTTCATAAACATTTATAGAAGAGCCACAATTTTTACTTTTTTTTTTCTTTTACAAACTAAAAGCAAAAGCAAAAACTATATTATAAACAGACCTAAAATATTCTAATTACTACTTTAGGATCATTTACACTAAGTAGCACGTTACAAAATTTAACATTTAGCCGTCCAAATTACTATAAAAGATATGAATCATTTAAGTAACAATAATAAAACGTTAGAGCATGAAAATGGAAACATCTCGACTCCAATAAGTACAAAACAAGTGGCCTCGCATGTATCTCACGTGCCGACTCGGCGTGATTTCCCACATATAACTCACGTGCCGACTCAGTATGACTCGGCGATATTTATAAAAAGGAAAAAAGAAAAGATACCCTAAAGTAGGGGAGTATATGAGTGAATATAATATATATGTGTATACATACACACACATGCTTATACAGTACTGAGAACTTTGCCCCTCATTTGTTGAAGGCGATCTGAGGCAAACAAGCACGGTTCTCTCGTTCTGTGTCTTTTGGCGTTTCCCTTTTCCTTTGAGAATCCTCCGACCCTTTCCGGTCAGTTATTTCATCCTCTCTCTCTCTCTCTCTCTCTCTCTCTACTTGTTTTGTCCTTGAACGCTCATGGTTTGTTCATTTCATTGCCACACCATGGGGGTATTTACATATTTATGTGTGTGTGTATATATATATTTATTTATTTCATACCTTATAAAATCTTTATCATGAGTCATGTAGTCAAATATTTTTCATTTTTGTAATTTTTTTATTTGTTGTTTTTGTTACGTTAACATCTTTGTTTAGGGGATCCTCTTGGTCGGAAATCCATCAACAATGGCTACTTCTTTGCTGTCTCTTCGTTGTCCGATTCTCCACGGGTTTCCACACCCCTCCGAACTCATCATCACCACCGCCGCCTCCTCTACCGCCGTCTCCGGTGGCGGGGGTGGTTCATCCTCACCGCCTCCAGGAGATCGCTGACGACCCCGGCAGCTAGCAACATGACGGAGTCGTCGACAGATTCGACATCGTTGGGGTCGAGAAATATGGTGCCTCTCGTGGTCGAAGTTGCGGCCGGGGCGGCGCTTTTGCTCCTTATTGTGGTGGCGCTGCTTTGCTTCATGTGCTATAGGAAGAAGAAATCTGCTCGTGGCAACAATCGGAATGGTAAGTTCTAATTTTTACCTTTTAAGTCTTTTATTAATTTTTTTTTCTTTTAAAGTTTGTTTAGGAGAACTAAATATATTATCAGAAGTGGATAGTTTTTACACTATTGATGAAAAATTAAATAAATCTTACACTCTTTTTATGCATTGTCGCAAGTTAGAGATTTTTATCAATATTTTCCAAATCTTTTGTTTGGTCCACTTAAAATCTGTGCTACTAAATTCGTAATCAATAAACCTGAACCTAAATATAAGAATAATAACAATACTAACATTAACAATAATAAAACATAAAACTCTTTGCCATTGAATTCTTAATGAATAAACCTGAACCCCCCCCCCCCCCCCCCCCCAAAAAAAAAAGGATGACTCTTTGCTATTAAATTCTTAAAGAAACCTGATCCCCAAAAACTAAAAGAACAAAAAACTCTTTTTTTTCCCCTTCAACTATTATCATATTGTTTATGTTTTACTAAATTTATAACTAGTTTTGGAAAAGGTAAGAAATACATATGTAGCTTTTTGTTAGGGGATAACTAATAACTAAAATAATGTTAAGATATCAAATCTTAATCCTCGTCATTGAATATCAATCTTTGTAACATTGTAACATGTACATTATTAGTTTATTATTGGTAAATCTTTAGTAATTGTCACATCAATTTTCAATTAACATATTGCACTATCAAACAAAAAAAAAAAAAAAAAAAGAGAACTCACTATTATGTATTAAATAAGTATTAAAAAAATTAAAATTAGAAATGAGATGGAAATGGTATTTATTTTGATGGCTTGATTCATCTCATTTAATAATAAGATAGAAAAAAAAATCTACAATTTTAGAATCAACCCTCAGCTCATTTTCATTTCAAACATATATTTCAAAGTACATTTTTATAGATTCAGAAATTTCTCTCTGTTTTGTTTCGAAGTTTTTACATTTAATAACTTTTTCATTCATATCCTATTAAACTAATTCTTTTATCAATGAAGAGAGGTACAAATCTAGATCATTTCATATCCTATTAAAACGATAAGATTTTATTTGTTAGAAAACTAATTTTTAAACAATCGTTTTTACTATCTATCCAAAAGTCATTTCAGAAATTTCATCTTTTTTCAAAAATTACAGTGTAATTGCACATCCAAACACTATTTCAAAAAAAAAAAAAAAGAAGTGACTTCAAAATTTAAGACAAGAATAATTTTCATCTCAAAATCAAATCTATGAACACTAGAACAAAAAAAGCACTTTTTTGACACTTTCACGACATTTAAAAAATGTTGTAAAACACATTCCATGACATTTTTCAAAAGGTCATGGAATGGGGGTGCCATGGAAAGTATTACATTTTTTGTGACATTTTTTTTGATGTCGTGATCCATGTCGTGAATTCTTTGTCCTCGACATTAAAGTGGTGCCATCTATTACCTTCCGTTTGGTATGTCTTTACATGTGACAACAATTAAAAAATGTCATCATTGGTATGTATCACATCAGTTCACAAATGTCGTAATAGATTTGTATCATAGCAGTTTTTAAATGTCATGATTCATACATATTGCAACAATTGAAAGATGTCGTGATTAGAAACAATTTACGATATTGAAAGAATGTTGTTTTTGTAAAAAGACACATCAAGTTGGTATGTTGTGATGAAAGCACCACCAAGAGGTTTCTATTGATTTTAATGTGCTTGATGAGAGCACTTACAAAACATATGCACCACAGGATGCATCTAAACTCAATATTGACAATGTTGATGACGATGAGCCTTATGTGAGAGAGGACATTGAGGGTATTGTTGTTTAGTAATCATTTGAAAAAAAAAATTCATAGAGAATGTTGAGAACATTTTATTTTTAGATTTTTTTATCATATATGCATTTGTTATTAATTTTTTATTTATATTTTTGTTCTGGATTAATTAAGACCTATAAGAACCTCTATAATCTTTTTGTTGTTTTATACACAAACGTATCAAAAATATTAGACTGCAGATGTGATATGTCAAAATATTACAATTTTAACTAATCTATTTTTATCAATAAAATAACATTCTATGACATTTTTTGAAACAATGTCATTGTATTATGGATTTAACTACACTTTAAAATTTAATGTCATTGTATTGATCTTTTAACGACATTTTACTTTTCAATGTACTGAATGGATTTTTGATGACATTTTTTCAAAAATGTCATAAACTTTATGTCGTGAAAAGCACCTTTTCTTGTAGTCCCTAACATGCCCTTAAGATTTGTGTTCCAATGAACAATGTTAATTCTAATGCTATATGTATCTTTTGGAGAACTATCATGATTAGATGAAATAATTAAGACATTGTAGCAATCAAATACCAAATTTAACGTTTGCTATACTTGGTGGGAAATTTTCATCAAATTTAACATATTGCAAATTATTGACATCAAAGATTACATAACACTTTATTTACCTAAATGTCAAAAATTTACCATCACATCAATTTAACATTCTATCATAGACTCGATACTTAATACCCGAACAACAGTAACACTGAAATTAATCCTACACAAACTAATTTCACAAAATGCGAAAACATACGTAATATTATCTACTCAAAGGAAAAACCATTACTATTTAACCAAAGTACTCTACTATAAGTTTAATTAGTAGTTTGACAAGATATGAGACACCTACAAAATTAACTGATAATAAAGCCCTTGAAAACATTCTTTGATCATTAGCCAAATATATATATGTATATATATATATATACATATATATATTTTTAGTAATAAATCTCTCACCTTTTAAGTTTCGAGTATTTTTCTACTTGAATTTGATCTAAATTAATCAGCAAACAATTAACTTGGTACTTATTTTCTCCCCCATGAAGGATCTCACCGTACTAATTCACAACGCGGCCACCACCAGAACTGGCCACAAATCGGAGAAACAAACCCCAATGACAACGTGGTCACTGTTCTACCGCCGCCTCCCGGCGCCAGATCTAGGCTGGCCCTGCCGCCTCCACCACCGCTGCGACTATTACCAAGCAACGTCCACATGAGATCATCCGACTTTTCAGGCCCCCTAGGCCCGGTGCTGCCACCGCGGCCGCCATCTCTGGCGCTCGGGTTCGACAAGGGCACATTCACCTACGACGAGCTGATGGCGGCAACCAGCGGGTTCGCACAGGAAAACCAGCTCGGCGAGGGAGGTTTTTGGTATGTCCATAAAGGGGTGCTGCCCAACGGCAAGGCGGTCGCGGTGAAGAGCCTTAAGTCGGGCAGCGGGCTAGGCAATAAGGAGTTGCAGACAGAGGTGGAGACCATCAGCCGCGTCCGCCACCGGAACCTTGTCTCCCTTGTGGGGTATTGCATTGCTGGTGAAATTAAAATGTTGGTCTATGATTTTATTCCCAATAGCAACCTTGAGTTCCACCTTCATGGTATAGTTCTCACTCACTTTTCCTTTTATATTTGTATATTAAATTGGTCATCACTTTCAAATTATTTTTTTAAGATTTTGATCCTTTATTGTTTTCTTAACATTTTTTTTATGATTTTATTTAAATTTGGACGTTCAAATGGAATTGAAGTTCAAAATGAAGATTAAAATTGCCTTTTTTTCACGCATGGGAATAGTACCCTTAAAAATAACATATATGAGATATACATGCACATTGTTTCATTTTTTGGAAACATCACGTAGAATGCAACATTTCGATAAAATACTCGGTGTGTGTTTTTATTGTTTGTTACTTTATGAATAAATTCTTTGTTATCGACAAATATCATGTTACACTCTCACTCACATACACATAGATTCGATCTTTCACAAAGAGCAGAAAATACTCTATGTCTAAATCGATTTTTAAGTTGTTAAATTTTACTTTCAATTTATTAAATTTTTTTTGTTTCTTTGCTTTACTTGTATAAAAGCGACAAGTTTTCCCATTTTTCTCATTGTTGTCGAACACATAAAAATGCAGCAAAGGACGTCAACCGATGAACTGGGCTAACAGGATGAAAATTGCTCTAGGATCCGCTAAAGGGCTTGCTTACTTGCATGAGATTGTGAGCATTTTTTTCCCCTTCTGTCTAACTTTCTTTTTATAAATAATATTAGAGACACCTATTTTAATCTCAATTTTTAAATATCAACTTATGTAATATATATTATCATTTTTATTAGCACTTAAAAGATTGTCGATCAATTAATTATATCCATTAATAAAAAATAACAACTCACCATTATGTATGTTAGTATTCAAAAATTTGAAATTAAAGTCAATATCCCTAACAGTACATTGTTGTTGTTGTTATTATTTTTGTTTTAACATCCATATGTCCCGTTCCAAACTTTAGGTCGTCCTCACATTATTCACGGAGACATCAAAACATCCAATATTTTGCTTGACTTCAACTTTGAAGCTAAGGTACGTAATCAAAACTTTTATGGTCTATCGTACGACCTATGGTAGGAATTGTTTTTTAATTGTTAAATTAACTTTTAACGATCAGATCTAGATCTGTAAATGTGCATATTAAAAATTTACAATGTGCAAATCATAACTATTGTGGTCACAAGTTTGATTATTGAAAAATAATCTAATGGAAACTCTCATCGATAATGCAAAATTGGAGAAACTATGGTTAAAACTCACAAATTTTGAACTTTCGTTGATATTTTTTAATTTTTTATTTCTAGAAAATTGATTATTATTAATCTTATATATCTGATTGATTCAGGTGGCAGATTTTGGTTTAGCTAAGCTTTATCAAGATAAATATGCCCAACTGTGTTCTGGAGTAAAAGAAGCTTTCGGGTAAGAAATTAGGAGTCTGTTTGGTAATTAAATTGGTTTGAACTCGCTGTTCAAAATTTTTCTCTAAGGGATAAATCTTTCTTAAAAAAATTTAAATTCTTTGTTCAAATTTATAAAGCAAACGTGATTTAATTTATATTCTTTCTCTTCATCATTCGTATGTATATTTAAAAAAAAAAAAAACTAGGAAGATTGTACTCATCATATTTGCTTATGCTCGGAATTATATTCATATTCAAAGATTAATCACTTACGATGAGTCGAACCTAAATTTATATTTTGATGATATCGGACTATATATTACTTCTAATTAAATGTATGGAAAAATTATTAACACCAAACTATAATTTTGAAGCCAGAGTAATGGCTAATTTGGTAAAAAGAAAGAAAATGAGAAATAAGTGGTTTTTTCCCCCCGAGAAAAAAAAAAAAAAAGAAAGGAGATTACTTGGTGCTATTTAATTTCCAGACTCACTAATAAACGAAAAGTATTTGACTTAATTATGTTTAAATATGAAATATAAACCAAACTCATAGTATATGCAGGTACTTAGCTCCCGAGTCTGCATCAAGGGGTAAATTAACAAACAAGTCAGATATATTCTCTTTTGGTGTGATTCTTTTGGAGCTTATAACTGGACGATGCCCTGATGACCATTTGGAGGAAACCTCTGTCGATTGGGTTCGAAAACTATCTCTTCAATGATTTCTTCTTCTTTTTCCTTTTAATAGTTATTTTGATTTGGGAATTTCAAACAATTCATACTACATAAGTACTATAGGCACAACATTCCTAATGTGGTACTTTTGTTCGGGTGATGTGCACGAACACAGGCTAGGCGTCGCTGCTTGAAAGCGCTGGAGGATGGAAACTACGATGAACTGGTGGATCCGCGCTTGGAGAATAACTATGCCCCACATGAGATGGCGCGCATGGTTGCCTGTGCCGCTACAAGTATTCGCCATTCCGCAGGGCAGCGTCCGAAGATGGCCAGGTAATTAATCAAGAACGAATTCAAATTCTCGATTTTGATTCGTGTTTTTAAGGACAAGAATGCCCAAAATCTTGACAATCTTTCGTTTTCATCTTGATTTACACGTGGAAATAAGTTGTGTACTTGAAATGCTTTGTGTGAATTTTTGTGTGCTAGTTACTGTTGTATATAATTTTCAATTCGTTAGGAAGTACCAAAAAATGTGTGTTAGTAGAGGAAGGAACTCATTTTGGACAGGACAGTACTTCTTGGGAAATTTGCGGAATTAATAAAGATAAACAAGTTAAAGAAATAATAGCAACTAAGTATAGGAACTGTTTGGACATACTCATACACAAACAAAAGAAATAGAAAATAATAAACACTTTTTACACTGATACCTCTTACATTTTATTTCTAAGATCATCAAGTAATAGAGCCTGAAAAGTTTTTTCACTAGAGACGCAGTAAAAAGAATAAAAAATGGTTTTCTATTGAGTATGATTAGAGTTAAATATTTTAATTATTGAGTAGGGACATAGTTATAGTTTTTCATAATAACTGAGGCTGCAAATGAAATCTTAGAAAATCATCAATGGTAAAAGTAAATTTTAAAAGTTCGGTGGAGGCATGTGTTCTAACACAATATTAGGCGGCGAAGCACCCCTTGTCTTCATATACGG
Organism: Ficus hispida; assembly: GCA_025413025.1. Classification (NCBI taxonomy): domain Eukaryota; kingdom Viridiplantae; phylum Streptophyta; class Magnoliopsida; order Rosales; family Moraceae; genus Ficus; species Ficus hispida. The sequence goes on from CM046370.1 coordinate 12,112,726, forward strand.
ATATACCTGTCTTTGCACAATCACAGCTATAATTTGCATTTTCATGGTAAGTTAACATAGTTAGTTAGGTAAGGTTGTGTTGACTAAATTTTTAGATAATAATATTAAAAGATTGTGGTCTAGCTAGCTAGCTCAAGTAACCAAACTCTACAAAAACTTTTAGAAACTAGTAATTGTGCCTCCGTTGAATTTATAAAATCACAATGGTGCCCTCATTGTTAAGAAACAAAATTTTGATTATGCCCCACTTAGAATTGAGAACTCAAACCATAATCAATCATTTAAAGAAAGAAAAACATTTCGAATCCATTTAAATAAGGCCCAAACTTAATATTGTATTATCTCTTTTATATTTTCATATTATGTACATTTATTTCGTCATTACTTAAAAATTCTCCTGACTTTGTCATTGGCATGGATGGAATAAGAACATCTAGTACCTCATCACTAGAACTTTGATCCCTTGATTTTTGCCTTAGCAGATTATATGTTAATTTAATCATCATAATAAAACTAAGCACGTGGTTGAATCATCGTTTTTGTGTACTTTTCAAAAATCATTTTTAAAGTGTTTTCTCTAAGAAAAATTTAAATTTTCAGTTCAAAAAGAGATTTAAGACTGAGATCCAAATAGACTATAATTGTCAAAATGGTACTTGCTTTGGAACAGATTGTGCTAGCATTGATAGGTGACATCTCACTAGAAGACTTGAAGGAGGAGGTGAAACCTTGCCAAAGTTCAAACTTTGCCTCCAGCTCTGATAATAATGACCCTGGCTCATACAGTGCCAAACTGAGGAAGTTTAGGACGGAACTGGACAGCCAGGAAAATGGAAGCAGCGGGGCCATGAGCGAGTATGGCCTCGACCCCTCTTCAAGCAGCGACATTTCCTCCCATGAGATTAGCAGGAACGGAAGTCGATTTCATATATAGAAATCCTTGAAGGAAAAAATCAGAAGAAGGAAAAATGATCATGAAAACTGATCACAACCATTCTTGCATGCTTTTGATTCTGTTCTTGCCAAAGACCACATAAGTTTGTGGTCCTTTTTCTTCTTGAAATTAGTTTGCATTTTCGGTTTCAAGTACTTTTTAGCAAAAATTTTGTTGTTCCAACCTTGCTAGTTGGTCTATGAACTTTGATGAATAAGGTTGTTGGAATGAAATTAGGAACATTGGTAAAACCATGCTTGATGTTGTTATCTTGTGTTGTCTAAACATGAGTTTTGAGGAAAGTAATTCATGGGTATTTGCTAAAAATATATATTATTATTAACTTTTGTGTTGGTTATGGTGTGATATGCCCAAATATTTATGTGTTACAATTTGTATTTTTGTGAACATGATTTGAATTGCTGGGGGAGGAGAAATTTTACCCTGTAATCTTCTATACATGTTGTTTGTGTCTGAATCATGAGGTGAAATGAACTGCTAGATTACATATGTAACATAGTTGTTAATCCAAATATGTAAGATGATCTTATCTGTTAAGTTTGCGACCTCCAATTTTTGAGCACATTCATATCTTTGCACTCCATCTTTAAAAACTCACATTTTGCTCTTGAAGGAAAAAAAAAAAAATGGGTCTTTTTTTTTTTGCACATTGGTGCTCCCTGGACTTATCACTTAAATGTAGAAGGTGTTTGGTACATGAGTTGAGTTTGAGTTGAGTTGATTTTTTAAAAAATAGTTATGAACTTTGTTGACTTTCTAGAAAAAGACAAACTTTGTTGACTTTCTAGAAAAAGACAAAAATTGAGATGAAAAAGTACAGTTTAGTTGGAGTTAAGTTGTGTTACCAAACACCCCTGTAATTCGCGCTTTTAACTTTTAATTTTAGCATTTTACACTTTAAACTTATAAATATGTGGCAATTTACCTCTATTGATAATAATATTAATCTTTTGAAAGAAAATGACATATAATTTGTATTTGAGTCATTAATTAATGACATAAATGATCATTTTTATCTATCTTAACCCAGATTTATTAAAACTAAGACCTTTAATTTTTTTTAATCAAAATAGAAATTTACTTTGTTTTAAATATTAATTTGGGTTGACATTGACTAAAGAATGATCATTCTTACTCTTAACTACTTACGTGCATGTCAAGTGTTGTTTATCATAAGATATATATATATATATATATATATTCACACATTATGATATATATATATATATATATTCACACACATGCACTTTTTAACTCAAAATAATTCATTTTCAATCAAATACACATTTTCAAAACTTCAACTTATTTCTGATAAAAGCATAAAACTTCAACTTATTTCTGATAAAAGCATAAAACTCCAACTCTAGTTGTCATGCCAAAACCCTTTTAGTGGCATAATAAAAAGGGTGTAAAAATGGTATTTTTATCAAATTAAAAGGTGTCTTGGGTATTTTACCATACAATTAAGATAGATTCTGAATTCTAGAGATGTTCATCGAATTTGTCAACCCGCTCAGTTCAGTCCAATCTACTGGATTGGAATGAGTTGAGAGACTAACGAATTGGTTACGGATTGAGATTTTTCCAAACCGAATATTACGGATTGAGATCCTCAATCCATGTAATCTATCAATTCAAACTGTATATATTTATTTTTTTATGGGTTAATTTCACTTTTAGCACCTCTGAAAAAAATAATGGTAAAAACAGCAGTACTTTTTTTTCTATTCAATTTCAGCACTTAAAGTGGGACCCAGTAGCATTTAATGTATATCAAATTACAGGTTTACCCTCATCTCCTACACACTAAAGAATCTCTATCCCTCGCATGGCCCAAAAAAGTTTTTCAAACCACCATGTACAGTGGTTTAGAGAGAGAAAACTGAAATCTAGAGAGAGAAAGAGTCACCACCCAACGGAAACTTATTTCGTTTTTTCACTTTTCCGCCTAGCCCCCCCACCCATTTTGAAACCCAAATCTTCATATAATAGAGAGAACTTTTCATCTACAGAGAGAAACTTCTATTTAGAGAGAGAAACTTTCATTTAGAGAGAGAAACTTCCATCGAAAGTTTTTTTTTTTTTTTAATCTAACATTTTTGGCCAATTTTGAGTAAAGGTCATAACTATTATGACCACCCAGTCATAACCGTTATGACCTATGTTTAAAAATGACAAAAAATGTTATCTTAAAAAAAAAAAATTTAACTTTCGATGATTTAAAAAAATAAAAAAAAATAAAAAAAAATTGGTCATAACCATTATGACCGGATGGTCATAATGGTTATGACCATTACTATTTAATAGGCCAAAAAAAAGTTATCTTAAAAAAAAAAATTAAATTTCGATGATTTATAAAAAAAAAAATGGTCATAACGGTTATTACCGGGCAGTCATAATGGCTGTGACCGGGTTTTTTTTTTAGAATTAAATTAAATTTTTTTTTTTTGTCGATCAGTTTTTTTTTTTGTCGATATATTTTTATTATTTTTTAGGGATGGTCATAACCATTATGACCACCCGGTCATAACCGTTATGACTAGGTTTTTTTTTTTTTGTCGAACTTTTTTTATTATTTTTTAGCGATGGTCATAACCATTATGACCACCCGGTCATAACCGTTATGACCAGGTTTTTTTTTTTTTAGAATTAATTTTTTTTTTGTCGATCTATTTTTATTATTTTTTAGCGATGGTCATAACCATTATGACCACCCGGTCATAACCGTTATGACCAGGTTTTTTTTTTTAGAATTAATTTTTTTTTTGTCGAACTTTTTTTATTATTGTTTAGCGATGGTCATAACCATTATGACCACCCGGTAATAACCGTTATGACCAGGGTTTTTTTTTTTTTTTGTCGAACTTTTTTTATTATTTTTTAGCGATGGTCATAACCATTATGACCACCCGGTCATAACCGTTATGACCAGGTTTTTTTTTTTTTGTCGAACTTTTTTTTTTTTGTCGATCTATTTTTATTATTTTTTAGAATTAATTTTTTTTGTCGGTCTATTTTTATTATTTTTTAGCGATGGTCATAACAATTATGACCACCCGATCATAACCGTTATGACCAGGTATTTTTTTTTTGTCGAACTTTTTTTATTATTGTTTAGCGATGGTCATAACCATTATGACCACCCGGTAATAACCGTTATGACCAGGTTTTTTTTTTTTTTTTTGTCGAACTTTTTTTATTATTTTTTAGCGATGGTCATAACCATTATGACCACCCGGTCATAACCGTTATGACCAGGTTTTTTTTTTTTGTCGAACTTTTTTTTTTTGTCGATCTATTTTTATTATTTTTTAGCGATGGTCATAACCATTATGACCACCCGGTCATAACCGTTATGACCAGGTTTTTTTTTTTGTTTTGTCGAACTTTTTTTATTATTGTTTAGCGATGGTCATAACCATTATGACCACCCGGTCATAACTGTTATGACCAGGTTTTTTTTTTTTAATTTTTTTTTTGTCGGTCTATTTTTATTATTTTTTAGCGATGGTCATAACCATTATGACCACCCGGTCATAACCGTTATGACCAGGTTTTTTTTTTTTTTGTCGAACTTTTTTTATTATTGTTTAGCGATGGTCATAACCATTATGACCACCCGGTAATAACCGTTATGACCAGGTTTTTTTTTTTTGTCGAACTTTTTTTATTATTTTTTAGCGATGGTCATAACCATTATGACCACCCGGTCATAACCGTTATGACCAGGTTTTTTTTTTTTGGTCGAACTTTTTTTTTTTTTTGTCGATCTATTTTTATTATTTTTTAGCGATGGTCATAACTATTATGACCACCCGGTCATAACCGTTATGACCAGGTTTTTTTTTTTTTGTTTTGTCGAACTTTTTTTATTATTGTTTAGCGATGGTCATAACCATTATGACCACCCGGTCATAACCGTTATGACCAGGTTTTTTTTTTTTTAGAATTAATTTTTTTTTGTCGATCTATTTTTATTATTTTTTAGCGATGGTCATAACCATTATGACCACCCGGTCATAACCGTTATGACCAGGTTTTTTTTTTTTTTTTGTCAAACTTTTTTTATTATTGTTTAGCGATGGTCATAACCATTATAACCACCCGGTCATAACCGTTAATTTTTTTTTTTTAGAATTTTTTTTTTGTCGATATATTTTTATTATTTTTTAGCGATGGTCATAACCGTTATGACCACCTGGTCATAACCGTTATGACCAGTTTTGTTCCCCGCCACGTCAGCAGACATTTTTCTCGGTATGTATAATGGCATATATGCCCTCAGCCAACCCTAATCTGAAAAATTTCGTCCTAGCCCGCCATCTTCACTCCATTCCCTCCACATCCATGGCGACAGTATATAACCAACTGAACATATAAAATTTTAATTTTCCGTCTATATTTTCCTTGATTTTATCCCGCCCAATCCTCCCGAATCCTCCCTGGACCATTACCCATTGATCGAAACTAACTCCCATGATTAAAATTCTTTCCACATCCTGTTTCACTCTGTTAAACCGACCGACTCTGCTAGATCTCCGTCAACTCCATTTCCTTGGACCAGATCTACGATATAAGCCATCCTACCGTGCTTCGTAACTGTTCCTCTCCTTTGACTTTTGTATTTAACCCTTTGATCCGATAATTGTTTGCAGTTTCACAGCAAATGGAGGACGTATGTGTTTTCATCAAGTATAATGGTCGATGGGACGGCACATTGAGTTATATCGGTGGAGAAATGAAGAGAATATTGGTGCCCGAGACGGCAACATACGTTGGTCTGATTGAGTTGGTCAGACGTGCAATTGGTATGAGTGTCCCGACCAATACTATAGTCATGAGATACGGTGTTGAGCCTAGTATGCCTCTTGTCAGGATACAGTGTGATGATGACGTTAAATTCTATATACAATTGAAGAAGAAGGATGTTCATGTGCTTAGTAAATTTCCTATTACCATCGACGTTTTGGATGATACTGCGGCTGACGTCAGGCCACCGGAGCTGGGTGAAAGCAACCACATAGACGGCCAATTCTCCAGAGAAGGTGTACAGAGTGATGACTCCATGCAACATGTGGATGAAAAAAATCTGACCATCCCTTCTCCTATTCCTCGTTGCCCTCAGCTTCCTCCTCATGTTGACGAATTTAATGTTGGGGGTGATGCTCGTAAATCAAACGAGAATAGTGTCGACGTCAGCATTGGAGCACATTCTATTGCCAATAACGGAACATCTCAATCCGATAATGTACCAAGTCCTGACAGGTTATCTGGTTCATTAGTTGTTGCTGATTATACACCTGTCACAATTCGCAGAAACTGTATTTTTTATAACAAAAAGTTGTTGCAATATCATCTTCATCACGATGCCATGAGTAAACACTATCAATTCCGGGTGAAAAGGTCGACCTCTACACTGTTACACGTTATATGTATAGATATCCATAAATGTCCATGGCAATTGCGTGCTACGAGGATGCGAGGTAGTGAAATGTTTGTCGTGAAGCGTTTCGACGACGTCCATAGTTGCTCACTCGAAATTGTTCAAGGGCATCATCGCCAAGCCAAGAGTTGGATGATTGGGGAGTGTGTCAAGGCAAAATACTTGGATCCGACTAATACCTCATATAGACCTCGAGAAATCATGCGAGACATGCAGGCCGAATTTGGAGTCTCTTTCAATTATCTCCGAGCATGGCGAGGTAAGGAAGCAGCACTAACCAGCTTGAGGGGCAATGATGCAGAGTCATACAATGGTAATTCACTTCCCTTTACTCTATCTTATAATACGTTCATCACCGATGTTATAAGCCTTATAATACGCTTTAATAAGTGTTAAATACTTGATTACATTACAGTTCTTCCCGCGTGGGCTGCAATGGTTAAGAGTAAAAATCCTGGTTCCGACATTGACATCGAGACGGACTCATCAAACTGCTTACAATGTCTCTACATGTGCCTAGCTGCTTCGAAGCATGGTTAGCCTTATTGTCGACCAGTAATTGTGGTTGATGGATCCGCATTAAAGGCCAAATTTGGCGGGGTGCTTCTTGCAGCATGCGGTCACGACGCAAATGGCTGCATATTTCCACTTGCATTTGGTATCGTTCAGTCCGAAAGCAACGACTCATGGACCTGGTTCTTCGAGAAGCTCAGGGATTCAATCGGCCCTAGAGATTCTCTTGTTATTGTGGCTGATAGGCATAAGGGAATCGAGTACGCAGCCAAACTCGTGTATCCGGACGCTGCCTTCGGGATATGCGTCCAACACTTGGCTGCAAACCTTAAGACGAAGTACAAGGATTTCAAAGGCCCTCTGAAGACCTATTTTGATGGTGCATCGAGGTCGTATCTTTTAAGTGAGCACCATCGTCATATGGAATCCATCCGTACTCGTAATCCCGACATGCACCGGTACCTCATGCAGGCCGATCCGAAAAAGTGGTCGCGAGCATATTTCAACGGCCGGAGGTATGCAATCATGACAACCAATATCGCGGAGTCGTTTAATAATGTTGATCGGAAAGCCAGGTTAATGCCAGTTGGATTCTTAGTGGAATGGTTGAGGGAACTACAACAAAGATGGTTTGTCAACAGGCGTGAGGAGGCTCTAAAATTGTCATCGAAACTTACTCCAAAGGCTGAGAAGATGCTTCACACCAACTTCTCAATAGGCCTAAAAGTAACGGTACGTTTTCAAGCCACCATCCACCATGTATATGGTATTTGCGGATTTTCCCTTAATCCAATTTGTCTAAAATTGTTAAATTTCCCTTTCTTACAGCCGCGGCCAGCCGATCAGTTTGAGTACGCTGTCACCAACAATGCCAGCCAAATATGGATCGTTGATATGAGCCAAAAGACATGTACGTGTAGACGATTCCAGGTCGATCAAATTCCTTGCCCTCATGCCATGGCCGTGTGTAACCACCGACGGATAGATCCATACAATTATTGCTCGCCATACTGCACGAAAGATTATCTTTATGGTAGTTATTCGTCTGTAGTCCATCCTATTGGCAGCTCTGAAGGCTGGGATGTGCCTGAATCAATCAGCTCGCAAATCGTCAATCCTCCCAATACTAAGCGTGGTCCCGGGAGGTCACGAGTTCGAAGGATTTTGTCCCAAGGTGAGGATCATGAGACAATTCGTTGTGGTAGATGTAATGGCTATGGACACAACCGACAAACATGTACCAATTCAGTACCATTAAGGACCCGGCCAACAAAGCCAACTCCATCGTTGTGACTAGGGGGCAAATCTGTGTAATATGACTTTTACCATGGTCACAATGGTTGTGACCACCAGGTCACAACCATAGTGACCGAACTCCTTGGTTATCGGTTTAAAAAAAAAGAATAGGGAAAATTTTCCCGTAAATAAATTGTTAATCATTTTATTGTATTCATATTTGTACAGTGCGACATTAACTTTTGGGGAAGGGCCTCAAAATGGTGGTCAAATTCGTTGTGACCGGCTGGTCAATATGTATGCGACTATTGTGAGCCGCTACGTTAAGCTTATTTAACCATGGTCATAATGGTTGTGACCGCCCGGTCATAACCGTTATGACCGAATTCCGTGGTTATTATCGGTTTGAAAAGCAACTATAAAAAGATGAACATAAATTAATTATACCCTGGTCAGGGGTAAGTTTACACGCAAACCGAGACATTAAATGCTAGCAGTGAAATCACATCATTACCTTTTGGGGAACGTATCTGTTTAGACGGTCACAATGGTTGTGATACCATGGTCATAATGATTATGACTAGGGTGAGATGCCGTGTAACAGGATGTTTTACCCTGGTCACAATGGTTGTGACCGCCCGGTCACAACCATTATGACCGAATACTTTTGTGTATATATCCAGCAAACAAAAATTATCCAAAAAAAACTAAGAGTAAAATAATTTTGTAAAGCTTCGAATGGTTTTATTATATTCTTATTAGGAGTAAATTTACACGCAAACCGATGGGGTAAATGCCTGCAGGAAAATGACATCAGTAACTTTTTGGGAAGCGTATCGAAGAAGGCGGTGAACTCCGTTGTGACACGTCAGTAACTATTTATCGCATTTACCCTGGTCAATATGGTTGTGACCGCCCGGTCACAACCATTATGACCGATATTTTAGGAATACCAACAGTCGTTTGTACGACACTGCATGACTAAATACCATATTTGCCCTCGTCTCCTTCACGCGTAAAAGTGACTCTCCCTATGACATGTTAGTTTTAAAATTTTTAAAAAAGATTTTACAGTTTTTAGAGAGGGAAAACTCTGTGTAGAGAGAGAAAGTGGTAATCGTATCGTTTTCTACCAGGCGTCTCCTGCATAACCGTCGTAAACCACAACTTATAGCCGTATACACGCCGCGGATATATCAATAGCATGGTGACTATTACAGATTTTGAGAGAAATAAGGAAGAAATGGCTGTACAGGAATCGAGTATCACTCCATCGAAGATATCGAGAGAGGAAGAGGTAAAATCACCGATCTCTGTTTGTTTAAGTCAAGATGCAGTTTGCGGTACGTCCATACATCTAAATATCTAATCTGAATAATTGTCTATATTTTTTTTTTGTATTATCCAATCACACAGACTCAATATGTTCGACTGGTACCAGACAGTGAGATAACCCGGGCCAAAATAAATACTTTCATAAACATTAACGAGACATGGAAGAAACTGAGCCAGTGGTTATCTCCACGACAGTTGGAGTCCGTCAAAGTCCAGCCATGCATTCAGCCTTTCCTGCATCTAAAGTCTCTAGGTTGGGCTGGCCAGGTATTCCATAACATTGTGATGCGCCTTACAAACCACACATCAATGGGGGACGCACTGTGGTTCGAGATTGGAAAAGACATGGTCAGATTCTCCATAATGGAGTTCTGCCTAATTACCGGACTAAAATGTACAGGGTCAACGCATCTACCGGTCGTCGAAAGCAGGATAATGACAAGATATTTCTCGACTATTAAGGGCGTATCGAGGGAAAATTTGGAGCTGCAACTGTCCAATGCTAAGTTTGACAACGACGAAGATGCCGTAAAGCTTAGCCTGCTGTACATTATATTCTCGATCCCTTTGTCAAACGCTATCCCGGTGAAAATAGATCCCAAATTTTTCGGGTTGGCAGACAATTTGGATGCCTTCAACGATTTTCCTTGGGGAAGGCTATCATGGGAGGCAACCCGTGCTGCAATCTGTGCTACAGTGGAGAATAGGATTTCTTCGAAGAGACGTCAAAAAAAACCTGTTAGCACAGTTCCCTACAGCATTCCTGGTTTCCCACATGCCATACTCGTATGGGCATACGAGACACTTCCAACGATGGCGAAGAAGTTCACAACCAACTACTTCCAAGCCGTTCCGCGAATGGCGTCATGGACCACTGCAGAGATTGTGAAATTCGATGACGTTCAATGGGCGTTCATGGAGGTTGGCGAATCACAGGTAATTCACATTTCTCTACCATAATCAAGGGGTCAAGATCGTAATGACCGTGTTGGTCAAAAACGCTCAGACGAAGACAGGTCACAACCGTTATGACCGTCTGGTAAAAATCGTTATGACCAAACACGGTCATACTATAATAAGATTCATAAATTCTTTATGCGATATTATAATATAATAATAATAATACATTCTGCATAAGGATCATAATTCTACGTCATGGGTGCAGCCAAACTGTTTTCAATTGATGCCAACCGAGGAGGAGTTGAAGAACGAAAATGTTGCGAGCCTTTTTTGAATAGACCTTCTGCCCTGCCTCAATTACCACCTCCGAAGTCGTCAGTCCCCCGGCGGACCCCGGATATCAATGCCGAGTGGGTGGAGTTCCAGAATGAGATCCGAGGACATGTTACTACTTTGAATAAAAAGTTAAAGGATATAAAAAAGGAACAAACCCGCTCGAACAAACTGTTGAAGAGGGTGCTGAAATTGTTGGAGGCGAAGAATGCTGCTGAACAGCAAGGTCAGGCACAACATGGGCCGAAGGTCGCGAGCAGCGAAGTTCTTAATGTTAAGAGGAAGACGTCGGAAGCTTTGAAGACTCCTTCCCCTGAGTTCGACGTCGTTGCGGATATAGGGCTGCAGGGAGCAATGGAGTTCCTTACTGCCGATAAGGTGATAGATTGGCATGCAGATGCCGTGCAGAAGAAACCAAAGGTAGAGTTAAACATGACCAATATACCTGATCAGTGTGAGACTTTGTCAATTTTGTATGAGATGTTATGAAAATACAATGTACAGGAACAGGCGGCCGAGACGAGTGTTAAGGATGAGCGAGTCGGGTCAGCGAGGGAGGGGGCCATGCCTGCATTGTCAAAATCAATGAAAGAGGGGGCAGAGAGGGAAGACCACAGCCCATCACCTGATCTTGTCATGATTGACGAGCACTCCAACAAGGAAATGTTGACGAAAATGGTTGTGACGCGTAGCTTAACATCTCAATTTTGCCAATAATGGAACAGTCCATAATGTTAACTCGTTCAACATATGTGCTTTGTAGATCCCTAAGAAGAAGAGGGCCAGACTATCAAGGCTTGGCCAACGGCCATCGGGTCGTAAGAATGACGAAGGATCCCCTTCGAAGAAGCCGGCTGACACGAATTATGCACTCCCAGTAGGTCTCGCAGATGAACCTCCTGAACATAGGTTAGAAGAGTTCAGGGAGTGGTTCAAACAATGATTGTTGAAGAAGACACCTCCAGGGTAATGTTGATTAAGTTAACATTGTCTGTGTTTAGGAGTATACTTGGAATTGCACTGAAGTGTTAAAATATGTATGCTTGATTTTCAGTAAACGGCCTCCACGATACAGTGTCAAGCATGAGACACTTGACAAACCCCATGACTTCGGATGCATGGATGTAGGAAAAAAAAGCTGGTACTATGAATTAGCTACTTCCCCGGTTTGGCTATGGGACGAAGTAAGTACATGACATTTTTTTAAATTCGCCATTCCGCTATAAATAATTTATCACAACCTTTGTTATATTGTTTGCTGATCGAATATTGTATAATACCCTTAACCCCCTGGTTATGTTAATGTAGCACGTTGATGTCGCCTTTTATTACTTGAGAAAGAAGATCATGCAGTTCCCCCAATTGGAGCAACGGAGGGTGACAACGGTTGACACTTATTTTTGCACAAAGGTTCGATCGTTGTGGCGTATATATCAGAGTGATCCGAAAAAGTTCGATTGGGGAACCTGTGAAACTTTACTAGGGATAATGCTTGGCGTTAATGTCCAGAGTGGGACATCATGGTTTGACGTGAACACTGTGCTAATACCAGTTCATTTGGCTGACCTTAAACATTGGGTATTAGCGAAGCTCGATCTGACAAGCTGGACCATTGACGTGTTCGACTCTCTGCAGCATGAAGGACCACACAATGTCAAGGTCCGAGAAGGCATGGAATGTTTAGCAATATTCATTCCATTGCTGGCTGAACGCTTGGATTTGTTTGCCTTCAAACCAAGAGAACCTGCTGGAATTAACCCATTACCAATCACCATCATAAAAGACATCCCTCAACAATCCAATGGGTGAGTGCAAGGAAAACAACATTTCCAAACGTCTATACTCCATTCAAAAGTTGAAGTGAAAACTAATAATATTTGTCTTTTGTGCAACAGGGGTGACTGTGGAGTGTTTACCATTAAATTTGCTGAATGCTTAATAGAAGGGAGAGACGTCAAATATTGGGTAATAGCTGAACGGATGAGGCTATTTCGGGAGTGGCTAGCATGTTACTTGTGGATGCATGCCAACCAGAAAATTGAAGGAAATTACAAAAGTGATGACGACGTCGACAAGGACTTCGCCTGACACATATACTAATTTTTCATTTCAAACATTCCTATTAATTGTAGAAAATGTAAATTTTTTGTTAAATTTAGATGTCATATTGTAATAACATATACAATTTCAAGAGTAAGGGTTAAATTAATCCTTACAATCCGCGTTTTATTATTAATAAGAGTAGGTATGTATTGCCCCTGTTTCACGTTCATGAAAACAGAACGAGTCCAAATGGATTTCATGAAACTGTTTCACAGAAGGAAAACCTGGTCATAACGGTTATGACCGGGTGGTCATAATGGTTATGACCATCGCTAAAAAATAATAAAAATAGATCGACAAAAAAAAAATATTAATTCTAAAAAAAAAAAAAAACTGGTCATAACGGTTATGACCGGGTGGTCATAATGGTTATGACCATCGCTAAAAAATAATAAAAATAGACCGACAAAAAAAAAAAGTTCGACAAAAAAAAAAACCTGGTCATAACGGTTATGACCGGGTGGTCATAATGGTTATGACCATCGCTAAAAAATAATAAAAAAAAGTTCGACAAAAAAAAAAAACTGGTCATAACGGTTATTACCGGGTGGTCATAATGGTTATGACCATCGCTAAACAATAATAAAAAAGTTCGACAAAAAAAAAAAAAAAACCTGGTCATAACGGTTATGACCGGGTGGTCATAATGGTTATGACCATCGCTAAAAAATAATAAAAATAGATCGACAAAAAAAAAATAATAATAATTCTAAAAAAAAAACCTGGTCATAACGGTTATGACCGGGTGGTCATAATGGTTATCACCATCGCTAAAAAATAATAAAAATAGATCGACAAAAAAAAAATAATTCTAAAAAAAAAAAACCTGGTCATAATGGTTATGACCGGGTGGTCATAATGGTTATGACCATCGCTAAAAAATAATAAAAAAAGTTCGACAAAAAAAAAAAAACCTGGTCATAATGGTTATGACCATCCCTAAAAAATAATAAAAATATATCGACAAAAAAAAAAAAACTGGTCATAACGGTTATGACCATCGCTAAAAAAATAATAAAAATAGATCGACAAAAAAAAATTTAATTTAATTCTAAAAAAAAACCCGGTCACAGCTATTATGACTACCTGGTAATAACCGTTATGACCATTTTTTTTTTTTTTATAAATCATCGAAATTTAATTTTTTTTTTTTTAAGATAACTTTTTTTGGCCTATTAAA